>CM053772.1:75543867-75593567 GCA_028658325.1 Potorous gilbertii | reverse complement strand
GTCTGCCCAGCTAGTGCTTGGGGTCTGAGATTCAAGTGCTGCTCCCCAGCCTCAGGGCTTTGGCAGCAGGCCTGGCTGCTATTCAATGGGAGCTTATCTGCTGGTGCTGAGGTGGGGGCAGGGCCACCTCCCAGGCCCAGTTCTCTCAGGGGGTTTATGCAGAGACCTTCTGTAATGGAGCTGCTGCTGAGCTCCTGCCTGCTCTGGGAGCCTCTGGCCGCCTGCTGCCGCTGCCAGTGCCTCTGCTGCTGCCTCCCGAGGGGGCCTGAGTCCCAGAGACACCCCGCTCCCCTCTCAGCCCGTCTCTCTCACTGACCTGCGAGCCCGTGGGTGGAGGGACCTTCGTGGCCACTGGAGATTCCGTCCCTGATGCCTGTTTGGATCTGCTTGCTCCTCTCAGTGACACGTGGCCAGGGCAGGGCAGCAGAGGGCTCTGCTCCTGTCCGAGGTGCGATGGACCTTCGGGATCGGTTTTTCAGGGCTCTCTGGAACGGAAATCTCCTTCACTGTGTTGCTGCGTGGCTTCCACTGTTCCAGAATTTGTTGGGAGTTCTTTTTAGAGGAAATCCATGGGCTGTGGGTTCGGAGCTACCAAATATGTGTCTTTCTACTTCACCATCGTGGCTCCGCCCCCCGGATTTTTAAATTTTTAATTAAAAAAATTTTTAAAATGAATTTTATAAGAAAACTTTTACAAGTAATTGGGAAATATTTAACAAAAATAAATAAAAATATATTTTAAACAGATTTCTTGTTCTAAGGTTATGATCCTTGGAATTTGTGCTGGTTTCAGAAGTTCCTAACAGGGCTTTGGCTCTTGACTTTCTGTCTAGTATGCTTCTTGCTTCCCATTCTCCCATGAGAACACAAGACTGGGTTTCAACCCTAACTGTTGGAGGACCTCCCCACATCTACTGAAGTATGGAAGCACTCCCACCATCTTGCCTTCCTTAGTCCCTCCTGTCCTGATTGTTTTAAATATCACCACTGTTGAAGGCAGCACTCACATGGAGTTATTGACTTTCACAGGATCTGGCCAGAGGACTGAGGGATGGGTGCCAAAGGAGAGAAGGTACAAGTGTTCTTTTTTGCTTAGCTGCTCATCTATAAGACACTGCAAAAGGAAATAATAAAACCAGATAACTTTAGAGTTTGAAGGGACCTTAGAAGTTATCTAGTCCAATCTCCCACCCACAGACAAAGAAATAAAAATTTCCCTTCTGGTTTGGCATGTGATTTAAAAAAAAAAAAAAAACCTGCCTCGGGACTCATTTAAAGAAACTATTCATACCATACTGGGCTCTGACTCCACTTACTCACCCCTATCTGACTATGAGCTCTTCATGAGCAGGAACCATCTTTTGCCTTTCTTTATATTCCTTTTGCTTAACACAGTACCTGACACATAGTAGGTGCTTAATAAATATTTATTGACTAACTGACTTACCCATAGAGTTACACAGCATCAAAGAAGTCATCCTATCCAAAATTTCATTGCCTGTTAGAATCTCATCTACAAAATCTCTAACATAGATTTATCTAGCCTTTGTTTGAATACTTCCAGGATGGGAAATCCATTACCTCACAAGGTAACCCATTCCAGTTTTAGACAGATTTGTCAGGAAAATCTTCCTTCTCCTAAGTTGAAATCTGTTTCTCCATAACTTCCACCAACTGGTCCTAGTTTTGCCCTTTGGAGCCAAACAGAACAAGCCTGCTTGTGATGGAATGGATCTGTTTCAATCTGAATCCATCTGGGACTTGTATCTTTTTTGTAACGTGTGAAACTAAAACACTGAAAATTCGTTGCTCCAAGGCATCCAGATTAGTCACTGTCAGAGAAAGAACATTGTCTTCTTTTAAAGTGGGAAGATTCACAAAGGAAAAAAAAACCCAGAATGTCTAATGACATCAACCCTAAGAGCAGACCTATGTAGGTCTCTAGTGGGGTCCCTTTTAATTTATTTAAGTTGTGAGCAGATGACCATGGTCCAGGTAAGAAATGTTTAAATTTGAGAGAAATGGAATGGTAATTTTATTCATTTTCTTCCCATTGTGTTTTCATGATGGGGGATAGACAGGTGACGAGGGCGCTATTTCAACAACTGCGAGGGGTTAATTTTTAGTATTATTCTCTGACTGCCTGGGGGGCAGTGGGTCCCTAGGGGTTGGTTGATTGGTTGTATTGGCAAACAGATCTCTGTTGTCAACTCCATAGCCTGCATCTCCATCCACCCCTGCTCATCACTGCAAAACATTCTTTCCGAGGCATCAACCTCCTCTGATGTACTTTACTGTTTGAATTTGAGGTTAGGGCTGCCTTCAGAAAAAAGGTGAATGAGAGATGAAGTAAGGTGAGTTCCTTAAGGTAAAGCCCATAGCATCTCAGAGAGAGATAGGCTGAGATCTTCCTAGAACTCAAGCATAGGACACACAGCCTATGGATCAAATGTGGCCTGTCTGCCTCCAAGATATGGCCTGCTTGGGATTTTTAGGAAACATTAAAAAAAATCTAATTAGCAGACATAACAGTAAAGCTTATTACTTTCATTGTGTTATTGACTAGCAGTCATACACCAATTAATAATAGAAACTGAGAGCACTCGTTTTGGAGCCTGAAGACCTGAGTTTGAATCACAATTCAGATACTAACTAGCTGTGTGACCCTGGGAAAGTCACTTAACTTTTCAGCCTCACTTTCCTCATCTATAAATGAGGATTAAAACTTCTCCTACCTCATAAGGTTGTGAGACAACATATGTAAAGTACTTCACAAACCTCAAAGACCTATATAAATGCTATCTATTATTATATTATATTATTATGTAATCAAATTAATAAGGCCTGCACATTTATAAATTTCATGATCATACAACCTACCACTGAAAACTTGGGAGGCCCTTATCATGATGAGATCCTTTAGGTATTTGAGTAGGTAAACTATTGTCTTCATTTTTTCTTTGTAAATATTCTTGGTTTGAAGGAAAATGACACTCAGCCTTTTGAAACATGGTTATCTCCTGCCAACTTAAAAGAAAGGAAAGGGAACACTACCTGAGACCCATGTAGGTCCATAGGTCAATGTCATTGGACCCTATTTAAGTGAAATTCTTTAGGTATTGGAGTAAATAAACTGTTATCCTGAATTTTTTTCTTTCTGATGTTTACAGAAAGATAGTATGCTATACCACTGACACTGACTGATCTGGATATTTTGGAGAAATATCTCAGGGGCTCCCAGTCAGGCCAAGCATAACCCATTAGATCATCCTGTTTGTAGGGCACACAGTCAGTCTTGAGGCTACTTGACAGGCTCAAAGACCCCAGGAGGGAAATCCTTCTTCCATCTCAAATGTCATTATTGACTTATATTATCAACAATCCATCTCCCCTAGGGATACTCTGCTTTTCAGGAAGTTAAAAGTATCTCTAAGGAGAAGTTGCAGCATGCCATATTCCATAGAATCAGAGATTTAGAGCTGAAAGGGGTCTTAGAGGCTATTGACCAACCCCCTGATTTTACCGATGAGGAAACTGAAGAAAGAAGAGTTTAAGTGATGAGTGTCTGAGGCAGAATATGACCCCAGGTCTTTTTGACCTGTCCTCTGTCCACTGCCTACATCACTTTGCCTGTCAAAACATTCCACCAGTAGATGGTGGGTAAAGTGACAGGAATTAATATTCAATAGTATCCATCCCAACTAGAGGCATGGTTCATTTATAGGCTCACAATTCTTGGAGGAAACCACTTGAAATGAACCTCAATAGAGGTGCCATTTCACCATGCAAGTGCAACTGAGGTAGAAAATCTGACTGCAATGACTATTGCAAACACAATAAATTTCTGTCCATTTGGTATCTTAGTGTTAACGAACCATTCTTGTTGAAAAACAAACAAGCAAAGAAGAAAATACCAACCTCAAAAATCTCCCTTTGTGGATTTTTACAATTGGGCCTATTTTGCAGGTTTGATGTTAACCTTCTATTCCCCTAATTCCTGTCATTCAGAACAACACACAGACACAGAACAAGTCATTTAATCCTTGACAGAAACCTCTTTTCCCTGCTGCCTCCCCAGTACACCCCTCTGTCTCCTGTTTAGCAATATGGTATAGTGGAAAGTGTCTGGATGGAACCCTAATTTGGAGTTGACAGGCCCCATGTTCTATTCTACCTCTGCTGTATATCCACCCATCAGACCCTGGGCAAGTTGTTTAACTTTTCTTCCCTTCAGTTTCCTCATTATAAAAGCATCTAAATAGATCAGGGGTTCATAACCTAGGGTGCATGCACCCCTTAGAAGTCTGTGAACTTGGATGGATGGAAAAAATTGCATCTTTATTTTTTCCTAACCTTTGGTTTCCCCGGTAATTTTATGTATTTTATTTTATGTTTTTAAAAACATTATTAAAAGTGGTCCCTAGGCTTCACTAGACTGCTCAAGGGATTTGGGACACAAAAATTTAGAAATCCCTGGACTAGATGGTCTTTAATAAGATCCCTTCCAACTCTAAATCTATGATATACAGACCCTATCCTTCTCTGCCTGCACCCGCTTTTGGCAAATTGTTAAGAAACTTTCCTTCATCCTTGATTTCTCCACCATCACCTTCTGCATTGTTTATTGTTTTTCTCATGCTGCCTGACTTTAGGAGGAGACACCATCTTATTCCTGGTTTCCCATTTCCCCCTTGAAATTCTAGCTTGCTCTACCTTTTTGCTAGTCAAGAAATTCTTCCTCTAATGTATGGAACTGTTTCTTGACAACTCCCACTGTCAAAATCCTTCTGTCCTTTCACAGCTCAGCTGTAGCCTCTTCTGTGAAGCCTTCCTTATCCACTCCACTCAAAGGGACTTTCTCAGTCTTGTCTAGCTTCTCCTATGTGCACATCACATTCTAATTCCTATGGTGGTAACTTGCACAGATCTCTCAACTCCTACTAAATTGTAAACTTTCTGAGGGCAGGGAGTGGTTTTTTGGTTGTTTTAAACTTTGCGTCTCCCTGGCCTAGCAAAGTCCCTCAAAAACAGTAGGTGCTTCATGAATATTTGTTTTTGAATTGAGGAAGGCATAGTTGGTTTTTTTTTCTAGTTTAGAAGAACTACTTACCAACAAGTCATGTTGGAATTCCTGTTTTCGAAGGTTACAGCTAACGTTTGAAACGTCCACCAGGACTCCAACTTTAGTTCCCTTTAGGAGGCCAAATATCTAAGGGCAAAGAAGTTTGTTTAATCACTCAATCAGTGACACCTTATACAGGGTGTTTCAAAAGTCTTTGTGCAGTTTTCATCTATTAAAGCTCGTACTGGCACTAAGACTTTTTCAGAGACACAAAGACTTAAGCTATTAAGGCTAAGACTGCACCAAGAATTTTGGAAGATTATATATTTCTCTGATCAAACTCTGAGAAGCTCTAGAGATTTAACAGTTTCCTTCATTGAATTAGAAGGCCCAAAGTGAGCAGTCTCTGTTAAGTTTCCTGTATGTGTGTGTAGGTGTATATATATATACACACACACACATATATATGTATATATATATATGTATATGTGTATGTATGTATATGTATACACGTATTTATATATGGATATGTAATGTATATATACACATATCCATATCCATACACATATCCATATCCATACACATATCCATATATACATACACATATCCATATATACATACACATATCCATATATACATACACATATCCATATCCATACACATATCCATATCCATACACATATCCATATCCATACACATATCCATATCCATACACATATCCATATCCATACACATATCATATCCATACACACATCCATATACATACACATATCCATATATATACACATATCCATATATACATACACATATGTATACAGTGCTTTGCCAACCTTAAAGCACTATGTATTAAATGCTAGCTAAGATGATAATAAATTATAAATTAAATCATTAAGGAAAGGGAGCTTAAAAACTATTATATAGGCTGTACCCAGCAAGAAACTGGACTTCATCTTTAATAGGTAGCCAGCACCTTAATCTCATAAAGTCACATACTTCTTTTTGGATTGGGGCAAGGTGGGGTATGGAAATTGAGAATTAGAGGAACAGGTACACTCATACATTTCTGGTGGAACTGCAAACTAACAGAACTTGTTTTTCTGTCTTGTGTGGGTAATCCGATAGATTATGAAGTCACAAAATTAAAATTATAGTGTAACATGAAAATTTGATCTAATGTCTCATTATTGAGAATATCACCAACGCTGGGAATATACAAGAAGTATATTTCCTACCAACTATACTACTTATTTTTTGGTTCATCATCATTATGCCCTGCACCCCTCCCCCCAATGATAATCTCATCACCAGGACATCATGGAAATTGCTTCAACTTCAGTTCTCACACTTCATCAGTACCTATAGTTCCCTCTGTCCCTCAGTGGAGCAAAAAATTTCTCCCAAAGTTTCCTTTTAAAGAGAGCCCAGAAGCTTTTCATTTCTCATCAGAAACTGCTTGGTTTTAACTCCAAGGCATCATCATGCCCCAGAAGCAGTGTGTACCCTCTGCCCCCTCTCCTCCTTTCAGCTTCCTTTTTGCATGTTGTCTTCCCCTGTTAAGATTATTAGCGCAGGGACTGTCTTTTTCTATCTGCATTTCCAGGCCTCAGTGCCTGGCTCACGGAAGATGCTCAATAAATGCTTATTGTCTTGTATGGTAGGTGTCATAACAACAACGCCACAATAAACAAACTACCAGTGTGACCTTGGGCAAGTCACTTAACCTCCTGGATCTTTGTTAAACAAATAATGGTCTATCAAAGTAGTTGATTGAAAAGAGTGAGTGAAAAGAGAAGGGCTGGGTACATGATGAGGGCAAGGCACGCTGGTAGACGGCTCAAGGACTCCTACTGGTATCTTCCAGATGTGAGAAGAAACTGAGGAACACACTCAGCATGTAGTTGGGTGAACCCCACCCTCACCCACTATGGTGAACTTAGGGGAGGACATGGAAGGAGTCACACACAAGCTGGCATGGATGGGTCTTCATCTGCATTATTGGAAGGAAGATGCAAATTCATGAGATCACAGATCCATTTGATGATATGAATGTAATAAAATAAGAAGTAGTGCAAAGTAGTGAAAATAGAATCATAAGAAAATACACTTTATGAGTGCCTCAAAAGAAAGTATATACGGAAATGGAGAACAAGGCTACAGAGGGGTAAAAAGCTGTCCTTAATGTTCTTAGTTAATGTATAAATTAACAAATAGCTGGTAATAAAATAATGTATAAATTAAATGAACATTGTTGGTAATATATCAATATACATATATTTTAATTGGTTTTGTTATTATTTAAAGTACATATTAAATATAAATAATAGTTAATATACATTAAATATAATAGATATTATTTTAGCATTTATAAAATGCCTAGAAGTGAAGGGTTCAAGGAGGAAGTTTCTGGGTTTTTTTAAGGAAACATGATTATGATAGGCTATTGTTAGAATCGTGAATATTACATTTAATAATATAATTAATAATAACCCAATGTAAAATATATTTTACAGCTTACAGGGTAGTTTGAACTCTTTTATCTTGTTGGATCCTAACAACATTCCCTTTGGAAGATGAATCAGAAATAGTATTTATGTCCATTATACAGAAGATGAAACAAAGCTCAGAGAAGAGGTTAAATGACATCTTTACCCACCAAATTGCTTGTAAGTGTCAGATTTGAATCCAGGATCTCTAATTTTAAGTCCAATTTGAATATGGCCTTGAAGTAAAGAGATGAGAATAAGGGGCAACTAGGTGGCTCAGTGGATGGAGTCAGGAACACCTAAGTTCAAAACTTACAAGCTACATGACCTTGGGCAAGTACTTAACCCCAACTGCTTCCAAAAAAAAGAAAGAGAAGAAAATAAAAAGGTTAAACAGCAAAACCTTTGCTTTTGTTACCTTTCTGCTGCCTTCCATGAGCCACGGAATTCTTTGCTGATAAGCTTCAATAGCTCTGTCGGGACACAAGCAAGACTTTTACTTCTATGTCACACTCTAACTTCTTCCCATTTTTTCCCCATATCTATGTCACGTTTGTTCTTAAGAACCAGTTTGTGAGGTTGGTGCAAGGCACAACATTATTCCCATTTTACAGCCCCAAATGCTCAAGTGACTTGGCCTGGGTCAATGGAAGAGCCAGAACTTTCACTAGTGCCTTCAGTACTCATTTTTTTGTCTCCCTGACCCTGTTCCTCACACTTAGTTTGTTTAGTGGGAGGTGCCCTGGGCTCTGAAGTATTTATCCCAGTTACTTTCAGAATGGGATATACTGTTTCAATTAATGAATCAAAATACCTTTCCATCAGAAGGTTTGATGAAGGATCCTTGAAGTCATCTTCGATGTTTTTCTCTCTTCCTTACAACCAGGCACCAGGTTTGTTCAAGTTGTCCTTCAGAATGTTTTGAGCCCATCATTTCCTCTCTGTTCCTGCTATTCATACCCCAGGCCAGGCTGTCCTCATCACTTCCTGCCTATATTACCGTTTTAGTTGAATAATCCAGTCTCTTCTTCCATCTACCCATGTGGTGCATGGTTGAGAGAGTATTTTCCTCTAAAAACACTGCTCTCGTTATATAATTCTCCCATTCAAAAATTTTCAATATTTTCCCCATTACCTACAGGGCAAAGTCCCAATTCTTTAGCTTGGAATTCAAGGACCCCACAGTTTGAATCCATCTTCACTATTTTACCTTCTATCAATGTTCCACATGAAAAATCTGCTTCTAGACCTGATTGTTTCACCATCTATGGAACAAGTCATTCTTCCCAGTGCTAAGCCTTTGCCTATTGACCTGTTTCTCCCACTCAGAATGCTCTCACTTTTCTCCATCTTTCAGGGCTCCCACCACTTACTGGTACTTAGTTAAGGGTCTGAGGATCATAGGATCTCAGACCCATATAGCTAGAAGGGACCTCAGAGGCCATGGCCAACCCCATTGTTTTCTACCACAAGAACATCAACCTCTGACTCCAGAGCGCTTTTCATTTTGCTCCATCCTGAAGCTCTAATTAACCCCTTAATCTCATATTTTTCCCCTTCCTGTTCTACTTTCCCACCTCCCAGAAATAAGATTAGAAACCCCTGGAGGACAGGAGCATCGTCTGGCACTCTTACATCCATAGCACCTAACGTGGTTTGGACTGTAGTAGGAATCTAGTAAGATGCTTAGATTGTAAACTCCTTGAGGGCAAAGACAGTCCTGCCTGTTTTTGCATCCCCAGCGTGTAGCCAAGTGCCTGGCACGTGGCATGTGTTTCATCAGTGTTGACTGAATGAGCTGAACAGTACAAAGTCTTTGAATAATCAGTGATCCAAAATAAATGCTGTGCTTGGGCAAGGTGTCCAGAAGAAAAGAATTCCAGCAAATTTATTTGAAAGAGTCTACCACAGGGCCTTATAGAAAGGCGCAGCCCTTAAAATATCATCTCTTGAAATGAAATGTTACACATACTTCTTAACTGCTAAGGCTGTACTTACTCAGAAAGTCTTGATTCAAAGAGATTGACAGCCTTCACTGGAAAGTGAATTTTTTGCATAGCACTGTTGTTCTTGTTCCTAAAGGGAGAATATGTCATCACAAATTGCTCTGCTTTCTGGGGGAGGGTGGAGGGTTAGAGACGGAGATTAGAGACAGTTGAAGAGAAGGCTGTTTTTTAAATTTCAGACTTACAGAACAGCTGTGCCCTGGCTGATCAGATCCACCAAAGTAAGCTTCTGGTATGTCAAACTGTGGGTGTCAAACCATTCTTCTGAATCTTTCTTAGGTGGGGTCTGGGGCTCTCTTTCATGTCCTTTCTGAAAGATGGAAAATAAGCAGTTAAAGGAGAGGGTATGGGTGGAGAGGTTCCCTAAGTTTCCTTTGCACTGATACCCAGGTGCTGCCCACACAGTCTAGATTCAAGCCCAGGAAAACATTCACAGTTAGCTCACAGGAAGGCAAGTGTTTACAGAGGTATCACTCAAAAAATTCTTGTGTCCTAGGTGAATTCCATGAGCAGTATCCCTTGCCTCAATCCCCTCCCTCAATGTATAAAGCCATTACCATTTCTGAATTATTCACTTGGTATTTACCAACTGCTCCCTATGATGTCAATTGGTCTTTTCTTGTGCCTTTATTCAGTCTTCCTAGTTAAGACTATAAGGTTCCTGAGGGTGAGGGACTGTTTCTTATTTTTCTTTGTACCCACAAAGCATCTAACACAGTGCTATGCACATAGTAGATATCTAATAAATGTTTGCTGGTTTTTTGAAAACAATGTTTTCCCTCATAATGCCCCAAACTAACTAGATAAAGCATTCCAAATATTAATTCGTCAACATTCTTGATCTACAGTGTGCAGGGCTCTGTGGGAGGACATATAAGAAAGAATAGACAAGATTGCCATGCTCATGGAGTTTGAAGCAACTTCAGACATACTAATTCAATAAACACTTACTAAGCCTGTGCTAGGAACTGGATATACTCACTAAATAATGGATCTTTGATCTCACCAATTTGGAAGTTTCCTTCCCTTCATTGTTATGAAAATCAAAATTCAGCCAGGTCTGGCCATCCTGCGCTATTTCTTGCCCAAATCTGTCATTAAGTTCACCACAGGGGGATCCTTCCATGTGCTTGGAGACCTTCCTTGCTTTCTCCTACCTGTAATCACAAATTGCTCTGCCTCCTGGGGGAGGAGGGAGGGTGTAAACTGTTCCAGAGGAGTTCTCTGGCTATCCCTTTTCATATCATTTAACTCCTTAATGTTATCTATTACACTCATTTTTTTTTTTTGGAATTCCTCATTGGTTATGTGTTACATTTTACCTACACACACCATGTATTTCCATTTTCCTTGGTATAATACTGATTTTGAAATTCTTTGGAGACTGTTGTATTCCATGTCCCTGTGTCATATAGCAACACATAGAAGATGCTTAAATGAAAAAATATGGGCTTTTGTTTTCATTGGAAGCTTTTGTCATTATAATAGCTTTTTAATTTCCCAAAGACAACCCCAACGTGTCATTCATCTGTACCATATACCCCAGGTACACATAATAATGGACAAAGTTATCCGTCCAGAGGTATGTCATGATCTAGGGCTAGCCAATGGATGTTTGTCATTCATTTGGTCTTTCACGTGAGAATGGTCAAACTTACCTTCTTTGACTGATTACTGATCAGGAGACTCTGCAGTTCCAAGGCTTGATGCACCAAACACAATGTTATACACAAAGAGGACCTCACCATCAACAGGGAATCCTTTTCCAACTTGAACTCTGTCATGATCTCCTCCATCACAGTGGAAAGCACTTGTGCGTAAGCATACATCTATCTGCTTTATGACTCACCAGATATCTATGATCTGAGTTTCCTTTTACAGGACTATGTTCATTGTTGGGGAAGCTAGGTGGTGCAGTGGATAGAGAGTGCTGGGCCTAGAGTTAAGAAGACTTATCTTTCTGAGTTCAAATCTGGCCTCAGATGCTTGCTAGCTGGGTGACCCTGGGCAAGTCACTTCAACCTGATTGCCTCAGCTTCCTCATCTACAAAATGAGCTGAAGAAGGAAGTAGCAAACCTCACCAGTATCTTTGCAAGAAAATCCCAAATGGGGTCATGTTATTACATTTTTCAAGGAACCTTTTGAATGAATTTGATATATCTGGATAGGACACACCTTGTTTTTAAAAAGCCCGAAGACAGCATTTTGCTCTATTGAACTGAATACTTTTCAACAAGCAGTAAGTACAGTGGGAATTAATAATCTCTTTCAGTCACTGGGGCCACAAAGAAAGGGAAGAGGGGAATAAGCATTTACATGAGCCTGCTATGTGCCAAGTACTGTGATAAAAGCTTTGAACAAATTCCCTTTCATTTGACCAAAGAGAAATAAAAAAGGCATACTCACAACCCTCCAGGAGCTTAGTTTAGCAAAGGGGAGGGCTTGAGAAACACAAATAAATGTTATAAAATAATTAAGTGCCTGAGGGAAGTCAAATGGAGGCCAGAGAGAATCACCTCTAACTGAGGTGAATCAAAGAAGGCTTCGTGGGTGAGACAACCCCTAAGCTAGGCCTTGAAGGAGAGGGAGGAAGTCAATAAGCACAAACGAAGGGAGATATTGGCTCCAGGTGTGCACAAAAAAAAAAAAAAAAAGCCTGGAATGAGGGAGATGGCAGCATCAGGTCAGAAAGAAGTGGGTGGTTCTATGTGACTAGAACATTACCTACAAAGAACTGTAGTTGGAAAGGTAAGCTGGGGCCATGTTGTGGAAAGTCTGAGAACTTGGTTATGAATTTGCATTGTATTCCCTAGGAGATGGGATTGGGAGTGAGGGTTATGATGGCAAAGAGGTGCTAAGTTGAAGATGTCTCTGCATCTTTTGCCTATCAAGGATATTTAGAAGTTACTCATCCAAAGAGTTCAATGTTAGAACTGATCTTAACTCTCCCATGTTTGCCAAACTAAATGGAATTGAGTTCTATAGTTATAATTCTGCCTTGCCTTTCCTAACAAGGCTAAAGGGGAAAACCCACCTGGCATGAGCTTAGACCAGCACTTCCAGAATTGACTAGTTAATATTCCCATGCAATGTAGATGAGCTTTAAATATCACCAGGGAATATCTAATTAAAACTGTAGAATAGTTTAGCCGTCTGCAGTCTCATACATGCCAGAGATGTCATTGCTTCACATTTGAGGCCCTTCAAGAAATGATGTGTAGATATGCACAGATTTACAGTTCTAGCTAATCTCTAAGTTAGAGATTTTCAGGTCCAACCTTCCTTTTTACATTCTTTCAACTGCCCAGAATTCTCTAGCTCCAGGGGACTCTGTTGGAGCTCAGGTCTGGGCAGTTTAGACCACAAATGGACTAATTTTCTGAGACTGACAAACTGATAATGCCACACCCAGTAGAAAAAAAGTCAACTTTTAGCTGGCAACTCTATTGGATAACACTCTCCTGGGTGACATGATATAACTTCACTGGGAGGGGTAAAGGATGATCCTTCTCTAACCTTGGTGATGGTAATGTAAGACTTCACTAGCTGAGCTTTTTCTGGGGCCTCTGGCTACCTTTTCCTTTGTATGTTTCCTTCTTTTAGCATTGACCTTATAAACAATGAAGAGATTACGACTTTGGCACCTTCCCTGGCATCTGAGCAGCAGAATTTTTGAGAAATTTCCTAAGCATTGGCAAGAGTGAGCTGGCACCAAGGGAAGAGCTGGCATTGAAGATAGAGCAGCAAAGATGGTGAAGTAGGAGAAAGCAGTATAGTCCAGTTTTCCCCCCACAATTAGGCCTAGTAAGAGCACCAAACAGAGTTTTGATTGGGAAATCCAAGGAAAAAGCAGTAATTTTTCAGTATCTAGTCAGTATAGGGAGACACACAGAGTTCTGTGGGCACTGGGGATGACACAACTGCAGGTTTTCTCTTGATATGAACTCAGCTGCAGGCCTCAGATCAGGCTGGGAACCGAATCCCCCACCCCACATAGGGCACACAGCTGCTTCTCCCTTTCGTTACTGCTCCTTGTACTCAGCTGAAGGTAGCCTTGTCGTTCAGTTGTGTCCAACCCTTTGGGATGACATTTGGGTCTCATTTTATCCTTATGCCCTCTTGAGGTAGGATGTTGCTGTTCAGTTGTGTCTGTCTGTTCATGACCCCATTTGGGGTTTTCTTGGCAAAGATCCTGAGGTGGTTTGTCATTTCCTTCTCTAGCTCATTTTCCAGATGAAGAAACCGAGGCAAATAGGGCTAAGTGACTTGTCCAGGGTCACATAGCTAGTAAGTGTCTGAGGTTGGATTTGATCTCAGGAAGATGAGTCTTCCTGACTCCAGGCTTAGCTGCCTTGAAGTTATCCTTAGCCTAGGCACAAGTTGCCTCCTCAGGCTCAGGAAATCAAGCTGGTGTGGCCAATAGATATTTCCATATACACTGACGAACAGGACAGAAAAAACTGCAGATCCTTTTTAGGTATTATTCAACATGTAACTTTGAAAGTTCTCATAAAAGCTTTCTTTTAAAGCTCTCTCTTAAGGACAGCATGAGTCTTTTTGGTCTTCCTTTTATCTCTTCTGTATCTTAATAAAAAAAAGATAATAGCAGAGTGGGGAAGCTCCATGGAGGCAATTTGGGCAAAGATCAGCATAAGGAGAAACGGAAGCAACATTAGGTGAAAATCATCCAGACAGAATACAGAGAGAGAAGGAGACAGAGAAAATCAACTTTCTGTTGGAAATGTCAGGATCTTTTTCTTTTCTTCTGGCATGGGGGCTCTGGAGTGGAATGAAGGAGAATCTTGGCCATTTTATATTCCATGACTTTCCAGAGCAAGGCAACAGCTCGTTGAAGGTTTTCCCTTTGCCCAAGGGAAGGCAGAAGTAGTTTCTATCTAGTGGGGGCTGGGGTTGCAAGGCAGATAAACACAGTACACTTCAGGGCAGTTAGCACAAGTTCACTCTTGATTTGGTTAGACAGGAAAGACAGCTTTGAAAGGGCGAATCATCTTATTTTATTCTAGTCTAGTTTTCTCAGAAGAGGTTGCTGTTAAGGGCAGCATCAGCTCCTACAGCATTCCCTGATCACCTTTCTCACAGGGGCCAGTGAGAAGGGCCTACGTCTCAATAAGGTTGAGACAGGCACAGCTTATGCACTCCCCTAAATCCCCTTAAGACTCAATGGGGGCCAGCTGAGGCACACACAGCATTTGTGCATTCAACCCTAAGAGTTCCCTACTCATTAACTAGTGGCCACCTGCTTCAATAGGGCATCAGAAAAAGAAGGCATATTGCCAGCAACAGCCTCCCAGGTTTACATCACCTTATCCCTATATCACCGCATAGCTACAGTGGATGTTTATATTATTTACCATTATATAACTCTGTGCAAACATGGTAGAGATGTTTTGAATCATAACTGAGGGAACTCATATCTAGTACCTAGGAATAGGAGATTGGCTATGGATCTGGGAAACTGAACTCTAAGAAATAATAACAAAATTTCACTTTACACACACTACCTTACATATTGGGTCATACATATTGCCTTCCTCATTGTTTTACTCCACACAGCGATTTGCTCCGTAAAGTGGAGCCCAAGCAAGATACTAGAAGGGAGGATAAGGGTCATGGCTGGAGAAGGAAGATTCCACCCATGGGTGGAGGCCATCCAAGGATGAGCAATTTGGCTTTCTTCTTCAAGCCCCACACACCCTTCCCCCTCCATAACACTTCCACTGTTATCTATGCACAGGTTGTCTCCTCCAATACAGTGTAAGCTCCTGAAGGGCAGAAACATTTTTTTCTCAGTATCCCCAGAGCCTGGAACATACTAGGTGATTAATAATTATTACTTAATTGATTAACCATCAACATAAGTGAAGACTGAAGTCAATTCGTTCTCTCATGTCCTGAGCAATTCTTGTCTATGTGTTCCCATAAATAATAAGTTTTCATTTAATGTACCAGGATAGGGCCTTCCCCAGCTGTCTTGATAACGAGTGAATTCACGGGCTGTCCATCCGTTTTGACCCTCCTTTCTGTCCAGTCTTACCTGTGCTTATGTCTCTGATAACATCCTTTATATTCCTCTTGTGCAATTCTTGATTGTTGTATCTTATTTACACCTACTGTGTGGTTCTTCACTGTTCCTCAAGTTGTATTCTTCAGAAAGCATGAAAATCTATGACTCATATTCATACATCATCAGCATCTGTCCAAGACACAAGTCCTAATGGACTAAATCTATGGGTTGTCCATCCAACAGTATGATGATATGACAGCAATAAAACTTAATGTAATCTTGAGTTTCATTAAGAGAGCTCATAGTCCCATTGAACTCTGCTTTCTTCCACATATGGAATAATTCATTCAGTTCTGGGCACCACATTTTAGGAAGGACATTGACAAGATGGGAAGTGTCTAGAGGAAAATGGGATGTTGAAGGGTCTCACATTTATACCATATGAACATCATTTGAAGAAACTGTGGAGGCTGAGCCTGGGAAGTAGAAGACACAGAGGGGCAACTGTCTTGAAAGACTGTCAAGTAGAAGAGATATTGACTTGTTCTTATTGGCAGCAAAGGGCAGAATTAGTAATCATTGCTGGATTGCAGAGAGACAAATTTAGCTCAATTTGTAATAATTAGGAGTTATTTAAAAGTGGGATGGGCTACCTTGGAAGGCTGTGGGTTTCCCCTTTCTTGGAGGTCTTCAAGTTGAATCTGAATGCTATAGGAGAGATTTCTCATCATGTAAAGGTTGGACTATATGGCCCTTGGAAAGCAGCTAGGTGGCACAGTGAATAGAGCACTGGGCCTACAAGATCTGAGTTCAAATTTAGCCTCAGACATTTGCTAGACATTTACCTTGGCAAGTCAATTAACCCAGACCTGCCTCAGTTTCCTCAACTATAATAGCACCTACTTCCCAGGATCAAATAAGGTATTTGTAAAGTGCTTAGTACATACAGTACCTGGCATATAGTAGGCTCTATTATTACCTCAGATTTTTTGATTCTCAACTTCATTCTACCTCTGTTATCTATACGGGTCAGTCATATTGCACAAAATTACTCCAGTTCTATTTTAATTAATTCAGTTCAATTTACCTTTATGAAGTACTTACTATGAGCAAGTTACTGTCAAGATCTAAATCTTTGAAATTCCTCTTTCATTATAAACTCCTGTCTTTCCATCTTTCCCAATGAGTTACTACTTCCTTCAGTGAGGAATGCCTGACTTGCAGTCATTTAATCTCTCCTTCTTTTCCCAGTCTATCACCCCTACTTAGGTTGAATTTTCCTCCAGTCTTAACCCTAATTCAATAATTCTCCTTTCATGGAAAGAATTCCTTGTCTCCAATTCCTCCACTTTTCTCATTCTGCTATTAAATAATTCCTGACACCTGGTTACATTCACCATCTGCTTTTCTTCCTTCCTACTCTTGAGTTACCAAGTACTGTGGGAGGAAGTCATGAAACCTTGCCTACGGTGAACACTACAGATTCACAGCATCTCATCTCAAGCTAGTCCTCACTGCTGCACAAAATCTTCTGTCTGTCTCTAGAGTTCTATCACACTTCCCCTTCTGTTGTTCCGTTCCCCTTCTGTTGTCCCCTTCATTTTCAAGAGGACATAACGGGGAGATGTCTTGGCTTGCACAGGAATTGGATTTAAGTGAGGCAGAGTTGCAAAATGTTGTCAGCCTCACCCTCTCTTCCAGAGTCATGGAAGTCCAGTGGCAAGACAAAAGTCTCAAGACAACTGGATTCAGTGGATGAGCTTGTAGGTTTCAACATCTGACCAGGCTCTAAGTGCTCTACGGCATCTGCTGCAGCTGCCTTCTTCGCAGCTGGAAGAAGTTGTCCTTCTCCACCCATTCCTCCAGAAGTCTCTGTGTGCTTGGAGTAGACACCTCCCTAACTCACGAGTGGGCTGGAGGCTTATAGGTTACCCTCAATCTGGTTTAGCCCATCTGCCTAGATCTACCAGGGTGTGGCTGTCCATGCTACAGCTTCTTGACGCCGCAAGTGAGAGTTGAATGCCAAAGGTGTATACAAACAGCCTTGAAAAAGGCTCCTCAAGTCCTCAAACCAGAGGCGCTAATCCTGCTTGAACAGCCCATAATACCCTCAACATGCTCCTCATAGAAGCTGATCCAACCCTTCTGTCTTTTCAAGCTCCCAACCTGACTCTACCTCCCATTCTTTCAGTAGAGGACTTCACCTACTTTACTAAGATGAGGCCATTTCCACACGTTAAAATCTATCTTCATTCATCCTCTTGACCTTTGATCTAGAGGAGGAGGTGATCCTACTCCTTGTTAAGACCAAACTTCCCTCACTAGCTCAGTCCTTCACTCTGTTTTCTATTGGCCAGTTCCCTGTTGTCTAAAAGCATGCTTAGTCTTGCCTGTCTTAAAAGGTAATTTTTTAAAAAGTCCTTCCTTTTGACTTTGCCTTCCTCTTAAACTGTCATATCCCTGTGCCTCAATTTTCTCTCTGCAAAATGAGGAGATTGAGTTTAAGATCTCTTCTAGTTCTAAATCTATGATTTTATGATCCTACCTCTTTCATTTCAAGGCCACCAGCGTCCTTTTAATTGTCGTATCAAATGACCTTTTCTTAGTATTAATTCTCCTTGCTCTGTCCGAAGCATTCAACTCTTGCTGGGTGCTTAGCACAGTGCCTGGTACATAATAACTTAACAAATATTTGTTGGTTTATTAGTGATCTCTAACCAGATGTCTCCAAAATCTGTATCTACTACTCTATTTCTTAACTGTAGTCCTGAATTGCCAGTTGTCTGCTGGACACTCTGCTAGTGCCTCAGACTCAGGATTGGGCCCATTATCTTACTGCTTGAATTTTCCTCTTCTCCCAACTTTATTTTCGGGTGTTGGCACCTTCAGCAGCCCAAGAATAAATTAGTTTCAAAACTTAGGCATTTTTTCTGAGTCTTCTGTCTCACTTATCTTCTCACATCCTATCATTTGCCAAATTTTGTTAACTTTTCTCTGACTATATGGAATTTGTTTCTTCCTCTCTACACACACATTGCCAACAGCTAGGGGCACAGTAGACAGAGCACCAGGTGTGGAATCAGGAAGACTCTTCTCGAGTTCAAATCTGACTTTGGACATTTACTAATTGTGTGACCCTGGGCAAGGTGCTTAAACTCTGTTTGCCTCAGTTTCCTCATCTGGAAAATGATCTGGAGAAAGAAATGGCAAACCCAAACAACTCCAGTATCTTTGCCAAGAAAGCCCCACCAAAAGGGGTGATGAAGAGTTGGATGTGACTGAAATGACTCAGCAACAAATATTCTGGCTGGAATGTTCAATGAATTGAATGTAACTTTGTGTCTTATCAAAAAATCCTGGAGCCAGAAAGAACCTCTGGAAATAATTTGGCTCTGTTCTCTGCCTTTGATTTGGAACTTCATCATAGATTTAAAGGCTGGGGTATTTTACTTTTTTGACTAGCTAATAATAAATATATTTTATATTTACATGGCACTTTTCTAACCATTCAAAGTCCAAATGTGTAAGGTAAGAGCAAACAATTTCTATTTGACAAAGAAAGTGAGGCACAGAGAAGTTAATAAAGTACTTGCCTATGGATACTCAACTCAGCTAGTTGCAGAACCAAGAATAAAATTGAGATCTTCTTACTCTTGGGAACTTTCAGTCCTTTTTTCCTCCAGTCATATGCAACTTTAGGGTTGAAGTAAAGGGGAAAATGTGACCTCCCATGTGATGAGTACAGCAAGAGTAGCAGCTTCAACTACAAACTTTGGCTGCCTGTTCCTGAAAAGAATTTACATTTTGCAAGGTTGGGCTGAATTGTCAAGAGTTCAAGGACAAGGTGGGTCCTATCCAGTGGTGTTGTGGAGCTTAAATGAGATAAGAGATATGAAACACTTTGCAAACCTTCAAGTGCTACATAAATGCCAGTCATCATCATCATCATCATCAACAATTAGCTTATGGGCACCAGACCTCATTCCCTGAGCTTTTACTCCTGCTGAACTAAAGCAATGTTTTTAGAGCAACACAGAAGTGGGCTGGGAAATATTTAACAACTGAACTCTTCTAGAAAAAAAGAGTATATGCACACATAGTGACATTTAAATTTAATCTGCATTATTAACATTTTTCCAATTAACAAAACCATAAATTGAACCTTGATGTATCATCAGAGTGAAAAATTACCAATGGAGTCTTGGGAACCTGGGAGCCAGCTCCAGTGCACACCTACTCCTGCCCTTCCAAAAGAAGGTACTAGATGTTTTGGGAAAATGAGGTTTCAGAGCCTGGTGAGAGGGTAATCTGAAATCATCACATACTAGGAAACCCAACCTGACACTGGGAAATGGAAGTTTATTAAAAAGACACAGAATAACAATGCTGAGGAAGTCCTTAGGGATCCTGTAGTCTGCCACTTCATTTTATAGACATGAAAAAGGAGGCTAAATTGTTTTCTTGAGGCTACACAGTTAGTAGCAGAGCTGGAAACCAGTCTTTTCTCTTTCTACTATGCCACACAGAAGTTATGTTTACATTTTAACCAGAAGATGTACATAGCAATCACAGATCTGAAAGTAGTTATGCTCATAATTACAAAAATAGCACATGTTGATGAATTTTCCATTCTGCCATCAATAGACTATGTCTGCCTGTGTTAGATGGTTAGGCAAGGATTGCCTGTATCAAACATATACTAGATTTCACTAATCTCACCTTCTTGTAGGTGACATATTGAGGCTGACATACTGAACATAGTAGAGTTCTTATATTTCCTTCATCTTTCTCACATTAGAAATGACCAATAAAACTTTTGAACATGGAGGCATCATTATTAACACCTGAGGAAGCGCTATTGAATACATATATTTTTAACTCATGGATTATATCCCAGAAATAGAAAAGCACTTTAATGACTCTTCTTTCTACTTCTCCCTAAAGCATGTAGGGAAAAGGTACAAGGTATAACACGTCGTTTGCAGAATCACAAAACCATTTCTTTAAAGTTGGAAGATATGGTGTATTTAGTCCTCCCTCTCAATTAATCAGCAATTATTTATTAAATGCCCACTCTGGGCTGAAAGGCTGTGTGGCACAGTAGACAGCAAGCTGGCCTCAGATTCAGGAAGACAGTGGATTCAAACATTTCCTTTGACACCTATTTGACTTTAGGCAAATCAATTAACCTCTCTGAGCCCTAGCCACATTATACATTTCAGAGAAGGTATTAGATGACCTGCTTTGGGAGAAATTTTCTATCTCGTTGAAATTTCAGGTCCAATCACCGTCCCTATGGATGAGGCACTAATACAAAGATAAAAGGGAACTAGTACCCTGCCCTCAAGGAGTGTACAACCTAATGGGGAGATAAGCCTTGACAATGACAGATGGTCATCCAACCTCTGCTTAATCACTTCCTTGATGGGGAACTCAGTATGTCCTAAGTATTGCCTGTTCCAATGTTGTATGGCTCTGAACATAAAAAAGCATTTTCTTTTGCAAAGAGAAAGGAGGTCAGTCTCTCTTTAATTCCTACCAAACAATCCTAGGACTACTATCCTCTGGAACAACAGAATGGGTTAGCCCCTTCTTCCATGGGATGGCTCTTTACACATTTGGAGACATATCTCTTGTTTCCCTTATATTGTCTCCCATATAATTAAACAAACAGCTCTATTTCTCATGTGACACAAGCTTCATCTCATTCCAGGTCTTCTCTAATAAAAGTGAAAGATCTAATTTCTTTCTCTTTTTCCATATATAAAATAATTTAAGCAAATAGATATAGCTTACCCTGTTAAGAGGGTTTTTAGGAGATGAGAAAGTAATAGAAAATTCATTTCTATTCATGTTTAGTATGCAAATAAAATCTGCCTTCCTCCCCCCCAGGAAAACAAAACAAAAAATGGGAAAGGGGTTTTGAATTTCATTCTGTATTTTCCGTCTTTTTTAACTTAATACTTTGCAAATTTCATGTCTGTCAGCAGCAAACATTTATTAGGTGCATATTTTTGTGAAAGATACTGCTTGTTCTGTGGTGGGGAACCTGTGACTACTTGAGGCCATATGTGGCCCTTTAAGTCCTCAAATGAGGCCCTTTGACTTCAGAGAACCAATACCCTTAATTACAGGACTTGTTCTGTAGAACTTGGACTCAGTCAAAAGGTTACACCCAAGGACCTAGAAGGCCACGTGTGGTCTTGAGGCTGAAGATTCCCCACCCCTGTAGCTCATACCTTGGTCTGTTCACATTTGGGAAGAATTATTGCTTCTCTCTCTTTTGGGTGCAATTCAAAGAATTTTGAAGAAATTAAAGCTATCTATAGTCATATGCAAAAATGCTCTAAATCACTATTGATTAGAGAAAGGAAAACAGAAACAACTCTGAGATACCACATCACACCTATTAGATTGGCTAACATAACAAAACAGGAAGATGATTAATGTTGGAGAAGATGTGGGAGAGTTGGAATTCACTGTTAGTGGAGCTGTGAGCTGATGATCCAACCATTCTGAAGAGCAATTTGGAACTATGCCCAAAGGGCTACAAAAATATGCATACCCTTTGACCTAGTAATATTGCTTCTAGGACTGTATTCCAAAGAGATCATATAAATAGGAAGAGGTCCCACACGTACAAAAATATTTATAGCAGCTTTCTTTGTAATGGCCAAGAACTGGAAATCAAGGGGATGCCCATCAACTGAGGAATGACTGAACAAGTTGTGGTCTATGAATGTAGTGGAATACTATTGTGCTGTAAGAAATAATGAATAGGAAGACTTCAGAGAGGTCTGGAAGGACTTATATGAACTGATGCTGAGTGAAATGAGCAGAACCAGAACACTGTACACAATAACAACCACAGTGCGTGAAGACTGTTTCTGATAGACTTAGCCCTTCAGTGTAATGCAAGGACCTAAAACATTCCCAGTGGACCCTTGAGGCAAAATGCCATCCACATCCAGAGAAAGAACTATGGAACTGGATCACAGAATGAAGCAGAATATTTTCTCTTGTGTTATGTTTTGGTTTGTTTTTTTTCTCATGGTTTCTCCCATTTGTTTTCATTCTATGAAACATGACTAATGTGAAAATGTAGTTAATAAGAATGCATGTGTAGAACCCATATAAGACTGCATGCTGTCTCAGGGAGGGAGGAGGAAAGGAGAGAGAGAAAGTCTAAGACTTTTGGAAGTGATTGTAAAAAACTGAAAACAAATACTTTTTTTAAAAAAGAAATTTGAACATAGATATTTTTTCCTGAATCAGTTAGTTGTACCCCTTCTCCCTCCTGTCCTAATGTTGCTCTGCCAAGCCCAACTTTTCGGCTGTTCTAACTTGAAGTATATTATTTGGGAAGGTCCTTAGAACAAAATCACCCTCCACCCACCACCAACCCCCTAGGAAATGATTTGTAACTATTTCTTCCTAGCTATATATCTTTGGTTTTTAACTAAGTCCAGCATCTATTTGATGTTTGAAACCAATAATCCATTATCTGTTTTCTCAGGGCTTCCATAGATAAACTGCAAACTTACCTGCTTCTTGAGGTCTGCATCATTGTTTCCTTTCACACTATAAAACACAAATTCCATTTGGTCATTACTCACAATTCCAATTCACTGTTTTCTTAATTTAACCTATGCCATTACACACAGGCCTCAGAATAACCTTGGGGGATTTTCATTTCTTTTGAATAATCCTGAGGCTTTCTTATTTGATTTGTTTTTCTCCCAGTTATCCTCATGAAATTCTATTATGTATGAATAAGTCCCTAGAGTTTATGCCTCAGGGCCAGTTTATAGAGGAGACTTTTTCATAATGTGGTACCTTTGTATATCAATAACTAGTCTCTCCCCCACATGGAGTCCAAGACACATTAACCTTATATTAAATTTTGTTCCACATAGAAGAGTACTGTGGAAAAATTCCAGGGTACTTAATAAAAATGAAAACTATATCAATTCCCTTTTTGAGTAAATGCTTTTTTCATTTGAGAACCCAGGTAAGCTAGGTCCTTACCTAAGATCTTCCAGAAATCTTTCATTATCTTGAATCTGGACTCCAATTCTGGTTTGTGTGGTCATTTTAGAATACTCCAAGATAATTTCCTATGAAGGAAAGTTGGCACAGGGTGAATATATTCTGTGACAAACATTCTGAAACAAGGCATGTGGCATAGAACTTTCTTGGGTATCCTTAGTGTTCTTTTAAGAGTATCATGGTAACACTCAATTAGTTATGGATACTCTACAGGAAAGCAAGGGGGAAGAGGGTAAGAGAGGAGGGATAATAGAAGGGACTGCACAGTGGGGGAAGGGATAATCGGAAGCAACTGGTAGAAGGTCAGGTCAAAGGAGAGAACTGAATAAATGGAGGGCAGGATAGGACAGAGGGAAATATAGTCTTCCACAACATCATTGTTATGGAGGTGTTTTACATGACCACACATGTATAACCTTTATCGAATTGCTTGCTTTCTCAATGAGGGTGGGTGGGGAGGGTGGAAAGGAGAGAATGTGGAACTCAAAGCTTTAAAAAGAATGTTAGAGGTTGGGTTTACATGCAACTGGGAAATAAGATATTAGGCAATGGAGTATAGAAATCTACCTTACCTTACAGGAAAGTAGAAAGGAAAAGGATAAAGGGGGGTGGCGGGAAGTGATAGAAGGGAGAGCAGATTGGAGGAAAGGGCAATCAGAACACATGCTGTCCTGGGTTGGGGATGGGGGGTAAATGGGGAGAAAATTTGAAATTCAAAATTTTATGAAAGTGAATGTTGAAAACTGAAAATAAATTTATATAAAAAAAGTATCGTGGTAAGAGAAAACACACTAAACTCAGTGCCACAGATCATTTTATTGTGGATCTCTTTGTTATGCTCTTTGTATTTTAAGTTTTCAGAGAAGCACTAAGAAAATGTGAGGATGACTCAGTAACACTTCACCCAGTAGACTAGGGAAGTGGGATTCTGGAAGCTGGGACTGCTGAAATGGAAATTCTGTTAGCATTTTGGGAAGTCCAGTAAAGTCTCAGAAACTCCTTTTCATATAGTGATTGATTAAGAAGCACATACTATATGTAAAATACCATATCACCTGTTAGTTTGGTGAAATGGCCAAAGGGACTGAATTACAGATCCAATAAAAGATAGAGTCATATGCTGGTAAGAGTACTGTACAAGATAGTAGGTATCCTCCTGGGTTCCAGTCCTAACCCTGTGGCTAATCTGCTGTGAGACCTTGGACAAGTCCTTTACCACTCTGGATCTCAGTTTTTTCAGCTATCATATGAGAATGATAATATCTACTCACAGGTTTTTGGGTTTTTTTTTATAAGGACAAAATAAGATTATGGACATGAAAACTCTTTGAAAAATGTTAAATGTCATAACAATGGGAGGTTTTAGTCAGGGCTGAAGTGGTAAATAACAATTGGCTGTATGCATGACACACTTTTAAGTTTAATTTGAATTAATATTTTCTTAATTCTAGGTAATCAAAGAGACAATAAATTGAACACTGATTTATAGCATTTTCTGATTTCTAAATTGTAAATGTTGATGCTGAAAATTTAACAAAGATTCTCTCAGTCCCTTCAAGGTGGCTCCAATATGCTCTCAATTTTAGTACTGAAAAATGCAGTTCCTGCCTTGAAAGAGCTAAAAATTACAATTTGGAATGTGAAATACAAGCAATGAAATTTCAAAGTGCAGAAAGTGACAGGGGAGGAGGTATAGGCTGGAGGATATCTTTCAGAATGGTAGCTTTGAAAAATAAGATCCTTAGACTCAAAGTACACTTATGGCAGGAATTGGAAAGGGCAAGGATATAGAACTGGCCCTAAGCATGGTGCAAGGTGGGATATGCTTAGTTAATATGATGTTCAAGGGTACCAAAAAGTCACTTTGTCCAAAAACATCATCCCCACTGGTCTTCAATGAGTCTGAAAATTTGACCATTAATCACTCCTTTGGGTTAAGGCATTGACAGTCTGGGATACAATTAAAATATTACTTGGAAGGGTGAAACATTAAGCCATTAGTGGCCATTAACACTTTAGCCTTTAGCTTAAATTCTTTTATTAGTTAGTTGAAGAGTAAGATACTGAAGGAACAGTTATATAAGAGAAGATTTTGTGAGGGCATGAGTTGCAAAATAGGACAGAGAGATCTAGAGAACAGAATACTTTTTCAGTTGAGCAAGGCAAGGTGGAACACTCCACTTTAGGAGGGGTTTTAAGAAAGCCAAGGGATGGGAGTTTGGTGAAAGAAAGGAAAAGACCATCCAAAAGGCAAATGAAGAATCATTATAAACTAACTTGGGCTCTTTGAAGCCTTGAAGAACCCTCTTCTAGAAGTTAGGGACCATAGAAACCCTGAGAATGAGACCCAAGTGTCCCAGGACTGGGCTTCAACTGAAACTAATGTTCAGGGCTCTAGGAACAGAGAGTGGTTTTGAGAAGAGGTACTCAGAAATCCGAATGGATCTGTGATCTCATGGAGTTAGATGTTCCTTCCAATGAATTAGATCAGTGATGTCAAGGAGGGTCAGGGGAGCAGGACACTAAACCATACATAAGGATCCCTCCACAGGGTGGATATTGACTTGCAAAACTGCTTACCATTACCTATGTTCTACTGAATTTTTATTTATTTTGTTTAATATTTCCCAGTTACATTTTAGTCTGGTTCAGGTCACACTCAGGACTACTGGGGGGCCAGGATGCCTGCTTGACATCTTTGATGTAGATTACAGTAATACCACACTTTAAGGTTTGCAAAACACTTTCCAAAGCTACTTCTTTTGATTCTCACAACAATCCTGGGAGGCAAAGGCTATTATTCTCCCCATTTTGCAGTTGAGGAAATTGAGGCAGACAGAGGTTAAGTGAGGGCTCCCCAATTGTCTGGGGTCACATTTAGCTGAACTTCTGTCTTCGTGATTCCAGATCAAATGCTTTATCCATCGTGCCACTTGGCTGTCTGATCTTTCTGTGTGACTTGTTCATATCCTCCCATAACTTTGCCATAGGGGGTCCTCCCAAAAGGCCTCCCTGACAACTGCAAGTATACCACTGCAGCACTTGAGCTGGCTACCTTTTAGTTATTACTCAACTTCTGTTCTGCCCATTTTCTATTTCCTACATACATCTCCTTAATTGCAGTTATTCTCCAGGTTTGGTTTTATGTTGCTGTCTATTCACATCCGCCAACACGTTAGAACTATTTTTAATGAAAAAGGTTGGTTTCTCCAGTAGGCGGCTGCCTATCATTATCCTATTGGCTTGTTATTAATGACTGAAGTCCCACTATTAGAGGTTTTCGTGTCTTCAGGGACCTCCTCTTGAAATTTGCTTGTTTTGGGAAAGGGTAAGTCTTTAAACTATTATCAATTAAGACCTTAGAAAGGATTAGTTGACAGGCTACTGAGAACAGCTTGGTATAGTGTAAAGAACTCGACTTAGGATCAGAAGACATGGCTTTGAATCTCAGCAGCTACTCAGGACCCATGTGGCCTTGGGACACGTGATCCCTGATTCTCAGTTTCCTCATCTATAAAATCAGTGTGGGTTAGACTAGATGAGATCTAAGGCTTCTTTAATTTCTAATGTTCTATGATTTTGGGATACTTTGAAATTGCTTTGTGAAAAATGGTAACTTGAGAGCTGTAGAGAGATTCTCTAAAAGGCTAGGTGAGTAGTGCAGACTTTCCAGATTAGACAATTATGTTGAGATTGGGAAGGCTGGTAATAAGTTTCTCCTTTCTCTTTCCAATCCTTTGCTAGAAGAAACATCCAACAATTAGGACAAGAAAAACTCTTTGGTCCAATCAGGAAATAGATGAATGAACTACCCCACCTAAATCTCCCTAGCAATGATGATCTTCTGGACAAGAATTCTTGAAGGGGTGAATAAGGGCACTGCCCATTTGTCTAACAGCATGACTGATCATTTTCTGGGCAAGTATCGATGTTTTTTCTGCAATTATGTTTGGGATCTTTGGATCCAGTGATGGCAGCTAAGGTAAGACAACACCAGCCTATACAATCTCCTAGCCTGTTACTGTTTCTATAGTTTTCTGGCAAGGGGGACCCATAAAGTTGATACTCATACTCACCTACCACACCCTCCTATCCTTGATCCTCAGTCCTCCATCTTTAGGAGCTTCTGGTCACACTTCCTACTTTCTCCTTTACTCTCTTTGTAGTCCGGTGGGGAGATCTATGGGGATGTTATTCCATCCCCTAGGCAACAGACTGTACCACAATAAGACCAGGGGCAGGGGAAGGGGCAGTGGCAGGACAAGAGGGTTCTCAGACAGAGTGATAGAAAAGGATATCAAATTCTGACACAATTCTCTGAAATTTTAATGTCCCTCTACTTGCTCTCACCTTTCCCATACCCAGGAAGCACTATTTTGCTTGATGCCTTGCTGTTATTTTTTTTTTTTACCCCAAGTATTTTGTGCTAGGTAGAGAAAAATGGTTTAGTCCACGTAGAAATAAGTTCTTTATGAGTGGTGGCCTGCTTTGAACCTGTACTTGCTCACGTTGGGTCAGGAATGGTGGCTATTATGGAAGATAAACAGGGAGTTAGGGTAGGGGTTCTTATTAAAGACACCATTTTTTAGTGCAGTGGCTCCCTAGAGCCATTGCTTGCTTTACAAGGTAAGATTAGCACCTTTACCAGGCAAAACTATGGAACAATGGATTTATCTTCAGCAGTCTTCTCTTGACAGGACTTCATGCTTCAACATCATTCCTTCCTCCTGCCTCTTAAAACTTCTAGTCTCAGTGCTTCCACTTTAACTGTCTGAAAGGCAGTTCAAACCTTTAATAGGAAGGAGAGCTCTTCAAGTGTGTTCTTTTTACTTCTCTCTTCTTAGGTAATCTTATTCACTCTCACAGCTTCAACTACTGCTTTGACGCAGATGACTTCCAAATCTATTTAGTCCTGACATCTTTAAACTCCAGATCTACACCTCCAGCTACTTAAAGGACCATGCATTTGTATCTCTCTCCACTCCCGCGTTCATTCCCTTAAACACAAAGGGCCGTACAATAGAAAGAACTACATACAGGATCTGGCTTCAAACTTGGCTGTACTATTTACTACTATTGGTGTGATTGTGAGAAATCAATCACAAGTATTTTTTTTTATTACTATGAGCTAGCTACCATGGTAGGACATTAGACAAAAAAGAAACAGTCCTCATCCTCTCATTCCATGATGGAAGACAACATGTACACCTATAAGTACATGCAAAATAAATATATGCAAAGTAAGTACAAGGTAATGTTGAGGGGAGAGACAGCATGGAGTACTGGGCCTGGAGTCAGGAGACCTAAGTTCAAATCTAGCCTCAGATATTTACTAGCTGTGCAACCCTGGGCAAATCACATAACCCTATTTGCCTCAGTTTCCTTCTTTGCAAAATAAACTAGAGAAGGAAATGTCCAACCACTCCAATATCTTTGCCAAGAAAATCCCAAATGGGGTCACAAAGGGTCAGACACGATTGAACAACCACAAAGTAAGTCACTATTAGAACCCTGGTCTATTAACTCTTAATTCAGTACCTTCTTCTGCAACCAAAACATCACGTTTTGCATTCAATTTCTGAACTTTTAAATAATGTTTGAAAGCAAGCAGCTATTCATGGTAAGAATGTGGTAGAATGAAAAGAATAATAAATTTGGGATCAGAGGACCTGAATTCAAATCTTGGAAAGTCTACCTACTACCCTGGGCAATACACAGGCCTCCATTTCCTCATCTATAAAATGATAGGGCTGCTCTAGATAAACATTTCTCCAACTTATTGCTCACAATAAATACCTTTTACACACTTAAAAATTACTGAGAATGCTTTAACAATTATTGATGACCTTAAAAGGTTTTTGTTTATGTGGGTTATATCTATCAATATTTATTGTAGTAGACATTAAGACACATACGTTTTTAAAATGTTTATGAATTCATCTAAAACTAGCAATAAAACTCATCACATTAGTGGAGACAACTTTTTTTAATGAAAAATAACTATTTTGCAAAACAATAAAATATTGAGTAAGAAGAGAGGCATTGTTTTACATATTTTTGTAAACTGCTTTATTGTTTGCCTTAATAGAAAACAGCTGGATTCTCATATCTGCTTCTGCTTTCAATCAACTGTCTTATGGTGTTTTAGTTGAATGATATGTAGGAGATTCCATTTTACAAGGACACTTAGCTGAAAAACAGAGGAGTATTTTTTAAAAAATGTTTTAAAGAATTTTGATCTTATGGACCCCTGAAAGGGTCTTGGGGACCCCCAGGGGTCTTTGGACCACACTCTAAGAACTGCTGGTTTAGATAAGTTCTAAGATCTCTTCCAAATTCTCCCTCCAGATATCATTCTCAACACTGGCTCAGATAGAGTAAAAAAATAGCAAAAACTTTAAACCTAAGTTGTCAAATAATCCTTGTGTAGGCCCTCTAAGGAATCACCCCAATGATAGCAACTAACTGGGAGATGGGGTTGTGATTTACTAACATGACAGAAGGGAAAAGAGACCAGAAAACAGGAGGTATAGAGTCATGAGAGAAAGTGCAGTCTTCGGTACTTGTAACTAATCTGCCACCTGATAATTAGTCAGCAAATGCCAATCGCTATATTAATATGACTTGTTTCTTGAGTTGACTAACCAGCTCTAAAATACTGTTTTAGGGAGGTCCAGGCTATGGTCCTATTGTCTTTTTCTGCATCAAAATGAAACAAAAACCCATGCTGAGAAATGTTTATCATCTTCATTCTCCACTAGAATTCATAGAATGCTCTCTTGTAGTATTTATGTGACTGAAAAACGGATTGATGATTTTTTTTTTATTATCCCTTCCAGGTGTATTTGCATTTAAAACAAAGAATCAATCAATATTTATTAAGTGCTTATTATGTGTTGGATATTGTGCTAAATGATGAGGATATAAAGACAAAGCAAAAACAGTTTTTGCCCTCAAGGACCTCTCTTCCCAATGAGGGGACACCATAAATATAAATTAGAATGTATTAAAATAAATATAGAGTAGATGGAAGGACAAAGAATGACCTCCTAGAGGATGCAGCACTTAAAGTTTTAAGTAAAGCCAGAGATCCCTGGTGTCAATACCTTAAATCCAAAAGAATGAATCTTTACACAGTGGCCATTTAGGGCAATATAATCAAAATATAAACAAATATAAATAATTTGTAAATATATAAATAATTGTAACCAAAAAAGGAAGATATTTTGGGGCAGGTGCTCTACCTAGTAATTTTCTAATTTTGCCATATAGCCTTCAAATTATAAGCCTTATGTTATGTTACTCCACCAAGTACCTCAGGACAGAATAACTACCTATAACTTGGGTCTAATGCATTATCTTCAGCTAAAAAGTGTGTATTCTGCTTTTTTCTTAGTTGTTTAAGTCAGTTGACATATAGCAATATTCATTCTCCATCTGAAAGAGATAAGGGAATATAGCACTTGTAAGACTCCCTTCAATGAAGCCAAACTTTAAGTGACTGAGAGGTAAAGGATAATCCCAGAAAAGAGATGATGGAACCTGGCTCTCCCTGTTCACGGTGGTAATAAGGAAGGGGACAGCTTTTGGGGTGAAATATATACAATGTCAGATTTTGTCACTATATCAGTCGTTTTCGGGTTTTGTCTTTTTTTTTTTTTTTGGTTAAAGGAAAGCAGATTCAGTTCAAAAGTGGAGGAAGGACATTTACAAAAATTATTACTATATATTAACAAAAGATTAAAAAAATTTCCCTTCCTTCTTGCCTTCCTCCCTCCCTCCCTTTCTTTCCTATTCCCTTCCTCCTTTTCTTCTTCCCTCTTTCCCCCTTCTCTCCTTCCTTCCTTTTTCCTTCTCTTCTCTCCTTCCTTCTTTTTTCCTTCCCTCCCCTCTGACTGTCTTCTCCAACTTCTTCCTCTAACAACGACAACAACAAACAAAAACAAAAGAAAATTGGGAAAACATTCTCAAACTCAAGTCCCTGAAGGCTTCAAATAGGATTCGCAGATGCCATCTGTCCCCACAACATCAAAGTCAAAGTAAGGCATACCCAAACCCTTAAGTATTGCTGTTTATAAACCAGATTTTTTTTAAAAGGCTTTTTTTTTCTCACAGAGAAATAACAGCAATAGCTCACCTTTAAATATCACTTTACAGAACATTTTTCTTAGTGTGAACATTCTATCTTCACTTTACAGATAAAAGCTTGCTTGAGCTACTTCAGTTATAAAAAGGCAGCCTCAAGATGCCATTGAAAATGTATTATTTTACCTAGAGGCTCCTTCTTTAGTCATAGCTTAGGAACACAATTACTTTCAATTCCATAATATATGCTCAGAGCAAGGCAAAATTTCAACCTAAAAACTAGCAGCAGTGAAATCTAGGAAGATAGAGAAGTGTAGGTGACACAAATCAGTTCATTAAAAAAAAATCAACAGTTATACTGGTAAAAGATTCAGTGGATGAAGAAGTTTAAACTATTGTCTAAAATTAAGTTTTGGATCACAGGTAGACTTTGATTAATCACTGTTTTCTTTGTGGCAAAGTAACATGGAGAAAGAGGGAAACAAGCATATGTTAAGCACCAGATGGCCAAGTGCACTATAAATATTTCATTTGAGCTGCAAAAAATCCAATCAGAATAGGTAGGTGCTTTTATGACCCCCATTTTACAACTGAGGCAAATGAGGAAGAAAGAACTTGTAACTTGCCCAGGGTTACGTAGGTAGGAAATGTCTGAAGCTGGATTTGAACACAGGCATTCCTGACTCCATTGCAACCACCTAATTACCAAGGATAAACAACAGTCAACAATTTTGTTAATTGTGTTTGCATTTTAATATAAAACAAAGTAGCAGAAAAGAATCAGTTTCTATTTTTTTGACCTTGGTTTTTATTATCTTAGACAATTAATATTAAATATTTAAACTAAGTGGGAGAGAATGACAGAACTGAATAGATTATTTAGTTGATTCCCTCCTGACAGATGCCAAATGGAACTGATTTAATGTTGGCAAAAAATTGCAATACTTACCAAAGTGCTGTAAAATAGTCAGTTGTGGATAACGGCACCTCAATAGGGTCAAGACCACAATTCTCTATGGAATTGGAAGAAATTGTTCAATTAAATTCATTTGGCTGAGATCCAAACCTTTGCAAAACACCAAAACACAACACATCAGACATAACAGTTTCAATATATCAGAGAATTTGAGAGCATGAAGGAATTTCTAGCCATCTAATGAGAATAAACACCATGGCTGCATCTTCATAATTTTCTTTTTATAAACAATATTAATATATTTATAAAATTCATATATGGAACACCATGCATTACATATTTTTGTATATAACATTCATAAACTTAGTTAAACAGTAAAGTTAACAGAAATGCCAATGCAACTGGTCTATATTCAGCTTAACATGGACCAGCTCCATCAAAAATTTTTGGCTTTAAGAGTATCATTTATAAAGGTATTTCCACATCTCCAGGAAGGACTGCAATGGAACAGTTGCCTAGAGATGGATGGCCTTCTGAATCCTGGAGATCTCCAGAAAAGCAACTTTTCCATTATAGTCAAGCTTTGAATTTGTGGCCAGACTGCCCATGGTGAACTTTGGGGAGAACATAGTCAAGAGTTGCACAGAATGGGCAGACATAGAGGAGTTATGATCTGTATCCATGGGGGGATCTCCTGAATTGGTGAGATCACAGATCTGAGGAACATGGAGGTAGGTGGCAATGGGAGCGGTGGATGTAGCCCTGGAGACCTGGGTTTATAGCTTCAATTTGATACATCTTGAAATGATAAAAAACAGAACAATTACTGATCTGCATCAGTGATAAGCAGCACAAAGCACTTCCACACAAATAATATGCTATACTGATGAAATTGCAGATCCAGATATCTTTAAATTTTTATTTTCCCTCATGGGCATGGAACTTCAAGTAATTTCTGCTCTGGGCAGAAATTAGTTTCTAGTTTCCTCATCTAGAAGGTGAGGAAATAGGGTTAGGCCCCTCCCAGCTTTAAAATCTTGTTTAATGTTAATTTGTGGTTTATTTGGATCCTCTTATTCTGTGGCAGAATTACTGGAGTATGTCATCAGTCTTTATAAAAGAATCTTCTACATGTCTGAAATGGCTGTCTTCCACTTTCCTTTCTGGGAAGTAACACAGTACTACAGTAACTTGAATAGACAATACACCATTATGCTTTCCCTTTTTTGTAGTCTTTACAAGCTTCATGTGTATTTTATTGCTGAGACCAAGGCATATCCAAAGTTTTAAGTATTGCTGTTTATAAACCAGAATTCTTTTTTTAAAGGCATTTTTTTTCTCATAGAGAAGTCAATTTCTGATATTAAGAAGGGAACCCACACCCTCTTTACATTCACCTTCACAATCACTGGCCAAGATAAGAGAATTTTAAAAATCAACCTTTTTACCTTTAAGGTACTATCATTTGTCATCTTTACCTCAATGCTAAGTCCAAGAGACACTGTACATGCCTGTGAGAAACATTCAGAGAACAAATTCTAAAACTAAAGCTTATTTCGTGTCAGTAGAAATGAGACTTACAGTCAAGAGGGGGACATGAAAGACCACAAAAAAAAAATCTAATTTACTACACAAGTCCCACCTGGTATCTGAAAAGGATGTCAGAAAGACCAATGATAAAGAAAACCAAAGAAACAGATGTTCCTCTATCCAGTCCATACAAAAAGATGGTTAGAATCGGTAGGAGCAAATCAGAGATACTGTACCCAGGAAGCCAGCTAAAAATCTGGTGAAAGAGGAAGAAGGTGAAGGATAGGGAAAAGGACTGTATCAGGAACGTCAGCAAGCTCCTCCAAGTGGTTCTGAAGGAAGCTGGTGCTTTGGACAGAGGGGTTACAAGCCAGTGTAATTTCTAATAAGGGCCAGAAGTTAGATCCAGGACCAGCCTGCTAGGACAGAAGCAGAGGATAGACTTAGCTCCTGTGAGTCACTATGGAGACAGAACCCTCTGTAGAGGACTTAGAGCCAAAATAGGAACGAGGGCCAAATCAGTGCCTATATAAGAGTGCTGCAGTGATTGTACAGGAGGCCTAAGAGTGGCATGGCTTCCAATATATGACTAGAATCTATGAGGGCCACAGTAATGGAAACTGGCATAGGTCAGAGCCTTTAGAGGACTGCCAGCAGGTTGAGATGGAGGCAGAATGTGGGGCCTCATAACAGCCATCATCTTGTTCAGCTGTGGCATCCATACTACAGAGGCAACAGAACCAAACAAGGCTACCTGACCCAACAACTAAAAGCAGAGCTTCAAAAAAAGAAAAATAAACATGACTTGACCACAAGGACTCCAAGAATGCCTGGAAGAAATAAAGTAAAAGGTAAAATATATTAGAAATGAAATGGAAGTTTGGGAGGAAAATAATTGAGAACAATAAATAGCATAGAACAAGAGACAGAAAACCTTACCCAAGTCATGAACTCCTTGAAAAGCAGAATGCACCATGATAATATTCTGTGTGATATACTAATGACTCTACGAGACAACAAATCATATGAGAGCTAAGTCAAAAGGCTGGAAAAAAATTAAAGTATCCAAAACAACCCTCCTGGAAAAGATCTGGACTAAGGAAAGATAATTTAACAATCATTGGATTCCCTGAAAACCAAGATTAAACAGAGAACCAGGCTACCATATTTCAAGAAATCAATATAAGAAAACTGCCTGGATTTAGAGGATCCAAAAGACAAAGTGAAAATACAAAGAACCTACTAATGAACTCCTGAAGGAAACTCTAAACTGAAAATACCTAGGAATGTCACAGCCAAAATCTGGAGCTTTCAAGTCAAAAAAGGTTGTAAGCACAGGTCAGAATTCAAGTACCAAGGGACCACAGCCAGGACTGTACAAGACTATGCTACAACTAACATAAAGGAAAAGAAAATTATCAAAATACAACCTTCTCAAAGGGAAAAAGTAAAAGGCTTACAATCAAGAATTTCTTTGGCAAAGAGCAAGATTTTTCAGAGGAAAAGATAAACGTTAATAGGAGACTTTCAAATGTTCTTGATGAAATAAATGATTAAAGCTGAGGTGTCAAGAGAAACCTTGAAAGAGGGTGTATATGCACACATATATACAATTAGAAAAGGCTAAACAATGAAATGTAATTGGTCAGTTGTTTTAATCATGTCTAACTCTTCAAGACCCTGGAAAATACCAGCATAGTTTGGCATTTCCTTCTCTAGTTCATTTTACAGATGAAGAAACTGAGGCAACCAGGGGTAAGTGATTTGTCCAGGGCCTCATAACTACGGGTCTGAGGATGGATTGGAACTAAGGTCTTCCTGACTCCAGGCCCAGTGCTCTATCTACTGTGCCACCTGGCACCTTTAAAACACCTAAATAACTATATTCTAATGACAGAAGAGACAAGTGCCCCCTACTATCTTCTAGAGTCACAGAAGGGTGAGGTAAGATAGACAAATACAGGGCCTAGGTGTGGTTTTGTTCTGTTTGGTTTTAAGAGGAAGAAAAGGGAAGGAAAAAGAAGCAGGCAGAAAAATTTGCTATCTAAAATAAACGGAGTGTATGAGGAAAATATATAAACATGAAAATAATTTCATGAACTTTACTCTTATATGAACTGAGCCAAGAATGGTTGAACACACACATGGTATCTGGTGTATGAATACATTAAATTCAACAAAATATGCAGGAACAGGCAAAGGAATTAGAGGAGCATTGAAGCGAGAGTGGCATTAGGAAGGGGGCAGTTACAAGCAAAATAAACTTCACCTTTAAAGGGTTGCTCGTAAAAAAGAAGATGAAAAGAGAAAATCAAAGAAACAGATAAGGATCTGGGATTGGTGAAGAAGTAAAAAAGGAGGAAACATTTTGATTATAGATCACTAATGCTGATCAGATTAATTAAATTAATTCTCTTTCTCCCCTTCTTTTCTCTTTGTAAAGAAAGTAGGGGACAAAGGAAGGAAAAAGTAAGTCATGAAGAGAAATACACAATTAACAGTCATACCAGTGACATGAATGAAATAAGCTCATAAAAATGGAGAATGGATTGGAATTGCAGAATCCTAAAATATGTTGTTTAAAAGCAGCACATCTGAAATGTAAACGTTTAGACAGTTAAAATGAAGAGCTGGAAAATAATTTATTATGCTTTAGATGAATTCAAATCAATTGAATCGATTTTAGTTTGTTTAGTAGACAATTTATTTTGATAAACTTGCTTGATAACAAAAATACAAGTGAAGAAAATTATGTTCATTTTATACAGCTTATATTAACAATTTGTTTTGAAATTATTAATTGAAAAATGTTATAACCAATTAAAAAAACAATCCTTAATAAAGTTTGGGATAATATACAGACTTTGAGCACAAACTTTAAAATCTCTTGAGGTGATAACAACCACGAACTCTTTTGAGGGAATCCTACCCATGCAGACATTTTCTTCCTTCATATATTTTTTATCCTTCAAAACTTTCCAGAAGGACAGCCTCCTGTTTTAAATTGTTATGGTATTTTTTCTTTTATCTCTATATATACACATATACATATATGTGTGTGTGTGTGTGTGTGTGTGTGTGTGTGTGTGTGTGTGTATTTTGTATTTTTATATTTTAACGGGGAAGGGGACAAACTTAGGTTCTGGAAAAAGTTACGATAGTCATAAAAACTTATGACCAAAGAGTCTTTTTAACAAAGAAAAACAAATGCTACATGTGTTCTTCTGAGGAAGCCCACACCTTAAGATAAAACTGAGATAAAGCTTCTTGAAAGCTAAAGCACATTCACCACCTTTTTTTCCAGGGCCTTTCTTCCAAACCATTAAGTGTAATGCTTAAATCCCAGGACTTCCATTTAACACAACATACTAAAGAATTTATTCACAGAATGTCAAATAGGGATATCAACCTTTGGGCAAAAGAGTGAAAATCAATTAGGTGTTTTGGTCATCTAGAATGTAAGATAAGAGCTGTCCTTCAAAAACAAAACAGAAAGTGGAATCAAAGAAAATGATAATAAACACATTAAAAACATAGAACATGGATTACCTTTGGAAAGAACCATACTGAAATAATTGTTTTTAACGAATTAAAGAGTTTAAATGTTTACAGATATTTAGGCGTGTTCAATAAAAACTTCCTATTGTTTAAAACTAATTAAACCTTGTGCAAATAAAACCTATAAATAGTTTTCAGCAGATTTTACAGTGACACTCTTAGGTATGAAAAATGTACACAACTTTAAAAACAAAGTAACAGATGAGAGTTTGACAAATGATTGCACCATAAACAGTGTATTTATATACAGTTTACAAGATATGATTTTCTGCTATAAATTAATACTGTACTATATAGTACTTAACATAGTGACCTTATTAAAGGCAACTGCCAATAGCTGTCTATTTTTCACTTACAGGATTTACAGATTTCTTTATGTAAATGGTTTCATTTCCATGTTTGGACAAGAGTCCAAAGATTTGACTTCACATACTACCAGATGAAGTTGGGGTTGCTTTGCTCCTAGGTTTAATAGCCAGTGGATGTTTCCAACTCAATGGTCATTCACACACTGGGTATTTTCAAAAACGATGAAATTAGAGACATTTTGATGGTTTAGATAACAGATACTAAAAAAATCCTAAGACTTGTGATCTTACACATAACACCATTGTAAGTGAAGGACGTAAACAAGTGGGGAAAATCTTAGCAGCTGAGAAACTCTCTTTCCCCATGCCCATGATCCAGTTAAAATATTTTGTGAAACTATTTACAATAAGATTGATCTTTTGGAAGAAGAAAAGCTCTTAGTCATGTCATAAATTAATTTGAACCATACTTTGCTAACACTTTATTCAGTGGTATAACGGTTATATCCAAAGCTTCACTTCCAAGTGACCCATTTTATTTGAGGACCAACAAAATCTCAATTGGCTTAACAACCCAGCAATCAGATGTCCAGAGAACATGTCCAGTAGTATTCTTACAGTTGGATAGACATCATAATACTTGAGAAACATTTATTTCTCTTAGAATCTTTGCTAAGGTGATGTCACCTTAGAAATGGAAAAAAATTACTATATAACATTTGAGGAACACTCCACAGATATGATAATCCAATAATTCCCAAAACAAAAGTGAGCTGATATACTGGGGTTTGTTTATTTTAACACTAAAACGTTTCTTAATTAACAGTGGAGGTATATGAATGGTGAATAGGTATATCTGAAATATGCTAGAGTTTCTGTTTTCTTATCTGACAAGGGAAGTCAAGTAATTCCACGTATACTTCAAAATACAATGTGGCTTCCTGGGAAACTGCCCTCTGCAACAATTATTTAGGCATGTAACTTCTGACAGGTATATTTGGTTTGCCATTTCACTGTAAAGAACAAAGACTTGACTCTACTGCCAAAAAATGCCCCGATCCACTACCCAAAAGGGAGAATATCTATAGCATGTTAATTTGGAGGGGGGAAATAAATTGAGGAAAGTGAGAAAGAAAGGGAATTAGGGAAAGAGAGACACAACTATTTGTGGTTTAAGGTTTAGTTGAAGTGTCTCTTTTAGGAAGAAACTTAAGTTGTGGGTTTAGACAACCCTTAAAGTAAATGCAGATTTTAAAATGTAAGCTTTTAGCAAACAAGGCATATAAAATAAAAAGGTATTGCTCAGGTTTTTGATGAAGATGAATTAATAATGCTTAGAGGCGGAACAAATATAAATTCATTTTTTTATAGAAGAATGAAGTTAGTATTTGTAAATGACCAAAATACTGCTGTTTATATTCACTAGTGAGCTTTGCATTTATGTAGAGATGCTGTGCTTAAACCTAGGTCAATGCATTATTAGTGTAACAGATAAAGCAAGTAGAAAAGAGAATCTTTGTACAACAGACAACTGTTGATAATTTAAACACTCAGATTTCCCAAATTTGGGTTTGAAGTATGACATGATCTTGCCTTCTACCCTCATATACAAATAAATTAACCATACAAAGAATCCTTAGCTTAACTTAAAATTGCACCTAGAAAAGTATGGGATTATTTGTACCTATTACAAAAACCTGTTAAAATCAAGGGCTGCTACAAAGAATGAGGTAAACTGAAGACTCTCTCCACACTGCAGCCTTCAGAGAAATGGCTTTTTTCTATTGAGTTCTAGGTTAGCACACCACAGTGTTTTGCTAGCAAAGCATTCCAAGTTCTCTTCCAGGAACTGTGTAGGTATATATATGTATATAGACATATATACATACATATATATATATATATATATACACATACATATATATACACACACACATACACATACACACACTGTATACTGCATCAGCAAAATATATATATATTATATATATTTATATAAATATAAGGAAGATTCCCCCCACCCACAAAAGAACATATTAATGTTTTCTTCTTGAATTTTTTTTAAACACAGAGAATGGGGAATTTAAGGGTTTTTTTTTCAACACGTATTTTAGCAAACACATTTTGATCTATTAGCTTCTTGGTGCAGTAATGCAACAGCAATTCATTTGGGGGCCAAAGGTTTATCTTATCACAAGGGAATTTTGTACACTTATATCTTAGGAAGTGAGGCCAGCCCCACTTGAACTTTTCTTGCAACCATCTGGTCCACCATTAGTTCATAAATATTTTTAAAAAATGAATCAGACAAAAACGGAACGGTACAGTCACTTAGGGCCATATGCTTTTCAATATAAAGCATTCTTCTTCACTAGGTTGCTATCACAGTGCAGACCTGACTGCCTGAATATGCTCAGGAGATTTAGTCAATGTTGTCTGTATTTGGTTATGGAAAAAGCTCTCCATTTTAATCCAAAGTGCATAGTGAGAACAAGTCAACACATTTCTCTTTTCAGTAACAGATAACTTCATCTAAGCATCCTCCTGAGAACAGGACTGCTCAGATGCCTTGCCTTCGTCCTCCCCACCCTCTATCTTTCCCACAAAAGAAGTCAAGCAGTTTAGACATTCATCAGCCAGGTAAACAAACTTTGCCAGCAAATAGAAGTCCCACTATTGTAAAGAAAATTGATAAGACAAATAGTACATATGAAGACCCAACTACTGTATTGTTGGGCAGTTTATAAGGTTGACCTCCAACTTCATTGATGTAAAATCCTATTGGAAATATTAGGGCAGCCATACAGAAAAGGATCACTGTAAAACAAACCAAAAAATTAAAAATTAGTGATATGATTTGGTGATCTGAAAAACAATGACAATTTGCAAAAAGACATTTATGAAATTTGTTAAGTTTGATAGAGAGGTGGGGAAATGAACCAGAGGTATCATTAACAACATCAATAGTAAATAAATATCCTGTTAAGAGATTGCTTATCATTACATTGATTTGAATATATCCAGTCCCTTGAACATAACTATAAGCAGTAAAAAATTTATATAACATGGTAATTAACCTTTAACACAGTGCTATTCCTAACTCCAATGTCTAAACTCTAAAGGGTTTTTATTAATTTTCTAAGTATTCCTTTGTTTTACTGAGGATTCTATTCCCTAAGGGTCTTCCCTTCACAATTTGATTTTTTTTTTTTTATTAAAGGGGCCATTCTTAGAGTAACTACTTAAAGAAGTCCATTCATTCAACAGGCATACTTAGCCTAAAAGGGCCAGGGTCTCATGGACCTCCTGGGCCATCTCCAGTCATCCATCCTGATGAATATCAGGCCACTGGACCCAGATGGCTCAGGAAAAGAATGTGAGGTTGGTGACCTTGCACAGCCTCCCTCACTCAAATCAAAGTCAACTGCAAGTCATGTCATAATCTTAATGTCGTGGTCCTCTTTGAGAATGAAGGACAAACACAATGAGGTTTCTATTCCTGACTAATTCACTGGTTTAAGATACCAACTTAATGTTCCTCTGACTGAATGCTTGTTTATGGAGCATGGAACTGAAGACAAAGTACAATGTAAAAACTTGTTGTTAATTTATTACAACATTAAAAAGACTACCAGGATCTTTTAATACTACCTTTTAAATATCAATGTTCTTCTAGTGTTTTGTATGGTTGCAGGTTATGGAACACTGCAGTCTCTGAAGAAGTGAAAGTAAAAGAAAGATAGGCACATGGTCAATATGAGCAGGCTGAAACATACAAACCAGGAATGATGAAGTAGAACAAAGGATGTCATCAAAGAACTGTATTAGCCAAAAAGAAGGAGAAAATGATGATGATGACGATAGGGGGACAGCTTGTGGGCTTTGCTGGCATATATGCAATGCCAGCAGAACACAAGGAAGATCCTAGCACACTGTGTGGAAGCTCTGTGATGGGCAAGCACAGTGAGGTTGCAATATGCATCATTGGTGGGAATGAATACCTTTATGGATGACATTTCAGATCCACTTGTGTACACTGAATATTTCTTTTATTTGGATTTAAGTCAGATCTTTTAAAGATAAAACCCTGCTGAATTCACTCAGACAAAAGTATCTGAATATACTTTACTACCCTGACGCAGCAAGTTGGAAGGACAGAGATTCACCATTGCCTACAGACCGTAGGTAATTTAGCAACTATCTAGGAGATAGCTGCATTGTCCAAATAGTTGATTTTCACCCTAAACAATGTTTTAAAGAAAATAAAATCACTCTCAAATTCCTGGGAATAGTTATGTAAGGAAAGGTAGATTTTAAAAGACCTTCTTTTGCTCTGACTGTACAAGAACAAGTTAAGTATATTGTCATGAAAAATGCTGGTCAAAACTTTACTTAGGCATTTTAAAAACTTCATATGACTGGCTCAACAGCTTTTAATATGCTTGTAGAAAATGTTTTATAAAATTATGTCCCATTGTACTAGTTCATAGTTCCTGGGTAAAGAAATCACTTAAGTTTTCATGAAAATATTCTGAGTGTTTTAAAAGGAACTTTACCCCTGGTCAAATTTACTCATGGTCAAAGATTAATTCCATCCTTTGTAGTTTAACTGGTTTGAGTTACAGGAAATCACACTGTCTACAGTATAATGTAAAACAAAACATAGGTAGCTGTAGTCATTGCTTGTCAAGAGAAAGAAAAGTGTGGTGTAGCAGAAAGAGAGCTGGGTTTGTTGTTGGAGATCTGGATTTGAATACTAGATCTGATATGATACTATCTGTGTGACTTGGGTCAAGTCACTAAACTCTCTAGACCTCAGTTTCCTCATCTGTTAAAAAAAAAGGGTTGGTTTTGACCTCTAATATATCTTTTTGGCTCTAAAGATTTTGAAGACTTGAAGTTTTCTATTACCATTACTGTAGCGTCTTTCAAGTTGTTTACTTTTTAGACTAAAGGTGCTGCTACTTGACCAATGTGTTTTACTAAATCATTTTTTAAGTCAGCCAAATTACAGAATTTAGTGTGACAGTCTGAATAAACACAAACAAACAAAAATGGGATATTTTCTGGATGTTAAAATAGTATCTTTTTAAGGATAAAATTCTAAGTAATAAACACTATAGCACTTTGGGCTGTTACAGTGGCATGATTTGGTATTATTTTATCTTATAAAGAGACAAATACTATTTCATTCTGGAAAACTGTCACACTCATTGATATGTAACTGGAGTTAGATGACTTCAAATACTCACTAGGGACAAACATTATTTTCTATGAGTTTTAATGTTCTGTGTCACTTCATCATCTAGTCAACAGTAAATAATAATTTTAAATAGAGCTGCCAATGTCCACCTCCCAGCATATTTCCATCTCCCAGCATATTTGACGCAATTTGCTGATGGAGCTTTTGACCTAATATAATTTGATAGGAGGTCTGGAGCTGTAATCTAAGCCTTCAATAATATATAATCTTGTTAAAACATAAGATAGAACTAATTCTTTTTAAAATGTCACTTTCTTAGTGTTGAAAAAATTGGTTGCTAATTATCTTAAATTTGTACTCAAAATCAAGTTAGTGGAAAAATACTTTGAAGAACTGTAGATTTTAAAGCTGCTAGTTCTAGCAACTGACATGCAAATGACACTCCTATCTCTTCCTGTCCTCAGTGTAAAACTAATATCCACTTTATAGTGGAGTAATCAGTGAACACATTCACATTAAAATAATCTTTAATATTTTGTATGAGCTGAATGTTTTCCAAACTGGCAGGAAAAGGCTTAATCATTTTTAAAGGAAGCAGATTCTTACTCAATCTGATGTTGGCTGACATCCAAAGACTTATAATCGCTACAATTCTTAGGCTGAAGATAAATTTTGAAAAAAAAAAGATAAATTTTATATCTATATTTTTTAACAGGTTACAAGGAGCCATTAAATTACTAGAGATTTTAAAATAATACTGTGATGATGATAATAAGTTTACTAATTTCTGAAGAGTCAGAACGAAAAATGGAAACAATCTACAGTGGCTTCATCATGCAATCTCTTCCAAATTTTCCCAGAGAGGAATCCATAAAATAATGACCCGTCTGACCTGCAAACTAGTGTGACCACTGTTTAGGAGGCATTGGGGCCTAGGTAGAATGGATCAATACAACCTTCAAAGTTGGGACATAAACACTAGAGGGAGCCCATTCCTGCCTATCACTGCCACACTACAGTACATGATCTCAGCCGGCTAAAACCTTAAGCTTGAGGCTTATTCTACCAAACCTCTAACCTTCTCTGCTGGAAGGGAAAGTACAAGAAACGAGTCAAGTTAATCATTGCTCATAGTTTTGACCACCTTCAGGTGTTCTAGATGCCTATGCATTAGTTTCACTTTACTCAATTTATATCAATTACTTACATACATGTACAGAGGCAGATGAGACCTTTGCCAATATTTCAACAAAATCTAGGGACTACGGACAAATTCTTCCATCTATGGCTAACATATTCACTCATAAGGAATGAACTTCAAATAAAAAATGTGATTGCCTTTGCAATTCATAGAGAGAGGCTCAGGTTCCCTTTTAAATCTTTCTTCCATATACCCCAATTCATGTATTTTTTCTTTCTTTAAATTGTCTCAGGGCCCAGATCTAAGTAAATGAGGTGACTATCTTCTCTACTGAGTTCTTCCTATATTGAAGGTGAAAGAAACTACCAGTTTGTTCTTTAAGTAGTTTATACCAGGAATGGACAACTTTTTTCTCTGTCCACAGGAAAAAAAAACAAATGAAGACAGAGAAAAAGAGAAACAGAAAAATGACAGGAAAAAGGCACACAAACTAATGCTGAAAGAAATTCAGATCTCCACAGTGACTGATAGCTGTTCATGGAAAAGCAGTGCTCTCTTCTGGCCTTTTGGGATGCTGCCACTAAGGACCTGTTGTCTTCTCAGAACTATAGAGGCAAATGACGACATCGGTTCTTGATATTTTTATGGCAGGGCAGGTATGTGAAACTGAGGGCAAACTGAGCCCCCGGGCGTGGGTGTCTCTATCCCAGCTTGGTAATGTTATATGACTTTCACTCACTTAATTTTTGGGCGAGGTCAATGAACCAGAAGTTCCCTTTAGCGTTATCATTACTTACCCCTACAAGTCACCGTATTTTCTATTGCTTTGATATCTCTCCGAAAAGTAACAGATACAGCAGAAGTAGCAGAATTACAGAACTGACTTTTCTTCTGCATTTGGAGGTTTAGCTCCAAGGTAAGCCTTCCTATGATTTATTATAATTAGGCTCAATTTTCTAAGGAACAAGAGGATACTCATTATACTCATAAACAATGTTTAGCAATGTGTAGAAGAGTGGATACACATTTATTAAAAAAACAAACTTACAGATTCTTCTATGTATAATACCTCGTAGCAGACATGCAAAAAAAGCAAGAATGCTTATAAAAACAAACATAAATGCAATTTTGTATTTCTGAAACTTTTCCTTTTGATTTATTTTTGATATGGAAACACAAATTGCCTGTAGGACCAATGGCCATTATGAGTCAAAGATTGGACCAACTATGCCACAACACAAATAAGAAACAAATTCATCAAACAATTAAGACAGCAGAAGTGTTTCCTCAAAAGTAGTCAAGGGTTTTGAAACACTAACCTTAAATGAAAACTCTGAATTAGGAGAGACAGTATCTTAGTTCCCTTTGCATACAGTACTTGTCATGCACAATTGGATGCTTAATGCCCATGCCAAATACATTTGGGCCCTACGATGTTCACTGATGTTCAGGAAGAGTTGACTATTTGTTTCTATTTCTCTTCTGTTTTCCCGACAAGTGCAGCAAACAGATACTTACTTCCAGTGAATGCTATCCAACGAGCATATTTTGTAGCTTCTCTTCGCCAGTGGGAAGCCACCAGCAAGCCACATGTGACAGTCAATGAAATGATTCCCATGATGATGAAAAACAGCGTGGTGACCCATTCAGGGGGGAGCCGGGGAGGGATACATGTCCTGTCACGTCCATGGATCGTTTGACACTGCCGTACAAGGCCCACAGTGAGTGCTCCTAGAGAGAAGCAAAATGTGGGGAAGTATTTAGGGGACTGCTGAGATTCTTTCTTCCTTCTCCCCCTAAAATAAACTGAATTGTCCCTAATTTATTAAGTCATTGGGTTAAAGCAACTCTGCTCCACAAAATGATATTTGGAGTTAGTAAACTCTAAACCTGAAAAACACTGGGAATGAAGTTAATCATTGAGGCCCTGGAAAGCTACAGGGGAGGTCTGTTTAACAATGTAATATAAACATATATATTAGCTAGAACTATTCTGTTCTTAGATAGAAAATCCACTGTAAAGAGCTTTTCTGGGTCACTAGAGACAACATTTTTTAGAAAAACTGCTGACAAAATTGAATATTTTGGAACTTTCCTAATTATCATATAATGAAAGTTCTACAAAGGGTTAAGCATTAGAAAAACTAGCTTGTCAAAGTTAAATGGACTGACATTAACATCAGCTTTCCCACTAAACTCCTGCAAATATGCCTGTTTCCCCCTCAGTAAGTTCAGTAATTTTAAAACGTAATAAAAATACTGTATCAATAATTTGAAACAGTCACTAACATGGCTTGTCAGAAAATAACTACAGCACAAACAACCAAAGATACATGGAGAAAATATTTAAGTCTTATCAATTAGAGCTTGTTATAAAACACTGTTTCCTTTTAAGCACTGAAAAAATAAAAAAAAAAATTAAATAGTTTCACACCAACACTATGGACGCTCCTTTATTCAACCAAGTTTTATTTAGTGCCCACAATATACAAGATGCTGAAGGTGATACATAAATGAGATAACTTTAACATCAAGTAGTTTGTACTCTAATAGGCAAAATAACAGGTGAATAAACTAAAACCCTAACTACAACATAAAACAAAATACGTGTGTAGGAGAGGTACAAAGTGCTCAGTTGTAAGCATCAAGGAAGAAAGTTTCATAGAGAAGGCAGCATTCGAATTGGGTTTTAAAATGCAGAGAGACAATAAACTCCATTCTACATCCACAAAAGAGGCAAAACTTTGGACATATTAACGGAATGTAAGGAGTTCAGTTTGGCAAGATTACGGAATGCACAGGAAAGAAAATAGCATGAGATAAGGCAAGGCAGGCTGAAGCCAGAAAGTCAAGGGTCTTGATTATAAGAATAATGTTTGGACCATATTAAGGAGTCAGCAAGGATTTCTGACACATTGCAATTAGATCCATGTATTACTGAAAGTTAACATGGCAACAGTGTGAAGTGTGAACAGTGTGAACAGTAGAGAAGGAAGAGATTGATTAGAGGGATATTTCAATAGTTTAGGTGAGATATGATGAGTGCTTTGGCTAGGTTGGGGGCAGTGGGAATGCAAAAGAGATGCTCTATGCTGGAGTTCATGGAAGCAGAATCAAAAGTAATTGGCAACTATTTGGATATGGAGATTAAAGGAGGGAGAAGACAAAGATGACTCATTTTGAGTCTCAGGTGACTGAAGAATGATGCTGCCATTAATAGAAAGAGATCAGGTTTGAAGGAAAGATGCATATAGTTTAGGAATGAGTGAAAATTTACTCAGAATCTCAGACTCAGAGGCTAGAGGTTCTGTATTCATTTGGAAAAAAAACAAAAAACTTCATTCACCACCAAGAACTGTGGGAGAAAGTGTTACTCCTATACAAAGAACAGCTGTAACAAAAGTTACCTAGAAGAAATGCCTGAGGATCTATCTAAAAATAACAGATTCCTGTACTTTTTGTCCGAGTTATTTTTTTCCCTGGAAATATTTTTTTCCAGAAAAAAAACCCTTGACCTAAGACCATGATTTTCCTTTGTCCTATTTACGTTTTTACTCAATAGGATAAAGATAAATGTCACTGATAAGTGACTTCTTTAAGAACAAAATTTGTGCATTCAGTGCTCCTGATATGTGATGGGTTGGCTGTGACAGTAGTCTGGACATTTTAGCACCTTGGTTTTGCTAATGAAGTATTTTTAGAAACAACAATGAAATTGCGAGTAAATGAAGTAGGTTACAGTCTCAAATGGTGCTAGAGTCTTGGAATTTTTTTTTAAGTGCTAACTACATATGACCTTAGTTCTTTAATTACAATTATCGGTGAAGGTAGAGGGAAATTAAATTCAGACAGGCTATGTTTTCATCCTTTGTTACAGAACTAAAATAATCCTACACTTGGGTCTACATGATGATCTTTGCACAGAAGAAAGATATGAATGTAAATGTAGCATTTTTTGTTGCTATTGTTTTTGAGCTAGGACTAGAGGGAAAGAATGTAAACAGACTTCCACACTAATAATAGTATATGCCAAATAGAAATAAATACGTTAAATTTTCTTGGCCTTCTAATACTAATCTTTAAGAGTCTCATGATAGCTGTTTGAAACAAACTGGAAAAGCAGAGGTAAAAAGACAGCAGTGAATATATAGTTGTCCTTCAGTTACTCCCCCTGCCACCACCCCCCTCCTCAACGTTTTCTTAAAAAGAAAACATTAAGGGAGGGCCTCCTACAAAACTGTTAACTTATGATGACAAAGCATTTTCTTGTACTTTCTGGAAATAAAGAAGGCATTCATGGCAGTACCCAAGAGCTTAGAACAGGAAGCTACTCCTGACTACTGAGCAAAGGAAGGCCTCAAACAAGTTAACCTCTGTAGTCATGGTTCCATATATGAAAGCAGATTGTTCTATGATAGACTGTGAAAAAAGACCAGAGAAAGGACCCTTACAAAGCATAATCTTTAAAAAAGAATAATTTAAAAAAAATCCCAAAACACAACACCCAAGTATAGTCTGATGAATTCTAATTATAGCCCTTTTGATTAACCAATCAAAAGAGCTTTATGCTAAAAACGATGAGGGGGTTGGAAGTCTGTTTATGTATAACTTTCCAGTAAAATACTATAGAAAGCAGCCACAAAGAAAGAACTGGAACACCCAGAAATCCATAGGAGAAAAAAAATAAAACTAAGAAAAGTTGGCAGCACGGCCTCAAAAGTCTATTCCAGAGTTTAGGTAAAAAATAATAGAAACTAGAAGTTCTAACACAAGAAGGTAGATTTGACTTAACAGTTTTCACTGAGCCTTGATGGGATGAAACCCAAGAGCAGACCAGGGTTCTGCACAGGTATACGTTATTCTGATGAAACTGGTAAAGGGAAATGGAGATGAGATAGTATAGTATATTAAAGAAATAACGATTCAGGAACCAGGGAAACTAAGGATGACAGAGAGTATTTGAAGGTGAAAGGACAGTCAAACAAGTGATTTTGTCATTGGAATATATTCTCTATTAACTGGACAGAAAAAGTACTATGAAATGGGAGAGGAATTTGGGAAACAGATCACAAGCCTGGCTTACAGGTGTGATACAGTAGCGAAAGGAGTCTTCAGTTATTCATAAGTCTTCTGAACTTTCTCTGTGCCCAAAGCAATGCTGCTAATAGCTCCTTGATTTACCTTAGTAATAATTTCATCTTTTAGAAGGTGGAAGCATCAATAAATCGAAATTCTTTCTTTCTTTCTTTCTTTATTTTTTTAAAATAAATTTATTTAACTTTTTACATTCATTTTCACCAGATTTTGGGTTCCAAAATTTTCTCCCCATTTGT
>CM053772.1:75514617-75543367 GCA_028658325.1 Potorous gilbertii | reverse complement strand
CCTCCCCACCCATTCCCTTTGGGAAGGCAGGCAATTCAATATAGGCCATATCTGTGTAGTTTTGCAAATGACTTCCATAATAGTCGTGTTGTGTAAGACTTACTATATTTCCCTCCATCCTATCCTGCCCCCCATCGAAATTCTATTTTGGGTCTTGTTCTTACTAACAGGTAAGAGCTGACTTGTGGAGTAGAAATGATGTGAATTCTGGGGAAATGATCACTCCACCCTAGAATTTGAATAGAGAAGGTGAGAAAATCTTCACATAGTCTGAAATGCATTCGGGATTCTGAGAAAGTAAATTTTAAAGATGTAGAGGAAAGATAGGTAGGACTCTATGAAGAGGAATGAGAGATGCTCATCTGAAGCCACAAAGGGAAACAATTTCAGTGGGGAGGAAAAGCGGGATTTGTCTAAAGAGACTGACATTGATTTACTGGGAACTTACCAACCAAATCACATTTTGAAAACAGGCAGGGCCAGGTAACAGAATGAATAGAAAAAGTGTGACCTGGTCCTGTAAAAATAGTGTTAAGAATGTTAAATAAGGATAGTAAGACAAAGTGCGGGCAACACAAACAGCTTTTTTTTTTTAAGAAAAAGTGATATTGGGAGAAAAAGGAGGATCAAAGAAAGGATAAGGACTTTGGGGTGGATGGGACAATAGCTGGTAAGACAGAGGAGGCAGAACTGTTCAGTATTTATTGTGTTTCTGTATTCTCTGCAAGGAATAACTTTACAATGAAAATGATAGGACAAAAACAACTAGCAAAAGTTGATACCCAAGAAAGGTGGTAATAAAATACCTAGTTCCCTCCCATTGATGAATTCAAGCTATGTGGCCCAGATGAACTTGACACCTGAAAGGACAGGAAGATGTGATGCTGAGCTACTAATACGGGATATTTACAAGGTTGAAGAAAACAGAAGAGGTACCACAAGAGTGTCTTAATTTTCAGAAAAGAGAAGTGAATAATCTGAAACTACAGGCTAGTGAAGTTGATTCCTAGAAAAAATATATAATGGATTTTTAAAGAGATGGTTAGGGAACATCTAGATCAGAGGTTTCCAAACTTATTTGGTCTGCTGCCCCCTTTTAAAAAAAATTACTCAGTGCCCCCCTGGAAATCTGCTTTCTTGAACCCTTTAACAGTTTTTTTTAAACATATTACTTCAAAAACATATATTTTTTAAAAAATGAAGCAACTCAAATTTAATAATTTATTGTAAATTTTTGGGACTTTCCTACATTGAAATTTTAATGACACAATATTGCATCATGTAACTATACAGTATCATACTGTAAACAAGTCATCATGCCCACACATTCCTGCTGATGCATGATGGACTTCCTGACAATACACAACATGCTCACCTGCCAACACTTGCTCGTTAAGACCTGTTGATGGACCTCATCCCTGATTGGTTATAACTTGCATTTTGTGTGTTTATTTGGCAAATAATGTAATCACTATGATTTTAACTCTGTTATACAACAGATGAAACATGTATGAATGGTTTTTCAAAATTTTCTTCTCTTCTTTCCATATGCTTCCAACGTTCCCTTATTTTTATTCAATGGGCCCCCAAACTGTACCCAAGGCACCCCTGGGGGAAGGTATTGTCACTTTGGGAACCTATAATAGAGAAGTGGTGATTACAAAGAGCCAGCACAGTTTCATCAAGTATAGGTCACAATAATCTCATTTCCTTTTGTTTTTGACAAGATTTTTGTACTAGTAGATAACCAAGATGTTAGCAAGGCTTTTGCTAAAGTTATCTCATATAATTCTTGTGAAGAAGATGAAGAGATATGAAGAATCATAGGATGAGATGGATTCAGGACTGGTTGGATGTTGTTAATAGTTCAGTGTAAATGTGGCAAGAGATTTCTGGTGGAGTACCCCAGGGATCTATGTCTTAACACTTTTATCAATAACTTAGATAAAAGTAGAGATGATATTCTTATCAAATTTACAGAAGACACAAAATTGGAAGAGTTAGCCAATACACTGGATGACAGAGTCAGGATCAAAAGATGATAGGCTACAGCACTGGGCTAAAATTCAATAAGGATAAATGCAAAATCTCACAGAGATTAAAAAAAATTCACAAACATAAGATGCGAAAGGCATAGCAAGCAGCCGTTTTTGAATAGATATGAAAATTTTAGTGGGTTCCAAGTTCAATTTGAGCCAAAAGTATGATATGGTAACCAACCATGTGTTGTATTAAGCAAGACTATGCAATTTTGTGTTATATTAAGAGAGACATAGTTTCCAGGAATAGAGAGGTGATAATTCCACTGTCCTCTGCCTTCATCAGACATCATCTGGAGTATTATGTTGAGTTATGGTTCCACAGTTTAAAGATTTGATAAGTTAGGGAGTATTCAGTCCACAGAGGGCAATAAGAATAGTGAGGGCCTTGAACATGTATTATGAATACTGCTTGAAGAAACTGTGCATGCTTAGTTTGGAGAATTTAACGTGACAGAAAAAAGCTTCCACCTGTAATTTCCCACTGATATAACTTTCCTAAATCTCATTTAGAAGATTTCTCTATAAAGTTAACTCATCCTATACATCGTAACTCAAAAATACTTGCTCTTCTTAAAAATATTTCTGAATGTATACAGGGTAGCTTAAGAGTATACACAATACTGCTCTTTTTCTTCAATGCAGGGCATATTATTGCTCTATTCTAATTATTCTTCTGTGTGTATGGTTAAAGTCTTTGAAGACTGACTTACTTTATCTTCCTTTTTTGGCTGGAATTCAATCTACTACAAAACACTTTGTACACACTTAGAAAAAAGCTTCCACAAAGTAAAAGAATCTTAACAGATATTTGTCTCTAACGGAACAGCAGTGCCTCTGTGTACTGAATCCGATTACCAAAGGTAAAGATAAAACATTCAACACCGAAAAGGGACCTAATACTAATTAGTAACAAGAAAATGTAAAGTAGCTAGTAAAATGAATCCCTAAGTATTTATTGTTTATTATGCACATGAATCAGAGTTATGACAATTAGTCACATCTACCAATTTCAATAAAAAAGAATCTCTTAAGACACATTATATGTCTGGTGAAAGCAAACAGTTAATGTTATCATTTTATTTCATGGGTATTGCCCTAGAACAACTCAATTTGTAACTTGGGATCATAGAGCTGGATGAGATCTTAGAGATAACTCAGTTCAAGTTCCTCATTTTACAGGTTAGGAAAACGAAGGCCAAAGATGTGAAGGGCAAAGTTGGGAAAAGTTTAAACTTGTATGATGGGGTTCTTTTCACTACGCACTATTACTTCCCTGAGACATAATAAATTACAGTCCCATGAACTGTTCTATAAATTATATCATACACACAGGTTTTTAACATACATTACAAACAGTAGATATTCTACTTTTTTTGTATCCTCCCCAACCTCTAATAGTCTATATCACAGTACTAGGCATATGAGAAGCATTTAACAAATCCTTGGTGAACCAAAGTGAATAGAAAACAAGATAAATTTAAAATCACACTGCAATAAAAGGGCTCTCCCATAGAACACGCCTTATTCTGTGTGATTCTCTGCAGCACACTAATTAAACACACACTCAGTTATTCCCTAATGTTATATCCAACAAGCTTTATCTGCCAACTTGAGGCAGTCTACAATTCCAAATCTCCTTAAACCTGATCTGTCTGTATCCTGTAGTTGTTTCCTAGGTAACCACCCCTACCCAAAGAAAAGAACTGTATGTAGTAAAAGGAAACCAAACCCTACAGCACCACCCCTTTCTTCCTCCCTTCTCTTGGAATCCCACCTGCATGATATAATATGCAAAAGAAAAAACAAGTAGTGATTCTAGGCATGGATTCCTACCTATGGCCTCTTCATTAGGATAGCATTATGATACATACCATGTGGGGTCATGAGACACAGCTTAAACTGTCATACAAGAAACCTGTATATATTCCACACCTAAAATAATTAGTAGCCATGTCATGTTGCCTCATACAAAAATTGAGTAATAGACTGGAGATTTAGAAAGTAAAAAAAAATTACCTTCAAGAAAGGCACATATACAAAATTAAGTGCGCACTTCAGAATTATGTGCAATAATTGCTTTCAAATCTGACCATGGAACCAACTCTCCCTTACAAAGACAACCTTTTGCCAAACTAAGAAACAAGTTTAATCTTGTCTTTGTTAACTTTTCACCTACCCATTTTGTAACCAGCTTTAATCTGTGGTTCTTCTTCCTCGCCACCCCACTTCCTCATGTGCCCAATTCTCTTATGCTATCCAGGGTTCTCTGGCCCACTCTCTTCATGCTCTCCAACCCTCTCTCTCAGTCCAAAACTACTCTCAGGTATCTGTCTGCTGAAGTGGAAAGCCTCATTAATTCTTAAGGTATTGGTGACTGATAATGGCTTAATGTGTTGTCTTTCCCACAAAGTATATGAATTTAATCAAGGAATATTGCTTCAACATGAAGGAAAGGTGGCACTTAAGACAACTGTGACAGTTTAACTGGGAGATATCTTTGAGCAAGGGCTCCTTCTTCAGAGAGATCCTTGAATCACTGCTGTTGTTGCTGTGTATGTCCTTCATTCTTGAAGAGGACCACGACATCAGGGACCACGACACGACTTGCAGTTGACTAATTTGAGTGAGGGAGGGCTGTGGAAGGTTCTTCTCCTGAGCCATCTGAGTCCAGTGGCCTGATATTCATCAGGACAACTGGAGATGGTCCAAGATGCAGTGTGAGATCCTGGCCTTTTCAGGCTAAGGTCTTATCACATTCTCACTTTGAGTGAGATATACCCATTAAATGAATAGGCTTCTTTAAGTTACTCAAGGGATGGCCCCTTTAGTAATAATAAAAAAAAAATCAAGAACTTTGGCAGCCAACCCAACTCCTCCTATTTGAAAGGCTTTCCCTATTTGATTAGGGGTGCAGACGGGGAATAAGATGGCAGGAACAGAATGGAAAAGATAAATCCACTGATCGTTTAGAAACTTCATCTATAGACACTAGATTTTAGACAACTTCACAAGCACTGCCGGTACAGGGAAATAGACTAGTTAAGTTTTATCTCTTACAACTTCTTGATTAACCTAAGGTAGGAAGATAGCATGGTGTTAAGGGGTTCCCTATATTTGTCTTCTTGAACTGTCATATTTTCCATTCACACTGAACCTAGAGTAATGTAAGTGGCTCTGACTGTGTAACACTCCCCTCCCACAGTGGACATAATTTCCTGTTTGTTTCCCAAGTTGGGAAACTGTGTGTCTTTGGGAATTAAGACAGGGGTCAGTCAGTCTGCACCAGGCTGATAAATTGTTCTGCATAGCTGAGACCCCTGTAGGTCAGCTGACCATTCTATCTTAATGATCTAGCAGTTCCCAAGGGAAAAGAAGGCTGCTTTTGCCGTCACTTTTCTCATCCTCTCTGGGAAGGGATTAATAATCCTTTTCCCCTTCCCTACTACCTCCCCTTTTCTCTTTAACTTAAATATGCAAGGCTTTCCCTGCACTGCTGGGCTCTTGGTATAAGGAGTTTCCACTTGCATGTGCCTTTCTCTTGTAATAAATCCAGTTGCAATGCATGTCTCACAGACTTGTGATATTATTTTTGGTTAACAATGGCAAAATGAAGAGACCTAGCCTGGACACTAGATGAATGTGGTTCAAGGTCTGTCTCTGACACATTTTGGCTGTATAATTCTGGATTACTACTCAGCGCTAGGTAACTCTCAAAGACCATGTAAACCAAAAAAAAAAAAAAAAAAAAAAAAAAAAAAAAAAAGGCAATGGCAGAAGGAGAACTGCAATGGTATGGGGAGTTTCCTCATTTCTGAGTTCTATGCCAATGTTATCATAGGTCTAGTTCCTATCCACATCCTGAGGTACAGCTCCTACTTTGTTGCCTATCTGATGGCTCCTCAGTCTCCTCTGTAGGCTCTTCACCCATATTATATCCCCTAACAATGGGACTCTAAGACTGTTCAATGCCCTCTTCTTTTCTCTTGCTACATACTCTTCTCTTGGTAATTTCATCACCTACTAGGAGCATAACTATCATCTCTATGCAGATGATTTTACAAAGCCATATGGCCAACTCTAGTCTCTCCACTGAGCTTTATTATCCTATCACCAATGACCCACTGGACATTTGAAACTGCATACTCTAGAGACCACTCAAACTCATTATAACCAAAACTAAACTCATCCTTCCGCCTAAGCCCTATCTTCCTCCAAACGTCCCTGTTTCTTTTGAAGGCACTATCATCCCTCTAACCTGTCAGGTTCATAACCTGGGCATTTATCCTCTATTTCTCCCTCTTCCTAGCTCCACAAATCTAATGTTTCCAAATTCTGCCATTCTACCTCCTCATTTCTCTCATCAGACTCATTCTCTCCACTCACACAGCTACTATCTTACCTCATGTCCTCTTTACCTCTCTAAATTACTGCAATAGCCTTCTAATTGGTTTCTCTGGCTCAAGTCTCTTATCAATACAGTCCATCATATTCACCACTGAGAAAGTGATTTTCCTTAAGGACAGACTTTAACTATGTCACGTTCCTACTCAAATACAACACTTCATGATGGCTTTAGGATAAAATATCTCTTAAGATTTTAAAGGCAACCCAGCCTCAACCTTTCTTTCTAACCTCATCAAATACTATTTCTTCTCCAGCCTTACTAATTCTAAGATCTAGACATACTGGCCTTCTCTCTGTTCCTAACACACAACTCATCATCTCCCATCCTGTGCCTCTGTACTACCCCTTTCACCTCTGCCTCAGAATCCTTCTCTTCCTTCAAGACTCAGTTAAAGCATGAACTTCTACATGACGTTTCTTGTCAATTAGTCAAAAAACATTTATTAAGCACCCACTATGTGCCAGACACTGTGCTAAAAGCTGGGGACATAAAAATACAATAAAACACAGATATGTTCATCTGTGGTTTTCTAAGTCAATGTGCAGGTAATCTCTTTTTATTTGAGTTTAACACTTCTGCATTACAGACTAAATCATCAACATGAGAAATCTAAAAAGCCTAAGAAACTGCCTTAACCAATAAATCCTTGATTTTCGCATTAGATTGAAATGGCAGTCAAAGACACTACCAGTTTATTATACAAATTAATGTTTAAAACACTACAGGCTCAAAATCAACATGTGACATAAATATTAAAAGTCAATCATAAAAAAAATTAGAAACTAATCAGACTAGGGAATTTTCATAGCAATGGTTAGGGGGCAAATTCTTAGGCAAAAACAGAGGCAATCACAAAATATACAATAAATAACTTCAATTACAGGAAATTGAAATGTTTTTGCATAAAATAATTAATGCAACTAGCATAAGAAGGGAAAAGGTCCTGTAGAGGAAAAAAAAAATCTTTGCATCAAATATTTCTGATAAAGTTCTGATATCCAAGATGTATGTAAGTGCAAATATAATTCCCTAATAGAAAAGCCAAAAATACAAAATATTTTCAAACTAAGTACTGAAAACTATTAATTATATGAAAGAATACTCACAATCACTAACAGTGATAGAGATGCAATTCAAAACCAGCCCAAAATTTTACTTTACATCCAGGAAGGGTTGTGGAGAGAAATACAACACACAGTCAGTGGATCTGTGAACTGATTCAACCATTCTGGAAAGCAATTTGGAATCATACAAATAAAATGACTAAAATGGTCACATTTTTTGATCCAGGGATCTCACTACTAGACATGTACTCCAAGGAAGTAAGTGTTAAAAAGAGATCTCACTTATACAAAAATTTTGACAGCAGCACTATTTTTATAGTAGGAAATAACTGGAAGTGAAATTAATGTCCAACACTGTAGCATGGTTAAGTAAGTTACAGTATATGAATGTAATGAGATATTACTGAATATAGATAATGGTAAATTTAAAGAAACACAGGACTTTCCTTCTAGGTCTTGTATTTTATAATGAATAGCTAGGGGAAGAAGGTGTAAGGGAAGTATATTGGGAAATGTAGGTAACATTAAAAAAACAACAGATATCAATAAAAACATAAAAAAAGAAAAAACTGCTATGGAGGAGTATGACAGAAGACAATAAACAGCAATGAAACATAAATAGTGAAAAGCAGCAAAAACAAAACAATTCTTTGATATGTAACTTTTAAAATTTAATATTTCCTCCTAATTATATGTAAAAACAATTTTTACCATTTGTTTAAAAAATTTTTTTTGAGTTCCAAATTCTCTCCCTCCCCCCTCACTGAGAAAGCAAGCAACTTGATAAAGGTTATACATGTGTAGTCATGCAAAAAAATTTTCATGTTAGTCAAGTCATGAAACAAAATATGGACAAAAAACCCCAAGAAAAATAAATAAAGAAAAAGTATGCTTTGATCTGCATCAATTCTATCTTTGGAAATGGATAGCATTTTTTATCACAAGGCCCTCAGAATTGTCTTAGATCATTGTGTTGCTGAGAAGAGCTAAGTCATTCATTGCTAATCCTCAAACAATATTGTTGTTACTTTGTACAACATTCTCCTGGTTCTGTTCATTTCACTTTGTATCAGTTCATGTAAGTCCAGCTTTTTCTGAGAACATCTTGCATATCATTTCTTACTGTACAATAGTATTTCATCATGATCATATGTAACTTGTTCAGCCATTCCCTGGATGATGGACATACCCTCATTTCCAATTCTTTGCCACCACTGAAAGAACTGCTATAAGTATTTTTGTACACATAGGTTCTTTTCCTTTTTTGCTTTTTATCTCTTTGGGATATAGACCTAGTAGTGACACTGCTGGGTCAAAGGGTATGCACAGTTTTATAACCCTTTAGATGTAGTTCCAAATTACTCTGCAGAATGGTTGAATCAGTATACAACAATGCATTAGTGTCTCAAGTTTCCCAAATGCTCTCTAACATTTGTTTTTTTCCCTTTCTGACATATTAACCAATCTGATACGTGTGGGGCAGTAGCCCAGGGTTGTTTTAATTTGCATTTCTCTAACAATGACAGTATTTTTTTCATGTGACTATATATAGGTTTGATTACTTTGTCTGAAAACTGCCTGTTCATATCCTTTGAATATTTATCAATTGAAAAATGGCTCTTATTTCTACAAATTTGAGTCCTCTATATATGAGAGAAATGAAATCTTTATCAACTTGTAAAAAAATTTTTCAGTTATGATTACTATGTATTTCCCTCCATCCTATTTCTTCTCTGTTTATCCTACTCTTCTCTTCTTTTCACCCTGTCCTTTCTCAAGTGTTTTGCTTCTGACTTTTACTTCTCCCAATTGGCCCTCTCTTCTATCAGCACTGCTGTCCCCTCCCTCTTCTCTTATGCTCTTCCCTTCCTAATTTCCTGTATGATTAAGATAGATTTCTAAACTCAACTTATTATTGCCTCTTTTGAGCTAATTCCAGTGAAAGTAAGCTTCAAGTGCCTCCTTCCACCCTCCTATTCCCCTCCACTGTAAAAGCTCTTTTGTGCCTTTTATTAAAGTCAGATAATTTACCCCATTCCACCTCTCCCTTTTAATCTTCTCCCACTGTATTCTTTTCTCTCTCCTTAATTATATATTTTTTAGATAATTCCATCATATTCAACCTACACCCATGCCCTGTCTATGTACACTACTATGTAGTCCTATGTAGGACTAACTATCCTAATAATGAAAAAGCTTCTAGAAGTTAAAAGTATAATTTTTCCCATGCAGGAATATAAATAGTTTAACCTTACTGAATCCCTTATAATTTCTTTTTCCTGTTTTATCTTTTTATGCTTCACTTGAGTTTTGTATTTGAAAATCAAAATTTTTATTCACCTTTAGCCTTTCCATTAGGAATGCTTGATAGTCCTCTATTTTTTTCCCCCGGAGGATTATACTTGGTTCGGCTGAGTAAGTCATTCTTGGTTATAATCCTTGCTCTTTTCCTGAAACGTCATATTCCAAGACCTCCAATCCTTTAAGGTAGAAGCTGCTAACTCTTGTGTTATCCTGTCTGTGGTTCCATAATATTTAAATTGTTTCTTTCTGGCTTCTTGCAATATTTTCTCCTTGAACTGGGAACTATGAAATTTGGCTTCAATATTCTTGGGAGTTTTCATTTTGGAATTTCTTTCAGGTTGTAAGTGGTGGTTTCTTTCCATTTTTATTTTATCCCTTGATTTTAGGATATTAGGGCAGCTTTCTTGATAATTTCTTGAAAGATGATGTCTAAGCTCTTTTTTTGTCGCTTTTACCATTTGGCATATTCTGTTTTTTAAGGTGTTATTTTCTTCAGTAATTTTTGTGCCTCCTTTACCAAACTGTTGACTTTTTTTCATCATTTCTTCCATCACTCTCATTTCTCTTCCCAATTTTTCTTGTACCTCTCTTATTTGAACTCTTACATGGCCTGAGACCAATTCATATTTTTCTCTGCGGGTTTGAATGTAGCAGTTTTGATGTTATCTTCTGAATTTGTATTTTGATCTTCTCTGTCACTATAGTAACTTTCTATAGTCAGGATCTTTTTCTGCTGTTTGCTCATTTTCCTGCCTATTTCTTTACTTTTAACTGTCCTAAAGAGGGGCTCTGCTTCTGGAGTGGCGGGGGCACTGTCCCAAGCTTTTTGTACAGCTGTTTTCAGAGATTATTCCCTGGGGAACTGTATGTTTTCAGTTCTTCCAAGGTGGTATGACCTATGGAGAGATGTCTAGTATTCTCCTGGTCTGTGAGTGACCACAAGCATTCTTTTGTGGCCTGGAATTGGGACCAGGGTCCCAGCTGCCCTGTAATCACAGCAAACTCTAGTGTGCTAGTGCTCCTCCCCTGCCCTAGGACTGAGACCCAGGATTGTAACTCAGATCCAAGTATGGGCAATGCAACAGAGTCTAACCCCTGGTGCCAGAAAAGGGGGCTTTGCAATCTTCTTCTGACCAGTTGTCTGACCCCCTGACCATCTGTGGCCTTAGAGGTCTGAAACTACTACTGTCATCACTGTTTCAGCTTCCCCAAGGCCTACTGTTGATTTATTGGGGCCCAGTCTGTGTTGGACTGTGTTCCACTCTCACCCTGGTGCAACAGACTTTTTTTTGCCGACCTTCCAAGTTGTCTTGGGCTGAAAATTAATTTCATCCTTCTGTGGGTTCTGCCACTACAGAATTTATTTTGAGGCATTCAAGTTCTTCAGAGGAGTTTTTGGGAGAGTGCCAGCTAGTTCCTGTCTTTCTACTCTATCTTGGCTTTGCTCCTCCAAACAAAAAACAATAGTACAAAAAGTTTGGTGTGACACACAACTGGGCCATTTATAAACAAAACAGGAAAGTCAGCAAATAAAATACAACAAATTTCAAAAGGTGTCTATCATGATCTATTTTTATCATTAGTGACAAAGAAAATGCCACATTTTGGAATCAGACACTACAATCCCCACTTTGTTACATGAAGACACAGAAATGGCACTTAAGAAGATGAAGTCAGAAAATAATCATGAATGAATTTAATATCTCTGAAAAGGTAACCTAGAGAACACCAGTAACTACTGAATCATATGCCTACTTTCTCATCTTCAGTGTTATGAAAATGATCTACACAGATAACTAGGTTATCCTTGGTGAAAATATAAGGATAGGCAAACTTTTATATATAATTCTCTAGGAGACTACATTCTGACAGTCACACAATTGGCTCAAGACTGCAAAGAATACAAGACCTTGCTGTATTTATTAACTACACCTCCCCTTGCCAAAAAACCCCACAACAATCCAATGATCTCAAAACTGCCAACTTTGATGGTCTTTTCTCAGTTCTCCTCCTTGATCATTCCATTGACAATTTATTCCCTTAGATACACCATTATTTCTGGGTTTTCATGACACTACTCTCTCTTGGTTTTTCCTGTCCAAATGATGTTTCCTTTGTTGGCTTATCATCTACATTACGTCCTCTAACTGTGGGTGTTCTTTAAGGCTGTCTTTGTAATGGTAATTTAAAACGGGAAGATCTTTCTCATTCATTAATAGGCCCATGTGATGTGCCTGGGTCACATGGATGCCTCAGTCACATGGAACTTGTAGTGAGAGAAGTTTGCTGAATGGGTGGAACAGGAAGGGCGGAACATGAAGAGGCAGAGTTGGAGTAAAATTGAGGGAGGGAAAATTTAGTGACAGCAGTCAGAGCTAGGCAAGCAGGCTGCTGGCTAGTGTAAGTGAAAGGGTTTGTTTGTGATTTTGTTTAAAGGGGGCTGCCTGTGATTTATTTGTGGGAAGCCTAGCAGGGGGAAGGCTTAGGGATGGTGTTGCCCTCTGCATTGCTATTGTTTATAGATTTTTGTTACTATGATGGATTTGGCTTTCTGATGTCTGAATAATATTTTCCACGTGGAAGAGTCTTCCACGTGGAGAGTCTGTTGTATTCTGCAATAAAGAATTGTGTTATGATATTCATGGCCACGGGAAGGAATGGGCACCACAGTTCTAGGACCTCTTTTCTTCCCTCTACACACTGCCTGTAGCCTTATCAATTTCCAGGAGTTTAAATTTTATTATCATTATATAGAGGGTGCAAAGTTCTATACATAACAACTCCACTCTCTCCACTGAGCTTCAATCTTTCATCATCAACTTTCTATGTGCCGTTTCAAACTGCATGTTCTGGAAACATCTCAAACTTAACATGTCCAAAAAGGAATTATCTTTTCCCTGAAGCATCCCCCTCTTGTAAACTTTCCTCTTTCTGTCGAAGGTAACATTACTTTTCTGGTCACCTAGATTCATAATCTTAATATTATCTTTGACTGTTTTTCTTCAATCTGCCACAACCAGTCAGTTAACAAATCTTGCTATCTCTAACTCATCTCTTACAGCAGTTCTCTTCACTCAAAATTACCACCTTAGTTCAGGCCCTCATTAATTCTCACCTGAATTTCTGCAACAGCCTCCTGATTGACTTCCCAACTTCAAGTTTCTTACCAATGCCAAGCTACACTTCCATCAAAATGATTTTCCTTAAGGAGGGATATTAGCATGTCACTCTCCTACTCATTCAAATCTAATGTTTCCTTTTGTTTCTGGGAAAAAACACAAATTCCTTTGTTCAACTTCCATGATATTAGTAGTTAGCACATAGTAGGAGTTTAATAAATGCTTGTTGATTGATATACTAATTAATTGTGCTGGCCATCCAACTACATCTCACAGTTCGGGGAATTACCATTTCTCATTCACTTTGTTTTTCCTTTATGAATTGTCAATCACCTTTGAGTAACCAGAGATCTAATTCAGAAGATCGTATAATATTCTGGATCTTAATGAAATCAACACCAATATCAATGGTAAATAGGAGTATCTGAAAAATCTTGTCTATATGAAAATCCTCTTCCATTTGGAGCTTGACCAATGTCACTGGCAAGGAGATATTTCTGTGTTTTATGCTTAAATTGATGTTAATAATCAGAGGGTCATTAAACAAAGATATTTCTATGGTTGCATTTCTCAAAGAATCTTATATAATTTTTAACATGCGCAAGAGTTTCAGAATCCTTGAAGTGTTGTTAAAGCTGCCTTTATACTGCTCCTTTTATGTTTTTTTTATTCTGAACTTGACAAATACCAAAGAAGTATTTTCATAAACAAAGCAGAACATAAAAAGAGGACCACACATGTAGCTGAGATTGTTTTATAGGGTTCACTTTTTGAGAAAAAGATAAACTCAGTATGTTATTTTCAAAGGTGATTTCTGTTTTTTACTTCCTTCTGTTCTCCCCTGTATATTTTTAAAATTCTTAAATGCTTCTCTTGTCTCTTCATTTTTACTGCTAACCCTTCTCTCCCCATACACACAAAAAAAAGAAAAGAAAAGAAAAGGAAAACAACTCATGTCCCTTGAATCAAACATGCACCTTCAAGCAAAACAAATCCCCTTATTAGCCACGTCCAAAATGTCTCTGTCTGCACCTTGAGTTCATCACCTTCGATGGGAGGTTGAATGCATGCTTGTCTTCTGCAACTGTGGTCTGTCATTGCAATAATCAGGTTATTTAGTCTTTCTTAGTTCTTTTCTTGACGGTGTTGTTATTATATAAATCATAGTGTTGTGCTGAATTCTTTCTATATTGGTTATACAAAGCTTCTCAGGTTTCTGTGAAATCACCCTATTTGTCATTTTCTTATGGTGCAATTATATTCCATAACTTTCCTGTGCCTTCATTTGTTTAGTCATTCTCCAGTTAATAAGGATTCCCTTAGTTTCCAGTTCTTCAATACCAGAAAAAGAACTTTTTGTGTGTATATGACTTTTCTTCCTCTTTAATCTCTTTAGGGTATATGGGCTTAATAGAGTTATCACTGGATCTAAAGGTATGTATAATAACTTTGGGGGCTGCCCAGAATGGCTGGACCAATCCACAGCTCTACCAACAGGATACTAGTGTGCCCTGTTTTTCTCATAGTTGCTCCAAAAATTGTGGTATTTTTTTTTTAACCATTTTTGCAAATCTGATGTGTGTGAGGATTGTTTTATTTGTATTTTTTTCCAGTACTGGTGATTTGAAGGATTTCTTCTTATGGCTGTTGACAGTTTCTTTTTCTTTATCTAAAAACTGCCTGTTCATAGACTTCAACCATTTATCTACTGGATACTTTTGTTCTTATATCAATTCTTGCAAATCAGTTCTTTACAGATCTTGGGTATCAGACCATTAACAACTTCTTGCAAAGATTTTTTCCCTGGTTAACTATTTCCCTCCTAACTTCAATGATTTCTAGAATGGTTTGACTGATATGCAACTAGTTTATAGCATATTAATGAATCTGTCTTTCTGTAGCTTCTCCAACACTATTTCTATCTTCTGTCACCTTTGCTAATTTATTGACTGAACTCAGAACCGTTTTGATTTGGATTTCTCTTATATTAGCAATCTGGATCAGTCATTCATATTGTTGTTAATAGTCTGTAATTATTTTCATAACTGTATGACCACATTCCTCATATACATCCAGGACAGCATATACATATGTCTCTGTGTTTAGATACTTATTTAGCATACATATATATAATATATATATTCCCTAATATATCTTGGATGCTAGAACCTTAAGGATATTTTAGATGAAGATTTTTCCCCTTCCTATCCTAGGTGTATTGATTTGGTTCATAAAGACCTATCTTTTTAAAAATAAAAGTTATTTTGATAATACTTCATGGCTGTGAAACTTGGACTGCTGCAACCTGTGAGAAATCAAAGTTGGTGGTAATGCAAGGAAAATGGAGAGACCCATACTGCCCTAAGCTGCTGTACATTTCTAATCACAACCTATATGCAAGTTTGTCTTAGGTTCTCTTCTTTTTCCTCTACTATCTCACTTGGTGATCTTATAAGTTCTCATAGATTTAATTATCTCCTCAATACACATGATTCCCAGATCTTACAACCCTATTCTCTCTCTTGGACTCTAGCCCTGTATCACCAACTGCCTCTTGAACACCTTGAACTACTTGTCCTATAGGGATCTCAAATTCAACATGTCTAACAAAACAGAACTTACTATCTTTGCCTCCACATCTTCTCCTTTTCCTAATGTTCTCAATACTGTCAAGGGCACCACCATCCTTTTGATTACCTAGGTTTACAATCTTGCTCCCATTCAGTCTCTAGATCTAATATATTACTAAGTCCTGTCATTTCTATTTTCATAATATCTCTGGTACATGTCTCCCCTTCTCTTCACTCACACAACCACTACCCCAGTATAAAGTCTCATCATCTGGACTATTACAATTGCCTTCTAATTTATCTCTCTGCCTCAAGTCTCTTCTACTTCAGCCAGTTCCTAAATGGTTTTCCTTAAGTACAAAGTTAACCAGGTTACTACCTATTCAATAAAATCCAGTAGTTCCCTATTATCTCCAGGATCAAATGTAAAATCCTTTGGCATTTAAAACCATTCACAACCTGGCTTTTTCCTTTCTAGTCTTCTACTTTACTCTCCTCCAAGTACTCAATCTAGATACACTGACCTCCTTGCCATGCCTTTTATCCCACCTTCTGCAAGAGGCATCCTTGATGCCAGTACCTTCACTGTAAGATTACTTTCTAGTTACATCCAGTTACAGTACTTTTTAGCACAGTGATACAATGCTCACTCAATCTATAATGACTGGTAGACAAAAGTTATCATGAGAGAAATGAGTGACAGAAAAAAGCCAATCATATATTGGCAGCAAGGGATAAGTACAGCTTGAGTTCTCCAGTTACCCCCAAAACATGAAAAAAATACCCCAAAACAAAAACTAATAAAAAAAAGTTCTCCAAGATTTTGGGCAGATGCACTCTGTAAGATCTATGGATCTGTGGAAGAAGGTGGACAAGAACTGCCTATAATAAAACAAGAGCTATGATTTGCATCAAGAGAGGACAAAAAGTACATAGACAAAAAGCAGATAATCTCAATGTTAGAAGGGAACGCTGAGCCCAATACACATAAAAATAAGAATCTCTTCCACATCTACAAGAGGCCACTGGCTTGTAGACTTTCAGTGACTGAAACCTACTACCTCCTAAGGCAGACCTTTCTACTTTTAGAAAGTAATAATTGTTAGGAAACTATTTCTTTTTTCCTACCCATCTCTATACCATCCTGCTTCTACCTCAGTCATCAACCTGATATCCCTACCTGACCCTTGGATTCCAAACCCTGAAGGTGAGCTTTCACTTTATCCTTACTGGAACAAAAAGTACATATTATTTTCTGGACATTCTGGATATCATGCTATTTTTCCATTCTTACATAAATATGTATTGTCTTCCAGCATTACAACACAAGCTCCCTGAAGGCAGGGATTATCATCTTCATTTGTAATCTTATCCCTAGCTCCTAGCATAGTGCAGGACACATAGGAAGTGCTTAATAAATGCTCTATTTGACTTCTGGCAGCCAAGAAGGCAGAGTAAGCAGTAGCTTCCTGTCCCTCTCCAGTTCTCATCATCAAACATCCATAAAACAATGCCGCAGAACAGATCCTGGAAAAGAGCCAGTGGGAATCCAGGATACTAAGAGGATCAACAAATAAGGTTCAAGGGGAGCACAATCCACCCAGTATGCCAACAGCAGGCTCTACCTCAACAAACCAGTTGGAGATCCTGAGTCCCAGAGAGGAGGAACAGGCAATTGCCAACACCAGGACCACCCATGTGCCTTAGCACAACTAGGAGAACCGACAGACTCCAGCTTGGAGAATCACTATGTGTGCTGGCACAGCCTCAGGTGGGCAGGTGTCCTCCAGCAGCAGATCTCCCTGTGCTTCAGCACAGCCTCGGGGAAACAGAAAAACCCGACCTGACCTCAGCATATGCCAGACGCAACCACTAGGAACCCAGTTCAGCATCAGGTAAGTTGCTAGATACCTACAGCCTTCAGTAGCCTGCAGCACCTGAGGCCCCAAGATACAAAGCTAGTGACCAGGCCCCTGAACTTCAGCAAAAGAAGCTTGGGACAGTGCCCCTTGTGCTTCAGTAGGAGAGTTAAACTTTAAAAGATATGAAACAGGCAAACAAAATGGACAAAAAAGCAAAAACGAACAATGACCAGTGAGAATTATTATGATGACAGAGAAGAATAAAATACAAATTCAGAACAGGAAAATATTGTCAATATACCCAAATCCAAAACCTCAATGGTAATATGAACTGGTATCAAGCCCAAAAAGCCTTCTTGGAAGAGCTCAAGAAGGATTTTAAAAGTCAAATAAGAGAAGTAGAAGAAAAATTGGGAAAAGAAATAAGAGGTATGCAAGAGAGTTAGCATTTTGGAAAATGAAGGGTGAAAACTGAATGTAGAAAACTCCTTAAAAAATAAAATTGGCCAAATGGAAAAGGAGGCATAAAAACTCACTGAAGAGAAGAACTCCTTAAAAAGTAGAATTGGTCAAATGGCAAAGGAGTTTACAAATGCTAACTGAAGAATATAATTCATTAAAAATTATAATTGGGCAAGTGGAAGCTAATGACATTATGAGATATTAAGAATCAGTCAAAAAAATCAAAAGAAAGAAAAAAACAGAAGAAAATGCAAAATACCTCATTGGAAAAACAACTGACTTGGAAAACAGACCCAGGAGAGATAATTCAGGAATTACTGTTCTACCTGAAAGCCATGACCAAAAAAAGGGCCAGACTGGGCAGCATCCTGGGGCTAGCTTGTTATGTGTGGGGGAGGGGTGGTCTGGCCACAGGATATCTCCTCTGCTGAGCTAGAGCATAGGCAAGCTCAGTGGTTGGTGATCCTGGTTGCCCTAGTGTCTTCCTGATTCCCCTGGGGTGCTGAAGCATGCCTGGGGTCCTGGTGTTGGTGGCTGCAGGGCTCCACCCCACTGGGGCTCTGGATTTCCTTCTGGTTAGCTGAGGTGGGCTGTCTGGGACAGCTCCAGTTCTGCACTGGTCCTCTTCAGCCACAGCAAGAGGGACTCTCCTTAGTGATTTTCCTAGCCTCATGAGCTAAGAGACTGTTTGGCCCTTCTGCTGATCCTACTGTTTCAGGATTTTTCTGGGGAAATATTTTATGGTTCTTTCAAGGTCAACAAGGGGAAGGGAGAGAACGTTTACCAATCACTCTGCCATTTTGGGTCCCGGAAGTTCAAGTAGGTGACTTACAGACAGTTGATCTGTGGGCTGATAGTCTCAGGAGCAACCGCTGCAGATATCTGGGCTCATGGCTCTCACTCGCTTGGTTCCACTGGACTCCCGTCCTGGGCTGATATACCCGGGATTCTGTAGTGCTGTGCTGCCTCATACCACCTGGGGCTTCCTGCTCAGCCCTGCCGCAGCGTGGACAGAATCTTTCAAAAATTTATCAAGGAAAACTACCCTGACATCTTAGAAGTAGGAGGTAAAATAATCATAGAAAGGATCTACCAATGACCTCCTGAAAGAGTTCTCAAAATGAAAACTCCAAGGAATATCACAGCTAAATCCCAATATTATCAGGTCAAAGAGACCTGATAATCTACAAAAAGTAAAAAAAAAAACCCAATTTAAATATTGTGGAAACACAGTCAGGATTACACAGGACTTAGCAACTTCTACATTAAAGGATAACAGGGCCTGGATTATGATACTCTGGAAGGCAAAGGAGCTTGTATTACAATAAAAAAATCAACCAGTTATCAAAATTGAGTATAATCTTTCAGGGGAAAAGATAGACATTCAATGACACAGGGGACTTTCAATCATCTCTGATAAAAAAACCAAAACTGAATAGAAAATGTGATTTTCAGATACAAGACTCAAGAGAAGCATAAAAAGGTAAACAGAAAAGGAAAAAAAGATATTATTCAATAAGGCTAAATTTTTACATTCCTACATGGGAAGATGATACTTGTAACTCTTGAGAATTGTATCTTTATGAGAAGGCGGAGTCAAGAAGGCAGAGTAACAGCAAAGACTTGCTAGAGCTCTGCCGCCAAGCCCAGTCAAATACCTGTAAAAAAAGATTCTAAACAAATTCCTGAGCTGCAGAACTCACAGAATGACAAAGTGAAGCAAATCTCCTGCTGAAGACAGCCTGGAAGATCAAGGGGAAATGTCTATCCTGCCACAGTGGGAGCAGAGAACAGTCCAGCACAGAAAAGACTTACTAAAATCCTTGGGGAGAGGGTGGAGGATGAATCTCTGGTACCTGTGGTGGTTTTCAGACTTCACAACTCCAAAATGCTAAGGACAAATTGGAAGGTCAGTGGAGAAAACTTGTGGGACCTGTGTGAGAGAGGGGGGTGGTCAAGTCCCAGCCCCAGGGCAGCAGAGCAGGGAGAGTGAAGAGGAGCCCACAGCAGCTACACTAGCAGCAGGAGGGGTAGCAGCTGTTTCTGGAGCTCTCCACAGATTGTGTGGGGATCAAGAAGCTGACAGTATATGCTCAAACCCTACTAGAAGCAGAGAATTACCTTGAAAATGAGCTCAAAAGTCAAGTAAACAGCTAGGGAAATGAGCAAAAACCAGAAGAAGAATCAGACTATATAGAATCTTACTTTGGTGACAAGGAAGATCAAAACATACAACCAGAAGGAGACAACAAAATCAAACTCCTACATCCAAAGCTTCCAAGAAAAATATGAATTGGTCTTAGGCCATGGAAGAGCTCAAAAAGGATTTTGAAAATCAAATAAGAGGTAGAGGAAAAATTGGGAAGAGAAATGAGAATGATGCAAGAAAATTATGAAAAATGAATCAACTGCTTGCTAAAGGAGACTCAAAAAATGCTGAAGAAAATAACACTTTAAAAAATAGACTAACCCAAACAGCAAAAGAGACCCAAAAAGCCAATGAGGAGAAAAATGCCCTAAAAAACAGAACTGGCCAAATGGAAAAGGAGGTCCAAAAGCTCACTGAAAAAAGTAATTCCTTAAAGATTAGGATGGAGCAGATAGTAGCGAATGACTTTATGAAAAATCAAGAAATTATAAAACAAAACCAAAGGAATGAAAAAATAGCAGACAACGTGAAACATCTCATTGGAAAAAGAACTGACCCGGAAAATAGATGCAGGAGGTACAATTCAAAAATTATTGGACTATCTGAAAGCCATGATCAAAAAAAGAGCCTAGACATCATCTTTCAAGAAATTACCATGGAAAAGTTCCCTAATGTTCCAGAACCAGAGGGTAAAATAGATATTGAAAGAATACATTGATAACCTCCTGAAAGGGATCCCAAAAGGAAAACTCCTAAGAATATTGTAGCCATATTCCAGAGTTCCAAGGTCAAGGAGAAAATATTGCAAGCAGCCAGAAAGAAACAATTTGTGTACTGTGGAAATACAATCAGGATAACACAGCTTCTACATTCAGGAATCAGAGGGCTTGGAATATGATATTTCAGAAGTCAAAGGAGTTAGGATTAAAATCAAAACTCATCTACCCAGCAAAACTGAGTAATATATTTCTGGGAGAATAAATGGCTATTCAATGAAATAGAGGACCTTCAAATATTCTTGATGAAAAGACCAGAGCTAAATAGAAAATATGACTTTCAAATACAAGAATCAAGAGAAGAATGAAAAGGTAAACAGGAAAGAGAAATAAGGGATTTACTAAATTTGAACTGTTTACATTCTTACATGGAAAGATAATATTTATAACTCAAGACTTTTAGTATTAGGGTAGTTGGAGAGATTTTATATGTATACATAAACAGAGGGCACAGGGTGAGTTAAATATGAAGGGATAATATCTAAAAAAAATTTAAGAGGTGAGAGAGGAATATATTGGGAGGAGAAAGGGAGAAATAGAATGGGGCAAACTATCTCACATAAAAGAAACAAGAAAAAACTTTTCAGTGGAGGGGGAAAAGGGGGAGGTGAGAGGAAAAGCGTGAACCTTACTCTCATTGCATTTGGCTTAAGGAGGGAATAACATGTACATTCAATTTGGTATGAAAATCTATCTTATACTAGAGGAAAGTAGGGGGAAGGGGATAAGCAGGGAGGTTGGGTGGGTTGGTTGTTGTCCTTTGTCTTTGAAGAGGACCTAAATGACATCACCATGATAAAGTGAAATTTCAGTGTGTCCGACGATGGCTGATCAGACCAATATGAGCTCAGAATGCTCCACCATAGATTGGGCAAAGATAGTCTCTGTGAATATTTGGGTGGATATCCCAAATGTGCCCATCCTGCATTTCCTTTGTGCTGTGTCAATTCTGCTTGACTCAAAGAGCACAGGACCTTTTCTGATGTGGGCATGCCACATTGAGTACTCTTGTGCTAGTGTCTCCCATGTTGCACAGTCAAATCCAAAGTTCTTGAGAGTGTCCTTGTATCGTTTCTTCTGTGATGTGATCGCCTGCCCTATGCAAGTTCTCCATAAAATAGTCTTTCTGGCAAGCAAACATTTTGCATTTGAATGATGTGGCCAGCTCATTGAAATAAGGAGGTGAATAGAATTTTAGAAAAGTTAGACATGGTAGACCTCTGGGGAAAACTGAACCAGGATAGAAAGGCATACACCTTTTTCTCAGTATTACATGGCACCTACACAAAAACTGACCATGTACTAGGGCATAAAAACCTCAAAATCCAAAGCAGGAAGGCAGAACAGTACAGCCTGTTCAGACAAAATTTATATGTAATATAAATAAAAATTACATATAATAAAGGGCCATGGAAACTAATTGAAACTAAATAATCTAATCCAAAAGAATGTTGTTCAAACACCAAATCATATAAACAATCAATAACTTCATCCAAGAGAATGACAATAATAAGAAAACATACCAAAATTTCTGGGATGCAGCCAAAGCAGTTCTTAGGCAAAATCTTGTATTTTTAAATGCTTACATGAATAAAATAGCAAAAGAAGAGATCAATGAATTGGACGTGCAACTAAAAAAAGGTAGAGAACAAATAAAAAATCCCCAATTAAATACCAAATTAAAAATTCTGAAAATCAAAGAAGAGATTAATACAACTAAATTTAAGAAAACTATAGAAGTAATAAATAAAACTGAGCCGGTTTTATGGGGAAAAGACAATAAAATAGATAAACCTTTGGTTAATTTGGTTAAAAAAAAAAAAAGAAAACCAAATTACTAGCATCAAAAATGAAAAAGATGACTTCACCACCAATGAAGAGGAAACCAAAGCAAAATTAGAAGCTATTTTGTCCTACTGTATGCCAATAAAACCGACAATCTAAGTGAAATAAGTATTTTTAAAAAAATTGCCCAGATTAAGAGAAGAGGAAATAAAATATTTAAATAACTCCATTTTAGAAAAAGAAATTAATGAAGCCATCAGTGAACTCCCTAAGAAAAAATCTCCAGGGCCAGATGAATTTACAAGTGAATTCTACCAAACATTTAAAGAACAATTAATTCCAATACTATAAAAACTACTTGGAAAAATAGGTAGAGTCCTACCAAACGCTTTATATTACAAATATGGTGCTGATACCTACATCAGGAAGAGCCAAAACAAAAAATTACAGATCAATATCCCTAATGAATACAGATGCAAAAATTTTAAATAAAATATTAGCCAAGAGATTACAGCAACTTATCACCAGGCTAATACACTATGACCAGGTGGGATTTATACAAGGAACAGCGGACTGATTTAATATTGGGAAAATTATCAGCACAACCGACCATATCAATAACAAAATTAACAGAAATCATATGATTATCTCAATAGATGCAGAAAAACTTTTGACAAAATACAACACCCATTCCTATTGAAAATACTGGAAAACATAGGAATTAATGGAGTTTTCCTTAAAATACATAGTACCTATCTAAAACCACCAGCAAGCATTATATGTAATAGGAATAAGCTATAAGTATTTCCAATAAGATTAGTGGTGTAACAAGGATGTCCATTATCACCACTGTTATTCAATATTGTACTATTATTGCTTTAGCAATACGAGAAGAAAAAGAAATTGAAGGAATTAGAACAGCAATGAAGAAACAAAACTATCACTCTTTGTGGATATGATTATGTACTTAGAGAATCCTAGAGAATCAACTAAAAAACTACTTGAAATAATCAATAACTTCAACAAAGTTGCAGGATATAAAACAAACCCACATAAATCATTGACATTTAAATATGTTACTAATAAAGCCCAGCAGCAAGAGATAGAGAAATTCCATTTAAAGTAACTGTAGACAATACATGTGGGAATCTATGCACCAAGACAAACCCAGGAACTATATAAACACAATTACAAAACACTTTTTACACAAATAAAGTCAGATCTAAACAATTGGATAGGCTGAGCTAATGTAATAAAAATAACAATTCTACCCAAATTAAGTGACGTGTTCAATGTTGTACCCATCAAACTACCAATAAATTATTTTGTAAAGCTGAAAAAAATAACAAAATTCATCTGGAGGAAGAAAAAGTCCAGAATATCAAGGGAATTAATGAAAAGAACTGTAAAGGAAGGTGTCTTAGCCGTGCCATATGTAAAAGTGTATTATAAAGCAGCAATCATCAAAACTACTTGGTACTGGCTAAGAAATACAGTGGAGGACAAGTGGAATAGGTTAGATACATAAGACACAGCAGTCAGTGCCTATAAAAATCTACTGTTTGATAAACCCCAAAACTCCAGCTTTTGGGATAAGAACTGTCTGACTGGAAAATAGTAAACCAGAAACTAGGCACAGGCCAACATCTTACACTGTATACCAAGACAAGGTCAAAATGAGTACATGATTTAGATATAAAGTGTGAAACTATAAGCAAATTAGGAGAGCAAAGAATAGTTTACCTGTCAGATCAATGGAGAAGGAAAGAGTTTATGACCAAACAAGAGATAAAAAACATGAAATGATAAATGGATAATTTTGATTAAATTAAAAAGATTTTGCATAAAAAATCCAATGCAACCAAGATTTGGAGGGAAACAAAAAACTGTGAAGTAATTTTTATAGCCAGTGTCTCTGATAAAGGCATCATTTCTAAAATATATAGCAAACTTAGTCAAATCTATATGAATACAAATCATTCCCCGATTGAAAAATGGTCAAAGGATATGAACACGCAGTTTTCGGATGAAGAAATTAAAGCTATATATAGTCATATGAAAAATGCTTTAAATAAAACTACTGATTAGAGAAATGCAAATTGAAACAATTCTGAGGTACCAGATCACACCTATGAGATTGGCTAATGACAAAACAGGAAAATGATAAACGTTGAAGATATGGGAAAAATGGAATACTAATGCATTGTTGGTGAAGATCAATTTTGCCCAAACAGCAATCAAATTGTGCATACCTTTTGATCCAGCTAAACCAGTACTAGTTCTGTATCCCAAAGAGATCATAAAAATGGGAAAAGGACCCACATGCACAAAAATATTTATAGCAGCTTTTCCTGGTGGCAAAGAATTGGAAATTGAGGGGATGAACATCAATTGGGGAATGGCTAAACAAGTTACAATGAATGTAACTGAAAACTACTGTTCCATTAGAAATGGTGAGCACACGGACTTCAGAAAAACCTGAAAAGCCTTGCATGAACTGATGGTGAGTGAAGTAATCAGAATCAGGAGAACACTGTACACAGTAAAGATTTTTAGTGCTCTTGGACCAAAACAAATTAAATCCCTCTTCCATAAGATAGACCTTCACATACTTGAAGATACTTATCAGAGTACCCTTTTAAGTTTTTTTCTTATCCATACTAAACATCACCACTTTCTTTAATTGATTCTTAGAAGACATGGTCTCTGAGTCCTTTCACTAGGTTGTTGTCTTCTTAAGTCTGCTCTCCAAATTGTCAATGTCCTTCTTAAAATTTGGTTTTCAGACCTGAACACAGTACTAAAAGTTGTCTGACCCACAGTCTTCCTTGTCTAATCTGTTCTACTGATCTACTTTCTGATGTTTTAATTAGTATTTTGATGGCTACTTCTTGTAATATGACTCCTTCCATTCCTGAAATTTTTCATCATTTTCAATCATGGCATTTTTTACTTCCTGTTCTTCCAAATTAATTTTGTTGCTATTGTGTCTAATACTACAAAGTAACCTATTGGTGTTCTGATTGGCTTAACTAAATCTGTAAATAAACTGAAACAGTGTATTATTTCTATCATGTTGGTGTGGCCTGCTATGAGTACCGAATGAATAGCTCTTAAAGTCTTCCTTTATTTCTGAAAAAAGTACTTTGTGTTTATGTAAGTCCTGAGTGTATATTAGTCAATTAACTTCCAGATATTTTGTGTATTTTTTAATTACTTTAAATTGAATTTTTCTTTGCCTCTTACTCCTGGGTTTTGTTAGTAGTACAAAGAAAAGGTGCTTTCTGTGGATTTAATTTGTAACTTACTAGTGTACTCTAAAGTTCACTTCTATTTTTTTTACTGACTCTCTGGGTTTTGCTAAACAAAGCACTATATTGTCTAACAAAGAGATAACTGATTTCTTTTTGCCTATGCTTGTTCTCTCAATTTCTTTTATTTCTGTTCTATGGCTATCCCAAGCATTTGTAATGCTATATTAAGTAACAGTGGTAGTAACAGGGCTCCATAGACATTTTTACTTTACCTCTGAGATCACTGGGAAATGTTGGTAGTTCTCCATTACAAAATAATGCAAGTCCTTCCTTGGTTTTAAATAAGCTTTTTTGATCATTTTTGAGGGAAAAACCCTATTCTTTCTAGGATTTTAAGTATGAATCCTGTATGTTGTTGAAGACTTTTTCGTTTCTATTTATGCAAATGAATTTAAAGTTTTCATGATTAGTATTTATGGCTTTTCTAATGATGAATTATCCAAAGATTACTGATATAAATTCAACCTGGTTGTGATGAGTAAGTTTTTGACTATACAACAGTAGCTTCTTTGCCAATATAGTTTTTGCATCAGTGGTATTGGTCTACAGCTTTCTTTCTGTTAAGGCAATGGGTTCCAAGTGGATAGAAAGTTGGAATTCCCTGGTGAGGAAACTCCCTCTATCAATGCAAGTTCGTACCTTCTCTGCAACTTAAAGCCTTAGAGAGTTGAATAGAATACCAAGGGGTTAACAGTGACTGACTTGCCCAGGATCACTGAGTTTGTGTCAAGAGGTAGAAGCTGAATCTTAAGTCTTCCTGCCACCGAGGCCAGCTTTTTATCCCTTACACCAGGCTGTCTGATCCCATCCAAGGGAAACATATTTCTTTTTTTCCTAGAAGTCCTCTAACTTGGAAATCACATTTCTTGTAAGTTAAATCTGGAAGTTTCTTTCTGGTGATTTATAGATCCTATCAATCAAATCCTACTTTGCCATTTGGTTCCAATATTTCTGAACAACTTTCTTTTAGTTACTAAATACAGTATTTAGATTTCCCATTCCTCTTCTGGGAAACTTAGATTCTTTCTCTAAACCCTGTTTTCCAGGTTGGTTTTCCAATTTTTATTGCTTGATTTTTTCCTAATATTTCTGACAGAATCACTGAATGTTTAAGTGCCATTTCTACTACTTTTTTTTTTTTCAAAGTGTCTACTGACAAGCTAAGGTTTCCAAATTAATGCTATGAGGTATATTCCACCCTTATCTCTTCCTTAAGTTCTTTTATTGACTTCCAAACAATTCTTATAGCCATTTCATCTTTTTTTTTTGGCATTCTTCTTTTGGAATTATGTCTTAGGATTCTTTTACCCCACAGTTTTTCCTTCATTGTATTGCGATTTTTGTTTGTACACATTTCCCAAGTCTCTAACTGCAGAAAAATGAGAAAAGAAATGGGTGCCCATCAACTGGAAAATGTGATGGGTTTGGATTAAAAAAACAACAACAAAAACTTTGGGTATTTTATACTTTATATTGGAACTGTTCGTTTCAATTAAAAAAACCCAACAACTTAGTAGCTCTTTAAATCATTGACAAAGGAGTTCACTGAGTAGGCTCAGGGTAGACCAAGACAAAAGGTACGATAAACTCAGGGGTAGCTGGCAAAGGCCTCTAGTCTGAAGTTTTATTGTTATCTTTGGTTTGATATTAGTCTATATTTTTTCTTACACCATTAAAGCCACCCTTAAAACAAAAAAAAACCCAAAACAATAACATTTCATCAGAATCAAGAGGGCCTCTCTGACAGTATATACTACACTTGGTATCTATAGATACTGATACCTCCTGAGAGAAGAGATGCTTGATCATTAGTTTGTTTTTTTGGTATTTAAATTTATTTAAGTTTTCAACATTCATTTCCACAAAATTTTGGGTTCCAAATTTTCTCCCCATTTCTCCCCTCCCCCACCCCAAAAAGCCGAGAATTCTAATTACCCCTATTACCAATATGTCCTCCCTTCTAACATTCCCCCCCTTCCCTTATCCCCATCTTCTCTTTTTGTCTTGAATGGCAAGATAAATTTCTATACCCCAATACCTGTATTTCTTATTTCCTAGTTGCAAGAACAATACTCAACAGTTGTTACTAAAACTTTGAGTTCCAGCTTCTCTTCATTCCTCCCTCCCCACCCATTCCCTTTGGGAAGGCAAGCAATTCAATGTAGGCCATATCTGTGTAGTTTTGCAAATGACTTCCATAATAGTCGTGCTGTGTAAGACTAACTATATTTCCTTCCATGCTATTCTGCACCCCCTTTCTTCTATTCTCTGTTTTGATCCTATCCCTCCCCAAGATTGCTCCCTCCTCTCACTGCCCTTCCTTCCATCATCTCCCCCACCCTGCTTATCCCCTTCTCCCCCACTATCCTGTATTATAAGATAGGTTTTCATACCAAAATGAGTGTGCATTTTATTCCTTCCTTTAGTTAAATGTGATGAGAGTAAGCTTCATGTTTTTTTCTCTCACCTCGCCCCCTTTTCCCTCCATTGAAGTCTTTTACTTGTCTCTTTTATGAGAGATAATTTGCCCCATTCCATTTCTTCCTTTCTCCTCCCAATATATTTCTCTCTCACAGCATAATCTCATTATTTTAAGATATGATCCCATTCTATTCAATTCACCCTGTGCTGTGTGTGTGTGTGTGTGTGTGTGTGTGTGTGTGTGTAATCCCACCAACTACCCAGATACTGAAGAAAGTTTCAAGAGTTATATTGTCTTTCCATGTAGGAATGAAAACAGTTCAATTTTAGTAAGTCCCTTATGACTTCTCTTTGCTGTTTACCTTTTCATGCTTCTCTTCATTCCTGTGTTTGAAAGTCAAATTTTCTTTTCAGCTCTGGTCTTTTCATCAAGAATGCTTGAAAGTCCTCTATTTCATTGAAACACCATTTTTTCCC
>CM053772.1:75476127-75514117 GCA_028658325.1 Potorous gilbertii | reverse complement strand
GGCAGTTTTCCTTGATAATTTCATGAAGGATGATGTCTAGGCTCTTTTTTTTAACATGGCTTTCAGGTAGTTCCATAATTTTTAAATTGTCTTTCCTGGATCTATTTTCCAGGTCAGTTGTTTTTCCAATGAGATATTTCACATTCTCTTCCATTTTTCCATTCTTTTGGTTTTGTTTTGTGATGTTTCTCAGAAAGTCATTAGCCTCCATCTGTTCCATTCTAATTTTTAAATTATTTAAATAATTTTAAATTATTTTCTTCAGTGAGCTTTTGAACCTCCTTTCCATTTGGCTAATTCTGCTTTTGAAAGCATTCTTCTCCTCATTGGCTTTTTGAACCTCTTTTGCCAAATGAGTTAGCCTATTTTTCCAGGTGTTATTTTCTTCAGCATTTTTTTGGTCTCCTTTAGCAAAGTGTTGACCTGCTTTTCATGCTTTTCTTGCATCTCTCTCATTTCTCTCCCCAATTTTTTCCCCTCTCTTACCTGATTTTCAAAATCCTTTTTGAGCTCTTCCATGGCCTGAGCCCACTGAATATTTGTTTTGGATGTTTGGGATATAGAAACCTTGACTTTTATGTCTTTCCCTGATGGTAAGCATTGTTCTTCTTCATCTGAAAGGATGGAATAAGATATCTGTTCACCAAGAAAGTAACCTTCTATGGTCTTATTCTTTTCCCCGCTTTTTTGGCCATTTTTTCCCAACCAGTTACTTGACTTTTGGGTCTTTTGTCAAGAGTAGGGTATACTCTGGGAATCTGTGATTCCAATGTGGCACGATCAAGTGTGTACTGGTCTGGACGCAGAGAGGGATTTTTGTGCCCAGAAGCCACCTGGCCTCCAGTTCCCAAGTCAGCACTTGGGGATGATTTTCAGATAAGCTGGATGGACAGGGCCATTCAGTGTGAGACAAAGACCACCTCACACAGGGCCTCCACACAGGGTGGAGACAAGAATCAGCTCTTCAGTGCCTCCAGGGTTTTTACTCTCCAAAAAAATGTATGCAGCTGCTGCACCTGCAATATAGCCTCTGAGTCTGGCTGCCTGCTGCCGGAGCTATGGGAAGGCCCTTCTCCCTTCCTGGACAGCTGGAAAAACCCTGTCACTGACCTTTGGCACCTGTGGGTTAAGGGATATTCGTATTTCCTGTTGCTGGGACTGGGGATTCTGTGACTGGGGAATCTGTGACTGGAGATTCCGCCCCCAAGGGCTGTTCACAAGCTGCGCTGCGAGGCCAAGGCTGAGCTGGGCTCCATGCTCCACATCCCATGCAACCCTCATTTCCCATGGGCCTTTTAGGTCACCCTGGGCTGGAAATCTCCTCCACTCTGTTGTTCTCCACTTATGCTGCTCCAAAATTTGTTGAGAGTCCCTCTCTATAGATATTTTATGGGCTGCAGGGGGAGACCTTGTATATGTGTGTCTTTCTACTCTGCCATCTTCCATTAGTTCTTTAGGTTCAAAACTGAATCACCGATATACTGCCTTTCAGTAGTGTTCTTCTTTACAGTGTTATAGAGGTAGCACATATTGATCTCCTGGTTCTGCTTACTTTGCTTTTGTGTGACTGCATACAAGTTTTACCATGCTTCTCTGAATTTCTCATATTCATTTTTCTTTACTCAAATAATATTCCACTATCTATATACCATTCTTGTCCAGTGATTTCCCAATCGATGGGCAGCTGTTCCTTTTCCAGTTTTCCTGAAGTTAATTTCAAACTCTGACAGTAGCTGTTGTGTACTGTTTCAACAAAGCACAAAACCTGAAGTATAACACCTGGAGTGGAGACTGAAGGCAGGTAGCAGATAGTGCAGCCCTTTGCTATTTTCCTTTATGATTTTCTGTCATTACCTTAAAAGAATTTCTCTTATCTTTCTCCTTTTTTTCATTATTGCTCTTCTATTTCATCTGCCTCATTTTTAACTGTTTTTAGATGTGGAAGGAGAGAAAGTCAGGTTTGTCTAGAAACTTTTACCTCATCATCTTTCCAGGAGTCTTTTTATGTTAGTTGTTCAATAAATGTCTATTGAGTTGAATTTAGGGTCAAACTGTTAATTTATATTGAACTTGCAGTTCATTATGGTTCCCTAATAATAGTCACAAATTCCCCATCTCATATTTGAAAAGGTGATTTTTTTTTAAACTAAATTATGGGACTTTAGATTTAACCACATTAAATTTCATCTTACTAGATGAGGTCCATCATTCTAGTTGTCAAGAATTTCAGGATCATTAATCTGTCGCCCATTATGTTAACCTCTAAGGTCCCTTCCAGGTTTAAATCTTACGTTATTATGAACTATGCTGCTCAACTTTTATTAGAAAATTTGATAAACATATCATTTATTTCTTCATCTAAGTGACTGCTAAAAATACTGAAAAGCAAAAGGTCAAAGACTGATAGCTCTCTAGGATACTCAATTAGAAACTTTTCTTGACATCAAATTACTTATGACTTCTCTTTGAATCCAACCACTCTACCAGTTTCAAAGCTACCTAACCATATAGCTTATATTTCATTTTCTTCAAAGGATAATATTGAAAGATTCTGTCAAATGCTTTGATGACACCCAAGTATACCTTGTTTATAGCATTTTCCTGATCTGTCAGGCTAAGAAATAAGTCAAAAAGAGAAATAAGGTTAGTCTGCTTATGACATGTTTTTGACACCATACTGTCTCTTAAGCCATAAGGTAGTGCAATGGATAGAGCCCTAAACTTGGAGTCAGGAAAACCTGAGTTCAAATTCAATGGCAGAGACTTTACTAGCAATGTGACCGTAAACAAGTCACTTAATCTGTTTGCCTCAGTTTCTTTATCTGTAAATCAGGGACAATAATAGCATCCACCTCTCAGGGTTATTGTGTTGTTATATTATTTGATATAATTGTAAAGTGTTTAGCACACTGCCTGGCATATAGTAAGTGCTATATAAATGTCAGCCATTATTCTTAGTGATAGTTACTTCCCTTCCTAATTGTCTGCAACCTATCCCTTTAAAAAATATATTCCAGTATTTTGTAATAAATTGAAGTCAAGCTCACAAGTCTGCAGTCTGTAGACTACCCTATTCCTTCTTTTGAAGGGTTAACTTTGCTTTACTTCAGTCCTATGGCATCTCATCCACTCTTTCAAAAAGTTACTAAGAGTGGCTTAGCAGTAACATCCACTAGTTCTTTCAATAGCCTGGGACAAAATTCACTTGGGCCTGGCAGGTGAAACTCATTACAACATTTAACCCTCTTTTACTCTCTGATCATTTACTCTTGGCCTCAATTTTCCATTGATTATTCGTGACACTCTTTCCTGGCTGGAGGTTATTATCATTGATAGAAAAGCAAAGCAAAGTAAGTTGCCTCTTTTCTGCTGTTCATTACTGTCATCCTCTCCACCCCAAGCAGCAGTTGTTTTTGTTCTTCTTGACTCTAAAAAAATCTTAAGAACTTTTTTTAGTGCCCTTTGCATTATGAGATTCCATTCATTGAGATTTAGCATTTTTAAATGTCTGAGTGTCTTTTCCACCCTTGAAAAACAAATCCTCCATTATTTGCCTTAGCTTCCATCTTTAAAAAAAACAAACCCCAAAACAAATTGACAAGGAGAGGAAGCACATGAGTAATGGAGTCAAAAGATTTGAATCTTGGGTTCTGCTACGGGCTACCCGTGCGACCTTGGGCAAGTCAGCTAATGTCTTTAAAATTCAGTTTGCTTATATATAGAACAAAGAGGTTGACCAGATGTCTGGAAAGGTCCCTTTCAGCTCTAAACGGAAGACCAGATGTTGATTACAGTGTAGCTATATCTTTCTTCCTTATCAGACCTACATCAATTGAATGACATTCTTTAGACCCACTTACTCTCTTGGTTTCACTTTGCCTTTTGAATTTTAGGTCATAAAAGTCTATCTGTCCTTTCTATAAACTCCCTGAAGTCTGCCATTCCAAACAGGATAAAGAACTTGGTGCCAATTACTTGAATCAGGTCATTAGTCTTTTACAGTGAAGTTGCATGATGATTCTAAAGTATTCTAAATACAAAGCAAAAAAACAGTATTGAATAAAAATGATCCTTGAATCAATGTCCTTAAGGAGTGGAAGGAAAGTGTTTCCGAAAATATGAGATATGGATATGAGATGGTTTCTATGGAAATAATTAAATGTAAAGTTTATTTTTCACTATACCCAACTAAGCTATTGATCAGGAAGGAGGCAGGAACCAGGATTTCTACTCAAACAGAAAACAAAAACAGGTAGATTTAACTGGTAGGAAAATGGATAATTTAGGAAAAAACTTCTTAAGAGGGCAATTATACCCTCAGTTAACTATTTTTTTTCCTATTTAGCCGTGAGAGGGGAATAAGTAAATCAAAGGGAACATAGCAGGAGAAAGAAGAACTGAAATAGTAGAAAGACCAATTAAGGCTATCCCCCATGGTAGCTTTACTAAATTAAGCAGACTATAGGTATCATCATGAGGTAGATAGTCTACAATCACATTCAGCGCAAACAGATGCTCACACTGTGAGGGATGTGTAAGAATTGGGACCCATTGAAGGAAGAGAAAATTAACATTTTCTGTTCACTTCAAGGAATATATTCATTGAATGGAATAGCCGGTGAAATTCCCCATTGCTTTTCATGTGTCTTTCCATAAATTTTCCATAGAGAATTCACTCAATGTGCTGGAGGCCTCCCTTTGCTTTCTGATGCTTTTTTACCCTTAATTTATGACTTGTATACCTCCTTACTCTGTTACACACATCACTGATGTCTTTTATGCCATTTCTTTTATATACTGCCAGTAATGTGTTTCAGTCTATTGAAACCTACCAAGAAGAGTCTTTCCCTCTGCTCTTTGTCATTCTGATTCCTCTGGGATGTTCCATTCATCATAGACATATAGGATAACTGGGAGAATACCAGGAGAAGGTCCACTGTAGTACCAAAAAGTTTAGAATAACTGAAAACACTATAAATGCAATCTGACTCCAAGCCCTTTTACTCAATTCCATGCACATTTTACTCTTTTAATGCCTAGCTGACATCAGCTGACTGGGAATTCTGACTGGAAAGAGAGAGAAACTAAGGAGAAATGGTAGTTTTGGCTTATGGTACATTTCTGGAATAAATAATTATGGGTAAGATGGGGAGCTTGGGCCAGCTGAAAGGTAGCATAATGGCACTGAGCATCTGGAGACTGGAAGGTGGATGAGGCTCAAATATAGATGATCTAACTTTACAATGACAGTAATACGTACAGTGAGGAGGAAAGCTGAATTTGGAGTTAGAGGACCTAATCTCAAATGTCTCTCTCCTACTTCCTTACCTGTGTAATCTTAGGCAGGTTGCTTACCCACTCTGGGACCCAATTCCCTCCTCTGTAAAATGAAGTGGCTAAAGTTCATTCCATTTGAGGATCAACTGAAAGAAACAGTGATTTTTAACTGGGAGAAAAGATTTTCAGGGATTTACAGATAGAACTTAGAATTATCTGTTTAAAGGTTGTCAGGTGGAAGGATCAGACTTTACTGAGTTCCAACTCCCCCTTACCAAATACTTCATGGACATTTCCCTAGATGTCTCCTAAGTATCACAAACTTAGGTTGTATAAAATTGAATTAGATCCCCATCCAACCCCCAAACCTACTCTTCTTTCAAACTTCCCTATTTATATTTCCAGTTACACCCCAAATTCGCAGCCTTGGTGTCATCCTCAATTTTTCATTCTTTCTCATACTCTATATCCAATCAGGTAGTTGATCTTATTGATTCTGCCTCTGTATCTCTTTTTCTCTACTCAAAGGCCCTCAACACTTCTTGCCAGGACTATTATAACCTCTCTGCCTCAAGTCTCTCCCCTTTCTGATCCATCTTCTACATTAAGTAGCAAAAGGATTTCCCTAAAGTGCAGGTGCAACCCTGTCATACAGCTGTTCAAAAACCTCCAGTGGTTTCCTACTACCTCTTGGATAAAATACAAACTCTTCAGTTTGGCATTCAAAACCATTTCCAACCTCTCCAGATTATTACACAGTGCTCTTCTATATACACTCTCTCTTCCTGCCCAACTGGCAGCCTTGCTTTTAACTAGAGTACATACAGCACTCCATCTCACCCTCCTGTACCTGTACCTTTACACAAGCTCTCTGTCTCACATGACTCCTCACTGCTGCCCCTTGGAATCTCCTAGGTCCCTTTAAAACTCCACTCCAGCACCATAAAAACAATAATCACCGCGGCTTTCATTAACAGCACCTACTGTGTGCCAGACACCATAACTGATCCCCACAACTGTTCTGGGAGGTGGGTGTTTTTATTACCCTTATTTTACAGTGGAGGAAGTTGAGATCACAGAGCTATCAAGTATCTAAGGCCACTCTGAAGTTAGGACTTCCCTACACAAGGAATTCAACCAAATACATAAGAGTAAGGAGCAGTTTAGTGGGTAGGGGAGAAGAATAATATACTCGGAAACCAAGAGGATATCAAATGAAAAGATATCAACATAAAACACTTGTTTAAAAAGAAGTATACTCTTCTAAATTTAAAAGAAACAGGTTTCATGAGATTCCACCCCCTCCTTAAATTCAAGTTTGAATATTTAAAAAATTATTTCTTATATGAGACAGTGTGACAGATGAATAGAGCAGTTGACTTTGACTTCAAATCCTACCTCAGATAGTAATTATGTGATCCTGGGCAAGACTGAGCTTCTTTGCACTTCAGTTTCTTTATCCGTAAAATGAGGGGAGTGAACTTAATTGCTTCTAAGTTTATATCTACCTCTACAAATCTATGATTCTCTAGTCTAATCTATCTTCTAGGACTTTTTACTTACCTCTAACCCACTTCTTTCCCAAGTTTAGCCAAGCAAAGTAATAGTTAATAATAATATCCAGCATTTATAGAGCACTTTAAGGTTTGTAAAGTGCTTTATATGCTATTTCATCTGATCTTCACAAAAATCCTGTAAGACAGATGCTATGATTACTACCATTTTACAGATGATGAAACTGAAGCTCAAAGGTTAAGCGATTTGTTCAGGGCCGCAAAGTTAGGATATGGAATTAGAAGGTCACTGGTGACGTTTGAGAGCATAGTTTCATAGTCAAGTCATGGGATACAAGTCAAACTGCAAGGAAATGGGAGGAGTACTGAGGAATGAAGATTTTAGATGTAGATAACACTTTATGAAAAGCTTGGAAGTAAATGGGAAGAGAGCCATAGGGTAGTAAATGCATGTTGTATCAGGATCAAGGGAACAGTTTAAAAAATTGGATATATCTGGGAATGATTATAGGCAGGAAGGAAGAATCTCATAGAGAGAGTGAAAATGAATGAGTCTTAGATCAAAATGACTGCAGCAGAAAAAGAAAAGAAATTTTATGAAGGAAGAATTATAGAATCTGAACTTGAAGGGATGGCAGGAGTCATCAAGATGGTCCCAGATCTGGATAACACAGAAACATAACAAAATTCAGCAAAATGAATTCTAGTGGGGGAGAACTCACCACCTTCTCTCCTGCGTACCATGGCACTTCCACTCACGTTTATCTCTAATTGTTAGACAGTTTTTCTTTATGTCTTCTTCCACCAATGCTCTCAATTCTTCCCTCTGTGTTCAAGCAAAACAAATCTAAACCTTCCTTCCTGTGACAGCCCTTCAAACACCTGAATGCAACTATCAAGTCTTCCTCTAAGCTTTTCCTTTTTCAGACTAACCATCTTTTAGTTCCTTCAGTGATCATATGCATGAACCTGAGGCCCTACTGATTGCTGTCCTCTGATTATTCTGGAACGTATTCTCTCTTGAAATGTGGTGCCCTCAACAGACCACAATATTCCACGTGTGATATAATTGTAGAGGGGCAACTATCACCTTTCTAGTCCTGCTCAGCTAGAAATCTAAGACTGCTTAGTTTTCTTGCTTATGGTATCACATTTTTGACTCATAGCAAGCTTGCAGTAACCAAACCCCCCAGAAACACAGAATATGGTGAATACACTGTAGGATGGACGGATGAGAAAGAAAGAAGGGAGATTTCAGATGTGGGTAATTGGAAAATCATCTCAAAAAAAAGAAAGACCAGTTTTTTTCATTATTAGAATCAAGAATCAGTTACAGAATTGTCATAGAATTGCCACAGCAATTATCTTGTCCAATTTTTATTTTATAGGTAAAGAAACTGAAGGCCAGAGAGAGAAAGTGTTATACAGGCAAATTAATGGCAAAATTAGGACCAGAGTCTGAGTTTTCTGAACTATGGGCCTTTTTTTTCTCAATAGACTATATACTAAAAAATGTTTTACCAAAAAAAGCAGATTTCTGTAGTCTGACAGAAATCATATTAAAGACAAATACGATAGTAAAGGGAGTATCTTGAAAAAGATACTCATCATTAATCATAAATTCCTAACATGGGAAGTGATTTTGCTTTGAGAGTCTCAATAAATACTGTATCATTCTTAAGACATTTAACAGAAGACTAACAGAAATGATATAACTAAGAAGGAAAAAAAAGAATTTGCCAAGATAAGATGAGGGAGGAAACTAAGTTAAGGAGGGGAAGAAGAGAGAAGGAAATGAAGATAGGAAGAAAATTCAATTTAAAACTGAAAGGGCCCTTAAAGGACATTTAGAGTAACCATATCATTTTACAAATTAGAAAACTGAGCCTTATGGAGATCAAATGCCTTATCTAAGGGCACACAGGTAGATGAGAAGGAAGGACTTGAACTCTTAGTTCTGGCTAATTCTCTTTTTCAGTTACCAAAATAACTGGCAGAATTCTACAGAACTGAGTAACTCAAATAAGGATTCCTATTTATAATGAAATTTGGCGAAGATTTTAGTGGGATAATCCTTTAGATTTGTCTTATGTGAATATTTAATGGAAGAGGAAAGGCTCATGATCCATAATTTTGGACAACACAAAGCAGACAATTGTTTAAAATATAATTTTATTTTTCTGTAACCTCAACCTTGAAGTGTTCTTCAACGGTCATGGTAAAAAAAATGCTAAGAGTTAATCAACTTTCTTAGCTCTATTTGGGTAGAACTACTAAAAACAAACCCATAACCATTTCACAGAATCACAAAAATCTAAGAATTGACTAAGAAGCCAATCCAGGGCAACCCAAACATTAGTAAGAATACCCTCTTAGATCACACCCATCAAGTAGTCATCCTGTCTCTCCATGAAGATCCCCTAGTAAGGGGTATGAACCACTACCATTCCACTTTTGTAGAGCTCTGTTCAAAAGTTTTCCCTAGGATCAAGCCCAATCTTTCTTTCTAACTTCTGCCCATTAATCCTAATTCTGTCCTGTAGGACCAAATAGAATAAACCTAATTTTTCATCCATGTCAGAGCCCTTCAAATGACAATTACCTAATATTCTAAATTTTCTATCTTCCAGGCTAAATTTCTCCTGTTCCTTCAAATGATCCGCACATGGCATAACTTTATTTATACCATAAGAAGTCTATGCCTAGACCACATTTACCATCTAGCTCAATTTCAACTCATTTAAATTTGTATTATTCTTGAAAAATCCTCTTATGATCAGTTAAAAATATAGCACACCTGTAAATGATCCAAAGACAGCAAATTCCATATATGGCTCATTTGTCAAAGGTAAGATAGCAAACTACTCCAGCATGTTTGCCAAGAAAACCCTAAATGGGGTCACAAAGAACCTAACATAACTGAAATGATCGAACAACAACTCTGGTGAAATCCTTCAGAATTATGATATGTCCAGTGGTATTACTAAATCCACTAAAGGATACTAAACTCAAATAAATACAAATGTACACAAAATAATATAAAAGAATTACAAAAATGTAAGGATAATAGTAATTGGTATCAGGAACCTACGGGGAGGACGCAAGAAAGGGATTACGTAAGAGTTAACATGAGTTGTGCTTTGAGGGGATTCTAAGTGGCAGAACTGAAGGAGAGTATTCCAGACATACAGAACTACTTGTGCAAAGACAAAGAGGTGGGAGATAGAACGTCATATATAGGGAAGAGCTAGCAAACTGACAGGAATGGGGAATGTGTGAAGCCTTAGCCTCAATCAAGATCATGACCACTATTTTGATGCAAATGAAAGTATACTGTAACAAACCATAGGGTGTGTTTTTATTTATGGACCCAAATTTACAAAAGACAAATCAAGGAATGTTTTCTCATGATATAAAACTGTCTGGTTGACAAATTACTATTTGATAGAGATCATATAAAGATTAATGAAAAAACAAAGATTAAAAACCCTGAAAGTATAATGGGGAAATATGTACTAATTAATAAAAACCACATTCATTCAAACTTTCAGCTACAGATCTATTATGCAAATCAATGATAAAATCAATGCTAAAACTCACTCTAACATGTTACATGAAATACTATATTAAGAGGACAAATCTGCCCTCTCAAAAATACTTTATATTCATGCCATTTCTCTGTTTTTTAAAAAAGTTCCAATATTTTATATCCAAGTATAAAATTTTAGGAGATTTGTCTTTTGTAATTCTTTTCTTTTCCCTTAGAGGAAATCAGGTGGTATGTTAGAATGGGAGCACAGAACTTGAAATAAAGAGAACCTGAATTTAAATTCTGTTTCAGGCCCCTTCTAGTTGTGAGATCTTGAACAAGCTAGTTAACCTCTATCTGCTATAGTTTCCTCATCTGTAAAATGGGAATATTAACAATACCTACCTCCTATGATTATTGTGAAATCATGGCTATATCATATATGTGACATACATATGTGACATAGAGAACACTTTGCAAAGCTAAAAACACTACGTAAATATTAGCCATTATTATCACTAAAATAAATTTATAATTTAAGAATCTTAATTCCCAATTCTGTGTTTTCTCTCACTGTAGCTCCAAGAAAACAATTCATCATTAAAATCAAGGTGGTAACTAATTCAGAACTAAAGGGTGCAAAAAATATTCATCAGCAACCCTTTGTGCTCAGAAGTCTCACTGTTTATGTTATATAGCTGAAAGAGCAAGTACAACCAATAAATTATTTCTATTTTCAAAAAATGAAGTCAAAATAATCAGAAACAGAAAAGAGTGAGTTAAACTATTAGCATTAAATTGGGGTCAAAGTCAACCCTAATGACAAAGAAAAAGTAAATTTCTTAATAACTCTGATTCATAAGAACAATATTAGTATTTGGTAACAATATATTAGTATTAGCATCAGCCATTTTTTAATAAATATAAAATGCCTCTACCACAACCAAATCTTTTCCAATCACTCATAGAGAAGAATTATTTTCCAAATTTAATGTTAAAGTATAATACAAACTCTGTCAATTATTTGAAGTTTAGCTGGTATGAAATGACAAATAAGATAAAAACCTTTTTGCTACTGTTGGAAAATATGAATTTGCTGTGAAACAAACAAAAAAATAAATAAATTTGAAACTAAGCATTTCAGAAGATTCTAACAAATAATACATGGTTTTAGAGACTGAAAACTGAAAGGAAAAAATTAACAAACTAAACAGAAAATAAAGCCATACACAGCTATTTTGTGGAAAATCAAATGTACGGGCACTGGTCCATGGATTATCCTACTGTGTAAGAGTGTTTCCCATTCACTGCTTCTATGAAATGTATCAATATCTTTTGCTTCATAGATATGCCGGAGTAAAACTTAAGATTTTTAGAAGGTTCTTTTGAAAGCATCAAGAAAGGGCTATTTTCTACCCTTTGAATATTTGTTTCTTCTTTGCCCTTTAAAGTTAAAAAATAAAGCTAGTAAGAGAAGACTGACTTCTGTATAATAGTTGTAGTAAGAAAAGTTTTCTTTACAAAAGGGAACGGATTCACTTCTCACTGAAGACAAATGTCTTTGACAAGTTTGAAGATTTTTAATTAAATGATATAAGGCTTCTAATTATTCTCTTAAAAAAAGAAAAAAGAGATGTGAATAGTCTTGGGAATAAACAGAATATGTTCAATTAGTGGAAATGAATAAATTTTCCTTCTACATTATCAAACGTAGGGATACAAAAAATGGCATATATTCTCTATCACATAGTAAAATGAAAATTCAAATTTATAATTCTTACCTGATGTAAGTAAATGAATAAAAAAGTATTTGTTAAGCTTCTATTACATGTCACGCATTATGCTAGGTTCTTGGATATAAATACAGAAGTGTGACAGTTTCCTGCCCTTAAGGAGCTTACAGTCTAAAAAAAGGGAGACAACATATATAGGGCAGTGATGGCCAGGGAGGGGAGCTTTTGTGTGGGAAGTCACAGCAATGCTGAATGGAACCATAGAGCAGTTGTCATTCCCTTTCCAGAAGCAATGGTGGTATTGATATGATTACTGTTAAGGTGACACAAGTGACAACAGGACAGACAGCAAGATATCCCAAGAAGTCCAGAGTAGATGGATGTGAAACATGGTCTGCAGCCAGCTAGATACAGCCCTTTGAGTAAGTTGGCATTCGCTGGCCAAACAAGCTCAGACCCAGAGTGGAGTTCCAAAGATGAGTGGATTAACTCACCCAGGGAAGGAGTCATGGTCTCTGGTCCGGAAAATGATGCTGTTCCAGGATGGGGAGGGGAGGGCAGCAGCAGGGCAGATGACAAGATGTTCCAAGATTTCCAAGGTAGATGGATATGAAGTGAAAATGCTACCTGCTGTGAGCTGGGCAGAAAAAAGTACTAAGGATATTAAAATGAGAATCTCTTAAAAATAATAAAAGCATTCAATGTATAAACTAAAAATGATGGGTTTGAAAAGACTCAAGAATATATCATCATTTGTCACTAAGTGCAGCCAGTTAGTCACATTTAGTGTTCTCAGAAAATCTGGTGCTAGTTAAACTATCTGACCAACAAAGAAGCATCAACACTTTCAGTTCATATGTGGTTTGAAAAACTTGCAATGCTACCAGATGACTGATATATTAAAAGTGATATAGAAATTTTCTGAGTTGTCTTTCATAAATAAAATATAGAGAATTGTCCCTTCTTGTTCTGATATACATACTGAACAAAATTTAATTTTTACAGTAATCACTTTAGAAGAAATTGCAAGTATCTGGCTATTAGATTTTTCCTACAGTATTACTGCTAACCTGGATTATAAGCAAGTTAATGGGTTTCTCTAAGGATAGCTCCTCCATCAGTATTTGCTTATTCCTTTAAAAGGCATGAATTAAAACAATGACATCAGATTTAACTAAAAATGTTTCTCAGGCATCAGATTTATTTTCTTTTGTAATTTATTTTTTAAAACAGAAAACCAAGACATTTGGTACCCATTTTATTTTTTTAAAATAAAAAAGACAAACTATCTAACTGCATCCAAAACCTTAAGTCACACAACTGTGCTGACTGGATCCAGTAACTATAATATCTAAACCCAACTTGGCTTATACTGCTAGCAATCCTTTTACTCTTCCTTAACTAACTCCTTAACACTTCACAGCATCTGTCCAAAACCGCTTCTTTCCTCAAGCCTCCTAGGATAACATTCCCATCTGCTTACAGAAGACCTCACCTCACCCTTTACTAAGAAAACAGTTTATTACTCTTGAATTCCTTCACTTTAAAAAAAAAAAGGAACCTTGTTCTTACTGGAATTCTACACATCAAATGTACTCTAGATTATTCTTCAATCTCTCTTTGCTCTCATCTCTGATGAATAAATGGTCTTTCTCCTCACCAAAGCTTTGTGAAATGCCTTAAATAAGGAGAATCATATTCTGAGGCAAAAGAACCATTAACAGTTTACATGTCCATTCATGTGTAAAATTACAAGCTGCCTGACCAATAAAGTGTGATTCATTATGATTTTTTTTGACAAGATTGTAGTATGGTGTAGGAGATAGAGAACTAACTGGCCCTAAAGGCAGAAAGATTTGGATTCAACTTCTGGTAACCTTAGGCAAGTCACTGTAGGAAAGGTATCACCTACATTGGTAGAGATTTTCCTCCTATGTCAATAACTTCACAGGCTCAGATTCTAGTAAGGTCAGGAAAATGCCAATAAATATAAACTGAGTTACTACCAACATCTAGACAAAATCCAAAACAGTAACCTACAAATTAAAGTTTGTATCAATGACAGTCTGAGCTGTCTAGTTTCTTTCATGAACTTCGAAGTATCTTCTAAATAAGAGGCAAATATTTAATGCCTAGAGAGAATTATAAGTAAAAAAGGATAACAGGCTTAGAATTAATTCATTTTTAACTTCTGATTTTTTGGATTGGACTTCAGATTTCATCTGCATAGATTTTATCATGAGAAACTCTCTCTTCTAATAAAGAGAAGTACCATTCTACAGCTGCCGCTCTTAAAGCTAACCCTTCTACTTGTTCAAACAGTCCCATTCTAGCTCCTCTCCGCCAGCAGAGTGGCCCCTCACTCATTTCGACTCTTCCATATCTCTCCTTTTTTTTTTTTTTTAACTGGTTTAGTTTCTATTGTCTGCAAACATGCCCATTGTCTCTCCCATTCTGAAAACAAAACAAAACCCTTTACTTGATCCTTAGTTCCTGGTAACTATTATCCTCTATCTTCTCTGACCTTTGTAAACAAACACAAAAAGGCATCTACAATAGGTATCTCCATTTTCTCTCCTCTTAACCTCTTAGAATCCGGCCTCCAACTTCATCATTTCACTGAAACTCCCCTCTCCAAAGTGACGAATGATCTCTTACTTGCCAAACCCAATGGCCATTTCTCAATTCTAATTTTTCTTGACTTCTCTGCAGCCTTTGACGCTACTGATCACCTTGCTCTTCTCTCTAGGTTTTCAGGACAATGGTCTTTTCTGGTTCTTATGCTGACTGCTTCTTCTGTCTCTTCTACTGAATTCTCATCCAAATCACACCTTCTAACTGCAGGTGGCCCTCAAGATTCTGTCCTGGGCCCTCTTCTCTTTCTAATAGTACTTTACCTGTGATCTTATCAACTTCATCGATTTAATTACCTCTAGGATGATTCTCAAATTTGTCTAATCTTCCCCAAACTCTCTGACTCTAATTTGGCATCTCCTTTCAATGCCTTTCAAACATTCAGAACTACATGTCCAGTAGACATCTTAAACTCAAAATGTCTAAAACAGAACTCATTTTCTTTCCTCCTAAAGTCATCTCCCCCTACTGCAGAGGGCAATACTATCTTTAAAGTCCCTGGAACTTGCAATGTAGGAGTCCTCCTAGATTCCTGAAAAACACACACACACACACACACACACATCCAAATAGCCAAACTGCTGTCTGTCGATTTCACTTTGGTAACATCTCTTGAACATGCCCCTTTCTCTCCTTTGCCATTCTCACCACTCTAGTGTGGGCCTTCATCATCTCGTGCCTTGATTACTGCAATAGTTTGCTAGTGGCTCTATACTACAAACTGGTTATAGCAATGATCAAAATGAATGCAGAGTTTACAGAAGGAATAAAATATATATATATATATATATATATGGTAGGCTGTTAAAATTCCAATCTGATACTTGGCACCTCAACAAAATCTAATTCCCTATTATTGGTCTTATGGCTTCTGAGTTCTTATGCTTCTCCATTAAAAGATAATTCCACTTAATCTATCCTTCCAGCGAAAAGGCTACAGACTAATATTGAGGGACATCAATTCCAAAACTCTACCTCATTAGCACCCTAAAGAATGAGGATCTTCCAAGTCACCCATATCAGCCCTGCGCCCTTTCTAGCTCTCCTACAAGGTTCATCCTTTGTCCTCCCAGTCTCTCTACTAAGCCCTCCTGACCTTTTTAATCCACATTTCTTTTCTGCTCCCTCTCTATTCCTTTGAACACTGTCACTTTTTCTTCCTTTTCACCACCACCATAACCTTTTTCCTGTTAATTGTCAGGACAGAGGCAAAATCAAGCACAGAGAGAAACAGATCAAAAAAGAGGAAAAGGACACACAAATGCAAAAATATTTATAGAAGCTCTTTTTTTTTGTAGTGGCAAAGAATTGGAAACTAAGGGTATATCCATCAATTAGAGGATGGCTAAACAAATTACGGTATACGAATATAATACTGTGCTGCAAGAAATAGTAAAAAGGATGGTTTTGGAGAAACCTGGGAAGATTTGTATGAACTAATATAGCCAAGTGAGCAAAACCAGAGAACGATTAATAAAACAACAACATTGTAAAGAATAGGTTTGATAATTTGGCAAATGTAATGATTAACCATAATTCCTGAGGCTAATTATTCTCTATCTTTCACCTCTCATTACAGGGGTAACGGAATTCAGATACAGAGACATAGACAGTGTGGGAATTTGGTCTGATTTATAAGAGTTTTCCTTTTTAAATTTTAAAATGGGGGAAGAAGAAATGCTTGTTAATTGAAAAATAAAAGATTTTTTAAAAAAATGATAGAGGGAGAACCAAATTTTGGACTAAGGTATTACTTAACCTTAGCTTGTCTCATGCCTCATTTCCATGAAAGCACAAAAACTAGTTAGGAAGAATCAGACTCATTGGATAACTTCCATCCTTTGTACTAGTTCTGTATAGTTCAGTGCTCAAAGGCTATGATCGAGCAGCTCTAAAACAGGCATCAATCTACTAACAACTCCAGGAAAAAATTCTCCAAATCACTAAGAAGACAAAGGCAAATAAAACAACCTTGAAACCACCTCACACTCATCAGATTTGCAAACGACAAAGAAAGGGAAATGGCAGTTGTTCAAAAGGGTATGTGACAGGTACAGAGATGTTCCCTTAGCTGAACTGTCGAGTAGTCCAACCATTCTGGAAAACAATTCTATCCAAAAAATGTCTAACTTATGCATACTATTTGACCCAACAATACCACTATTAGCCATGTATGTCCAAGAGCTCAGAGGCAAAGTATCTATATAAAAATATTTGTAGTAGCATTTTTTTATTTTAGCAAAGAACTGCAAACAAAATGGGTGCCTATTAACTTGGGAACAACTTAACAAATTAGGACACAGTTGGTGTAGGGAGTAGATAGTCTGCCAGAACTGGGAGTCAGAAAGCCCTGAGTTCAAATCTTGTTTTAGATATCATATAACCTTGGACAAATCATTTCACCTCATAGCTTGAGTTTCCTCATCTACATAATGGGGATGGAAGTAGCCCCTATTTCACATGGCTGTTAAGATCAAATGAGATAATATAGCTCTTTGCAAATTTCAAGGTGCTATATGAATGTTAGCCTTTTGATTATTTTGCCATAAGAAATAACAAAAGGGACAGATTCAGAAGAACCTGTGAAAACATTTATGAACTGACATGGAGTAAAGTGAGCAGAACCAAGAGAACAATTTACAAAAAGACTACACTTTAAAGGAAAATCACTGAAAAACTTAAAACTGAACAAATGAAATGAACAATCATTCCTCCTGAGGACTGATGATGAATTCCTGGCAAAGAAGAGATAGACCAGAAGTGTAGAATGAGACATACATTTTCAGATGTGGCCAATGTGTCAACTCACTTTCCTTGATCACCCTTATTTGTTAAAGGGGAGGGATTCTGGATGGGGTGGTATAGAGAAAGTAGGTGGGAATAGTAATAGGGAAGGAAAATAAAAAACAACAAAAATGCAGCATTGATAAAATTTTTTTAAAATATACATAAGTGAGAAGGAAGTGCAAAAGGGGATACAAATAAGGTAATGAGTTGTACTACCATGCTAAATCTAATTTTTACTTTTAAAATGAGTTGTACATAAAAGAGACATGGTTCCATATATAAACCTTTTCCCCCCAAATATGGAAAATTGATGCCTACTGATACTTGTCAAGTTCATAATAAAAAAAATTAAAAATAGAATAGTGAAGTTCTGCTTCCATATGATGCTAAAATGGACTCATGATATTGTCAATGTGAGTATTTATTCCAATAACAGGGATCATAATCTGTAAGACTGGGTTATTAAAAATATCCCCTGAAGTAAACCAATCAACTCTCTTCCTCCAGTAGAATTCTGAGTCCAATTCATCCACTAGCAGCTGCATCTGTTCAAGAGATTGATAGATGGACAAGCAATATATGTTTTCCATACAACTATATATCACAGACTAGTTGATAGCCACTAGATTTCTCCTTTGTATTTAGTCAGGACAAACTACTTGGTGATTCTGAATCTTATTTGGAAGACTTTGCAATATTATGAGTTTGATACAATCAGCATAATATTTTATGTAAATGGGAGCATCTGGGAAACTACACCATCTTTGGGGAAATGCTACTAGACTGGACTCTGAGCTGGACCTTCTTTATGATACTGGTAACACTTTTTGGCAATGTTCCTATTTTAAAACTCGATTATAAGACTGACTGAGGTTTTGATGTATCTTCCAAGGGATCTTGTGTAATTTTGACATACAAAAGGAACACATTATTGGAGGCAAATCTTTAAGGCAGCATTTTACGTTAAAGAATCAAATTCTTTTTTTTCCCCCAGTAAACTACAATACAGTGGAACCTTAAATTCTCTGTATCTTTCCATTGGCTGTGTTATGGTAGAGGTATGGTTTTCTACAGACCATTGATTATAAAATCTCACCTGTTCCCTTCTAATATCTCATCAGGGATCTATAACGTCTTCAACATGTAAGCAGATTATTCTCATACAGGGAGAAAAGTAGGCAGATAGGAGTTATTTATGTTCCCTTGATTGCATTTTCTTGGTAATAATAAGATTTTTTTCCCCATGCTTTTAGTATCTCTTCCTTCTTCAGATAAAATGAGTATCAATTCTGTAACTTCTTCAAATTTCTAGTGCTTCTAGCATAGATTTCTTCTGTATATACTTGGTGTAGCACAGCTATTTTTCCCATCTTTGTTTTCTCCTAGCACCATTTCCAGTTAATCGAGTAGTACAGCTAGACAAGGACTATAATGTTAGAGTCCAAATGTGGTTGTTTTATTGTCTTCAGTGACCTACCTACAACTGAAGATAAGCATTATACTAGAGATTTCTTTCCAGGCTGATGTTTTGTTTGGCTATGCTTTAACTACTTCAAATTCTATCTACAAGTCCTACTTTTCTCTCTTGTCCACAAGATAGAAAATACAGATAGATACATACCTACACAGATACATATACAGATAGATACAGATAACATAATGCCTAAGCTTCTGGCAGAAAGCCAACAAGTAATAAACAACAAGTTGAGTTATATTTATGTCTATAAAAATTAATCATATTCACATTCTTGAATTATAAAATTAAGAGTCTGAACTTTATTTTGCAATCAATGGGGAAAATGTAAAGTGGTATTTTAAGGTGGAAGAGCTGAACAAATTATAGTATATTAATGACATGGAATATCATTGTTTCAAAAGAAGTAACAAATATGAAGAATTCAGAGAGAATTGGAAAGACTTTGAATTGATGATGAACAAAGAAAGCAGAACCAGGGAAAATATACACAATTGCTACAATTATGCAAATGAAAACAATAGTAAAAGACAGTTGAACTCAGATTAATTGTAGTGAATATTCTTGGTCCCAGAAAAAAAAATGTTGAAACCTACTTAGCTTCTCTTAGTAGAAAGGTAGGGGGATACAGAAGTGTAATGCTGTATATACAGTTAACTTGTTGGTTGCTTTTGCTTAATGTTTTTTCTTTGTTATGAGGAAAGGTTCAGTGGAGGAGGTGATAACTAGAAATAACATTAGAAGAACTTAAGCATATCAATTTTGGCACCTTTGTTTGTAAAAGACACCAGAACACAAAATGAAGTTATGGTTAAATGGATGTATGCTTCACAGGTTCTCCTTGGAAAAGCTTTAAATAAAGGAAGTGGCACATCTAAAGCCAATAAGAAACATTTCAAAGGGGACATTTGGTTATTTTGTACTGCAGTTACAAAAAGATAATCACAAAAATCATAACAGTTTATATAATATCTCTAGTGGAGGATAACGACGTAAAGTTCTTCTATGAAAAACTTAATAACAATGGTAGTCAATGACATGCTGATTATCAACATCAAGTAAGACATAAAACTGGGAGCCATTTGCTTGCCAAAAGTGTTTGTCACCAATATGAAATACGTTCAATGTAAAGTCCAATGTCACCAATATGAAAAACGTTCAATGTAAAGTCCAAACAGTAGAAGAATTCTCTTTAGATGGTAAAGTCTTCCAGATGCTCATGTTTGCGGTTGACATTGTACACTGACACTGACTGCATCAACTCTGAGACACTATACAGATTCCCAAATTAAATTCACAATTACTCAAAAGTCCAGTCAATCTATACAGGAAAACTGTAGATGGATGTCTGAAAAGCAGTTGGACAGATGACTCATAGAGCGAGTCTGACAGCATATATCTCTTAACAACTGTAGATGGACAATAAGCTGACTAGGAAGAAAGTAGCCTGTACTGGCTTTGATAATGTGCCTTTAATATTTTAATGTCTCAACTTCTCCCTGAAATAAAGATCCACTTTTTTAACATCAATACTCTTCTGGTGAATCTATATAGCTATGAGTCATAGAATACTACAAAGAGCAGTAAAGAGGGAAGAATGTGGGAAGAATGATGAAGCTGCAACATATTGTACAGGAGTAGCATTTTAAAGGACTTCAATAGAGATATATGATTGGAAGAAAGAAAGGAAGAAAAGAGTGATAGACTGGATGCTCTATTGTCCCTTGTACAATGTTAAGATCCCGAGAGGAGGGCTCCAGCACACTGTGAACTCCCCATGAAAGATCTACTAGAGGACATGAACAAGAGTCTCGCAAGATGGGAAAAGGTGAACAACTTACCTATTCAAGCAGAAGAATTAACTACATGAAAAAACCATTTTTCAGAGGAATGGACTAATATTTGAGAAACTGGACACACCTGTAAGACTGATTATTTTTAGTGAAGCTACCAAGTAGTTTGTGATTTTAATAAATTCCATTTGAACTTTCAATTTCTTGTTAAAATCCTTCATCGTAAATATTATTGCTATTTCTGATTAGTAGATATACTTGTACAAAATTCTATCAATTAAATGCAAAAGCACATTTTTGGTAAAAGAATATACCTAAAAGAGAGGTGAAATAAAAAAGGCAAAGAGAAAGGATTTCACTCAAAACATACCATCTGCAAAATTACCAGTAACATATATTAAAGGGAGACAGATGGGAAGGATGGGTTTCTAGCTCTGGTTCTGTTACCAATAAGCTGTGTGACCTTAAGCAAAGACACTTTTCTCAGGTTCATTTTCCTCATCTATAAAATGTCAGGTAGTACTAGATGATCTCTAAGTTCCTTTTTAGCTTTAAATGCTATGATGCTAAACTCTATTTTTTCCCCTACGTAAATGACAAGAACAGAAGGCAACAAATGGCAACCAAATTGAGAAAACTGTAGGAAACAGTATTTTATTCTGTGAATCATATATGTATGTATGTATGTGTATGTGTATGTATGTCTGAGTAGCCAGTAAGATGGGCTCTTTCAAGATTGTTTAGAGATAGTTACAATTTGGGTAGTCCACATAAGCAACCTTTTCCAATTATTAAAAAACATGGATATTACTGAAATGTCAAAGGCAATAAAGCCTGGAAGACTGTAACATTAAAATAAAAACATTCACCAAAAAAAGAAACATCACCCATTACCTGAACCGGACAAAAGAGATAATCTAATCTCAGTAATAACAATCTGCTCGTTCACACACAACTTCAACAATGAAAGAACTTGTGGTTTTAACATCCAGTTTGTGAAAGTTTGATCGTAAGGTAAACAAAGCTCACACGAAGGAACAACAAAACTCTGGTCCGATACAATGATCAATATTATATCACACTAATAACTAAAAAACATATCTATCCTTGCTGTTAACTTTGTAGAAAGGTTTTTTTGGATATCTCTTGTATCAAACAATATGTATCAATTTAAAAAACAACAATGGCTTACCAGTTTCTGATATCATATCCTGAATAGTGTTCAGGTACAAGTGCCACATTTTAGGAAAGATACATAAGCAGTAGAGCATCTAAAGGAGGGCAATCCAAATGACGAAAAGCCTCAAGTTCATGCCATGAGGATCAGTTAAGGGAACTGTGAATATTTAGCCTGGAAAATGACAGACTTAGGAAGACTGGTAAATAAACCTTAAGTTCATGAGGTGTGGTCCAAAAGAACAAGGATAAGATTTGTTTTGCTCAGTTAGTCCCAATGGGTTAGAAATAGGAATAATGAATGGAAATTGCAAATTGCTAATTGTTGTAATGAAAACTTTTCAAGCAATTAAAATTAATCTACCCAACAGCAAGAGATAGAAAGAGAAATTACATTTAAAGCTATGGTAGACACTATAAAATACCTGGGAGTCTATCTGCCAAAACAAAGCCAGGGACTGTATGAACACAATTACAAAACAAATAGATCCAAGTAAGTGGAAAAACACCAGTTGCCCATGGGTAGGTCAAGCTAATATAATAAAAATGACAATTATACCTAATTTACTTATTCAGTGCCATATCAATCAAACTACCAGATAATTATTTTCTAGAGCTAGAAAAAAATATCAAAATTCATCTAGAAAAACAAAATGTCCAGAATATCCAGGGAATTAATGAAAAGAAATGCTAGGGAAGGTAGCCCAGCCCTATCAGATCTCAAATTATATTATAAAGTAGCAATCATCAAAACCACTTGGTAATGGCTAAGAAATACAGGGGTAGACCAGTAGAATAGTTTAGGGACTCAAGACATGGTAGTTAATAAACATAGCAGTCCACTGTTTGATAAACGCAAGGACCTCAGTTTCTGGGATAAGAATTCACTGTTTGACAAAAACTGCTGGGAAAACTGATTAACAATATGGCATGAACTGGGCACAGACCAATGCCTGACACCGTACACAGGAATAAAGTCCAAATGGTTACATGATTTAAGTATAAAGATTGATACTATAAACAATTCAGGGGAATAAGGAATAGTGTTATTTGTCAGATTTATGGAGAATGGAGAAATTTTTGACCAAACAAGAGACAGAGAACATTATGAAATGCAAAATGGATAATTCTGATTACATGAAACTGAAAAGTTTTTGCACAGACAAACCCAATGCAACCAAGATTAGGAGGGAAGCAGAAAACTGGGAAAGAATTTTTGCAACTAGTGTCTGTGACAAAGGCTTCATTTCTAAAATATACAGAGAACTGAATCAAATTTACAGGAATACAAGTCATTCCCTAACTGATAAATGGTCAAAGGATATGAATAGGCAGTTTTCAGAGGAAGAAGTTAAAGCTATCTATAGTCATATGAAAAATGCCCTAAATCACTGTTGTTTAGAGAGATGCAAATCAAAACAACTCTGGGTACCACATCACACCTATTAGATTGGTAACAGACAAAACAGGAAGATGATAAATGTTGGAGAAGATGTGGAAGAGTTGGTACACTTTCATTGTTGGAGCTGTGAGCTGATCAACCATTCTGGAGAACAATTTGGAACTATGCCAAAAGGGCTACAGAAATGTGCATACCTTTGACCCAGCAATACAGCTTCTTGGACTGCATCCCAAAGAGATCATAAAAATGGGCAAAGGTCCCACACGTACAAAAATATTTATAGCAGCTCTCTTTGTGGTGGCCAAGAATTGGAAATCAAGGGGATGCCCATCAACAGGAGAATGACTAAACAAGTTGTAGCATATGAATTAATGGAATACTATTGTGCTATAAGAAATGATGAACAGGAAGACTTCAGAGAGGTCTGGAAGGATTTATATGAACTGATGTTGAGTGAAAGGAGCAGAACCAGGAGAAGCTTGTACATAGCAATAGCCACAGTGTATGAGGAATTTTTCTGGTAGACTTAGCCCTTCACAGCAATGTAAAGACCTAAAAAATTTCCAATGGACTCTTGAAGCAAAATGTCTTTCATATCCAGAGAAAGTACTATGGAATTGGAATGCAATTTTCTCTTGTGTTATGTTGTGGGTTTTTTTTTTATGGTTTTCCCATTCATTTTAATTCTTCTATGCAACATAACTAAGGTGAAAATGTGTTTAATAAGAATGCATGTGGAGAATCTATATAAGATTGCATGCCAATCTAGGGGAAGGAGTGGGGAGGGGGAGAAAATCTGAGAGAAAGTGATCACAGAAAACTGAAAACAAATAAATTAATTTAAAAAAATTAATCCAAAAGTAAAATGAGTTCTCCAGGAGATGATGAGTCTTCCCATATTATAGATATTTAAGCAAAAAATTGGATGACCACTTGTCAGGTATGTTTGAGTTGGCATTTGTACTCAAGTATGGGTTGTAGATTGGATGTTCCTTCCAAACCCTGAGATTCTGTTATTCATTTAGGAACTTCTAAGTATTTCAGAAATCAGTTAAGATCATTCTTTTGTATAACTTTATGGATCTTGTCAAGAATTCAGGGTAGAGTTGAAAAGATCCACTTCAACCCTACAAAGAACTGGAAATCTTAACTGGCACTGAGTGAGAAATGTTTATGTTAATTATATAATCACAGTTAGCAGCAGCTTACAATTCTGAAACCACTGAACTTTGGATTTATTGAAATAGTTTAATAAATATTAGGCTTGCTATTAAATTATTATTCTTTTTAATAAACTACTTTGTTCTTCTTGCAGTGTTTGGGCTACACTGAATAGCTGAAAATATAAAGTGTTTATGGTGCAGTAAATACTGATCAAGCCCTTCCCTTGAAATCAGGACATATGGAATTAAATTTCAGTTCAGATACCTGCTAACTGCTTCATCATAGTCAAGTCACAACCTCTCTAAGTCTCAGTTTCCCCCTATGTTAAGCAAGGAAAACGCATAATGGATCACACAATTGTAAGGAAATCACTTTGCAAACTTTAAAGCTATGTCAGAAGCTATATAAATACTGTGTGATGGTCCTACAGCAAAATTCAACTTTAGCCCTTTTACCATGATACCAAATTGTTTTAACTGTTATGAGCAATAAATGAGATTTCTAGGAGAACTTGTTTTACTTTTAAATAAAAAAGACTTTAGAAACTTTTCATTGCTCTATGGTGCCGATAAAATTCGGACAGCTCCACTTAAAAAAAAAAATCTCTCTGGGTTAATGAAATGTAGTTCATATTTGTATAAACTCAAGTGTCTGAGATGAGATTTGAACTCTGGTCCTCCTGACTCCTGCACTGGTGCTCTATCCACTTCACCTTCAGGCTGAAAGGCTGAGGAGTACACATGAAAATGTTAGGGAAAAAACAATTTTTAAAAAAACTTTTCTCTTTACAATTCAAGGGCTTAGGCAACTGATAAGAATATAGAAATGAGGGGAAATGGAAGAATTAAAACCTTTTTTTAAAAGACCACCCTAACCCTAAATGCTACTACCCTACTTGGAATCACTGAGGAAAGTTTGAAGTCTAATGTTAGAGAAATACAAGGTTAAGAACAAATGAAAGAATTTAGTACTAACTAGTTCAATTAAAACTTGCAAATGAGTTTCTGTACTTCTAGTACCCAATCACTTGTTAGAGGATTTATTTCTGTGAGTTCATGAGCTTATCTAGAACTAAAAGAATGTTAATTTCTAGAGAAAATTATTAAATACATTTTATTTACAAAATTACCAATACATTACAAAAACTATTAAATATTAAATCACTTAAATATAAATACAAATATTCTCTTATCAAATGTCTCAGGCAAAGGGGGAAGATAGTTATGAGATTAAATCTAAAAAAATGGAGTAGTCTATTATAATATAACCCTTTTATAATGCCATTGCGGTGATTTTAAATGGTCACCCTGAAGTAACTGAATGAAGTCCACCTGCCTACCTTTCCAGCAGATACTAGAAACACCAATACAATTAATTGTTTTATCCCACAAAGGGCTCTTATTCAATCAACATTTCAGCAAACAAGTTTTCTTCTGATATCTTGAAGTCCAAATAAGAACAGATCTAACTAAAACTAAAATAGGAACCACTCATAATAAAGTTCTCAAAAGCAGGTGCATCACTAATCTACCTTTTCATACAGCCTAACAATGTGTTTGTTCTAAAAAAGCAGAGAATCTTGAGATTCGTATCTCTGGTCCCTAAATTTATTTGCTTCTTTAAAAAAAAAAGCACAACAATCCAATAAGCCAGCATCCAAAGTACATATTTTATCTACTATAGAATGACAATGTAAAAAGAATTTAATCTCAGTTGTAATGTAACTTGAACTATCTATATATTTTTTTATAATCAGTACTCTTTAATAGAGTACTTGCATTATAACAACATGCATTTTGATTGCAAATACACAATGTGTCAGCTAACTTAAAGGCTATTAAATAGCCTTTTCTGAGCTAGGTAAATTTTCCAACATTGTTTAGGTGATGGACTGTAGGACATACAGTTTTAGACATGATCAAAGTGGAAATTTGTTTTTTCTTGACTGTATATTTGTAATAAGAGCCTGGATTTTCTTTTTTCTTTCTTTTCCATTTTAAGAAACAAAAAAAAAACCCATTACACTGTTTCCATGGGCAAATACATTTCAAGATCCTGTCAAATAGGCTTTAAAACTTTTGGAACAAAATAATTTTCTTTAGATGGGTTGGGGCTACTAAATTATTTATAACACTTCTTAGGCTCTGTTTTGGAAAGACCTCTTTTCCTTTCTTCCTGACAGCAAGACACCAAGACTGAATTCTGTCAATATGCTTGTTTCAAGATAGCAAAACCGGTGCGGGTAGTCTCATTTGCCAAAATATCGTACCTCCTTTTTCATTACTTTATTATTGCCTGCTGCATATGACTTCCAAATCCCTCTCCAGTCTTGACTTCTCTCCTGAGTCCTAGTCTATTTCCACTGCTTTCAAGCCCATTCCTAAAGGCACAGTCATCACTTTTACCCCAAGCTGGATTCCCTTCCTTATCTCTGCTAATGTAACAATCACTCAATCAAAAATCTTGGAGTCATTTTTTAAGGAATATAAAGTCCATGAAAGTAAAGATTATTTCATTATTTAGATTTCGTATTCCTAGCACAGGGCCTGGGACATAATTATTAGGACAGCCAATTAGTTTCCCTATCTCTAGTCTAAATATCACCTTGCAATGAGCATCACCTTATTTATATATGTCTACTATTTAAAAATTGTCAAAGGCTCCCTATTGCCTACAGGATGAAATTCAGACTCAGTCCTGTACAATCTAATCCAAATATCTTTTTCAGTGTTATATTATAGTATTCCTCTACATGAATCCTCTCCTGCAGCCAAAACAGCCTAGTTTTCACTAGTATACAACCTCAGACCTTTACCTGGGCCATCCACACTTAAATAGAGTATTTTCCTCATCTCCAATTCTATTCACTCTCTAAGACAGGCCTGCACATACCCAGCCCAACATACCCAGCCCAGAGACCCATGTTGTGCAGGCCTGTTTTACTTTCTCTACATCCCCCTCTTCTCCAATCTTTATTAGGGCAAGTGGCCCTGTGTTGTTCAGGCTTACCCTAAAGGAACTTTGCATAATGAGTTTTGCTGAGGTATTTGCATTTTTGAGCAACGCTGTGCAGGCCTGTTTTAAGGGCTAATTTCATCTTTTACAGGTAGCCTTCCCTAACTATCCCAGGTGGAAATAATCTGTCCATTCTTCTAATTTATGTATAATTATAAAACACTATACAAATATTACTTGGCTGTAACCCCCTAAGCATAGAGCCTGAACATAGTAAGTTCTCAATTTCTGTGGATGGATATAAGAATTAATGAATTTATTAAGCATCTACTATGTGTCAGGTGCTGTGCTAGGTGCTGGGACATACAGGCAGGAAAGGTAACATGTACATATGTATAGTGATAGAGACTGGACCTGTGATTTCACTGCTAAAGGAAATCTCTATGAAGGCAGGTCAGCACCTTCTCTGTAACTTACAGCATAAGATTTCTTAACCTCTTCTGTACTATACCTCCCTTGGATAATCTAGTAAAGCTGTCATGAACCCCTTCTCAGAATTCTTTTAAACACATAAAACAAAATACACAGGGATTATAAAGGAAACTATTAAAATCATTACCAAAATATTAAAAACAAAACCAAAACAAGTTTATAGATCTTGGGTTCACAGGTTAATAATGCCTTAGGGAGCTGCCTAGAGTCCTGAAAGTTTAAGCGAGGTCACATATCCAGAATGTGCCAGAGATGGAGCATAAACACTGGTTGTTCTGTCTCCAAGGCTGGCTCTGTCCATTACCTGATAACGTCTGTCAAGTATTAAAAAATATATATAACATCTACAAATTTAATACCAAGTAATTTTCCTTGAAGAAGTAAAGATCTTGGAGGGAATCAAGAAAGGGTCGGTGCAGAAGGTGGCATCTCTGCTGAACTCTGCAGGAAAGCTGGATTTCTAAGAGGAAGAGATGAGGAAGAAGTGCATTTTAGGATGAAGACAAGCTGTGCAAAGATATAAAGAGGAGAGATGGAATCTCACAAGTGAAGGCGAGCCAGGAGGGTAGCCTTGCGGAACTACCAAATGCTGCAGACAGGCTGAGGAAAAGGGCAGACAATTAAGACATCACTGGAAACTTTCAAGGGAGCATTCTGGGTGCTGAATGCAATTCAGAAGCCAGATTGCAAAGGCCTGAGAATGAGAGAGGTGTAAAGTCAGGCAATGACTGTGGACAGCTTTTTCTAGGATCTGGGCTCTGAAAAGGAGGAGAAAAATAGGACAACAGTTTGAGTGAGAATGGTAGGATCCAGTGAGGTTTTATTTATTTTTTTTGTAAAGAATAAGAGGCATCTAGGCATATTTGTATCCCGAGAGGAAGAAGTCCATAGAATGGGAGGTGGATAGAAGGGGAAGGGGAAACACATTTATTAAGCAACTATTGTATTATTAAGTACTTCAGAAAATCTGCCACACTAGACAGGAAGTATGGGATCACAGAAGGGCAAAACTGGATGAGAAAGAAGATCACCTCTTTATCAGAGATTGCAGTAAAAGGGGAGGCCGGGGAATAATAATATCAGACAGTTTTAAAATATAGAAAAGGGGAGTAGAGAAAGATCAAGATGAATAGAACTTACTTTTTCAGTAAAATATGAGTCAAAGTCCTTTGAGAAAGCAGGAGGCGAGGGTGGAAGGAAGCCTTCAGGAAAGAATAGAAAAAGTACAGCAAAATACAAAATCAATTAGGGAAAAGTAAAAGGAGAGTGAGAGGTCAATTAAGATTAGTTAACATAAATTTGTAGTATTTTCAACACACTAGCCAGACTGAAGAGGTAAAAATGATGCCCTAAGGGTTAAGCTGCTTTCCAAGTACTTTGTGAAACCCCCAGTTGTTCTCTAACCAGACAGCGTCCTAAAGTCTCTTCTCCTTATCCTGAAATATCATAAAACTCTCCTCTTATCCTTGCCTCCCCCCATCCTGGGTCATAACATTTCCCTTCTCCCTTGTGTCTTCTATCCTGTCATTCATCTTCCTCATCCTGTCCCTAATCTTTTAACTTCCCTAAAACCTCTAAAACTATATCACCATTCTGAAACCTCTACATAAGCATAACTCCCCCAAATATGGGGATCTCAGCTTTCTTGCTATCAGGAGGCCCATGATGCTTTTTCATGTAAAATAAAAAAACTCCCATTGGCTGAAAGAGAAGGCCTAAGTGAATCTCTCACACTTGAACCAGCTCTCCCAACTTTAAATCTCTTCTAACTTCCTCCAGCACAACACATAAGTAGGAATACAGAAAGTGATGGTGGAAGTAATCCAGGGTTGAAATTAGGCAAAGCATGAGTGGTGACAGGACAAGGTGGCAAGGGACTTAACAACAGAGGAATGTGTTGTTCAACTGGTTAGTGAACGGAAAGAAAAAAAATGGCCACTTCTAGAGCAATGGTAATATTTTGGGAGAATATAGAGGAGTGGAAGGATTAGAAATCATGGTGAAGATGAAGAATAATGTTCTGAGAAGGGATAGAATAGGGAGAGATGGAATTATAGGATATAATGGTCAGATAAAGGAACTTCAGAATTCTGAACAAGGGGAAAGCTTATGTATATGATATAGAGATCAATGGTGAGACCATTTCTATACTGTGTGTAGCTGTGGTGGAATGGAAAATGCCATGGGAATTAATAAGACTGAGAAACTGGGAGGCTATTTTCAGGGAACATCAGCATGTATTAGCCCCCTAGTATAAGGAGACATTGGAGAAGGGAAAGGAAGATATGAGCCAGGCACTGAACTCCTTGAGAAAAGAAGAGAAAGGAACAATAGATTATTGCCATCCGAATCTAGGTTGAGTGATATAATTGGATAGAAACTGCTGACTAACCGCAGCAAAGGGAGAGAATGGAATTTGTAAGAAGTTACAAATCTGTTAGTGTGGAAGAAGAAGTGGGACTGTAGGAACTACAGGATAGAGTTTACCTTTTCTAGCTCTTTTCAATAAAGGTTCGTTTTAGCAAAAAAGATATTATAGATGAAATTAAATCACTGGTAATCCAAAACAGAGGACCTTAGAGACCCTTGAGAAGTAAAAAAATAAAGAGCAGTTACTTCCTGATCAACAAAACTAATATAGGTATATTGTCCATCCACACCTGGAGAGAGCTATTACAGAGACTGAAACTTGATCCAGATGAACAACTCAGCTGTGATTATATTAGAAATGGCAAAGTCTTGTGAAACATCCATCTCCTACACTTCTTGCTTGATTTAACAACTGAGTTTCTACACTACTTTTTCTCATTCTCCAAAGATAAGGTCATAGTCTAGAGTTGAATAGCTCCATATTAAAATTCACCAGCTGTCATTTTGCTCAATATACACAGCAGCAAGTGTTACAAAGCCAAATGTGACCTTTTATTTATAGCAAAGCTAGCATAAAACTGAAACCCCATGTGATTCCTCATATGTATGTATTTACATAAAACAAACAAGCATACATTTATTATATACACAAACATAATTTAGTAGTGATCCAAGGAAATATCAGTTTATTTCAAAACTGAATTATGATAAACTCCACTGTGAGATTTCATATAAACAGTCTTAAAGCATTATATAAATGCCAACTATTATTATTTTTACATGTCAATATGTCCACACATATACATGTATTATATTTTATGCCAATGAAGGAATTCTTAATCCTTTCAATTCTAAAGCAATAGATGCCAAGGAAGTCTATTCCACTTAATCATGTCACATAAAGTATCTTTGGCACAATTCTTTCGCTGTAATTTTTAACAAAACTGAGAGGACACAGAGAAGTTTCTATGGATATATATCACTGCTAAAAACTGTGAATAAAAATTCACATACAGAGTGTTTTCAATGCAAAACCTTACAGAATCACATAATTTAAGAGATGGAAGGGACCTCAAGAGCCATACAGTTCAGCCCATATGAAAAAGGAATATCCACTATACCCTACTTGACAAATGGTTGTTCAGCCTATGCATGAAGACCTCCCAAGGAGGAGGAGCCCACAAACCTCTTGGGGAAGCCCATTTTCCCTTGGAGTAATTCAATTTGTGGGTTAGGTTTTTCTGATATCAAGCCTAAATTTGCCTTTTGCAATTTCTACTCATTGCTCTTGGTTCTGAACAAGTGTAACTCATCTCCTACAACAGTCTTTCAGACATTGATAGGACCTCCCTGAGTTATCACCAGACTAATCATGCATATTACTTCCTTTAATCAGTCCCCACATATCATGTATTCAAGGCCCCTCACCATCCCAGTTGTCCCCCTTTGGGAATGCTACAATTTATTGATGTCCTCCTTAAACTAAAGTGGTCAGTACTGAACATAATACTCCAGATGAAGTCTGATAAGAACAGTGCATAGTGGGACTAACGCCTGCTTATTTCTGGAAGCTATGTCTCTCAATATAGCCCAAGATCTCATTAGTTTTTTGACTGCCACATTATATATGTGATTCATATTGTGCTTGCAGTCCACCACAACCACTAGATCTTTTTTAGAACAATTGCTATCTATTCATACTTTCCTCATCTTATGCTTGTAAAGTTGATGACATTTATATATCCAAGCACAAGACTACATTTATTCCTATTGAATTTCACTTTATTATAATCAATCCAATGTTTCAGCCCAGAGGTGTCAAACATGGCTACATGCAGCCCATAACATTCCTCAGTGTGGCCCCAAAGAGATTAAAATGTAATTGGGAAATACTTTACAATATAAATATACAATGAAAGCTGATAAATAGAAAAGAGATAAAATTAATATGTAATTTTCTAAGTCACTATATGGCCTGCAGAAATCCTTATGTAAGATTAGTGGCAAGTTTCTAATTGAGTTGCTCTAGCCTTCAAGATTTTTTTGGAATCTTAACTGTGTCCTCTACTGTGGTAGCTATCTCTCCCAACTTTGTGTCTCCTAACATTTGCAAATCTGATAAGAATACCATCTGTGCTGGATCTTCATCTCACATACCCAATAATTGTGGGCATCCCCCAAGACTCTGACTTGGGCCTTCTTTTCCTTTATTTTGATAATCTCATCAGTTTTCATGGTTTTAATTATCATCTCTATGCAAATAATTCTGATCTATTTTTGCAGTCCTAACCTTCCTCCGCATATCCAGTTTCACAGCTCCAACTACTACGTAACAGGAAGTCCTATTAGACATCTTGAATTGAATGTCTTAAAACCATTATGTCCAAAACTGAATTTATTACCACTGCCCCTCAAACCTTATTATCTTCTTAATTTCCCTATTACTGCTGATGGCACCATCGCCTCAGTCACGAAAGATCCCAAACAAGGTGTCATCCTTAACTCTTCATTCTCACTCATCTCTCATTTCAATCAGTTAAGTCTTCCAGTTCTTCATAATGTCTATATGCTTCCTTTTCTGACACTTAAAACCACCTTGGTACAGGCCCCCATTGCCTGATACCCCGACTTACAATAGTGTGATGATTATTTTCACTGCCTCAAGCCTTTCCTCACTTCCATCTCTCTACTCTGTTTGTTGTCAAACTGATCTTCCTTGAGCACAGGTGTGACCATATTACCCCTTTATAAACTCCAGTGGCTATCACCCTTTGTAACCTGATGCCTTCCCACCTTACTCCTCTCCATGTACTTTGCAACTGAGTGACAATAGCCTCCCTGCTGTTCCTCACATGACACCTCATCTCTGGACTCTAAGCATTTTCTCTGGCTATCCTCCATGCCTAGAATTCTGTTCTACGGTCTCAGTTAAAGTTCCATTTTCTGCAAGCAGCCTTTCCCAGTCCTCCTTAACCTTAGTGACTTCCCGCCAAAACTCCCTTCCAATTTATCTTTTTTATATTTTGTTTGTACACAATTGTTTGCATATTTGTCTCTCCCATTTAAACGACCAGGGACTGGTATTTGCCTTTCTTTGAATTCCTACTCCTTAGCACATTGCTTAGCATATAACAGGTATTTAACAATGGCTATTTTAAACAGCATAGGGTAAAGCACTGATCCCTGGGATACACAAGTGGTTTTTGGATATGCCCTTCGCACTTGTCCATTCTTCTCTGGTACTCTAATAATAATGTTAGCCTTGCCACCCCACCCAGTACCCCCCCAGCAAGGATGAGGACTGAGGTCCACCCAAATTTTACCTCTTGAAATAGGGAATCTGTTATACTACTAATTGGGATAAGTTGTGTAAAACAACTTATCAGACATAATACAAAATACTTGAAAAAAGCCAAGTATCACTAGAGCTTGCACAGAGAAACATCTGATAACCAGAGGGGAATAAACATTAACACACATGCCATTACAAATAAATGAAGATGTAAATATGAAATTTGAATTTACCACACACACACACACACACACACACACTCAATCCTGTCATGGCACAGCCTTACCTCTTGGGCTACTTAGAGGAAAGGTATAAAGACAAGATCACTGTGTGAATAATTACGCATTCAAAATGCATGATTAAGCTGTAATTTATACTCTAACAAAGACAATTGCACAAACAACACTTCATCAGTAGCTTGAGTAGTATGCATGAGTTTTTTAACAATATGGCCTCCTACATAACAATGCATTGGAATAAAGCCATGAAATAGATAAAAATTCATTTTCAGAAGATGTTCTATTAGAATAGTGACATTACTCTAATGACAACCAGAAAAATTCTTATCCTTTAAGCTGAAACTGCAAGTAGTTAAATTACCTGGCCAGATTTCCATGAGGAAATGGATATTTTGTCCATTTCAAAGTTGACTTTCAGACTTGAGAGGATTTCCAAATTTAGTTAACATCAGTCAAATCCTCTCTTTGATTTTGAACTGAAAAACTTTATAAATTGTCAACTTTTAAATATAACTTTAAGAAAAAAATCTGACTTAAATAATTTATAGGAACACCCTGTTTCAATAACCATACCCACTTGAAAAATTCAGAATGCCTGAAAATAGGATAAATTCAACCTAAAAAGGAAAAAAAAAATCAGCTAAAAAAATATAAAAAGTTTCAGTTTTACAAATTTTTAAAAAGCCTTCCTGCCTTGAAAACCCCTTCTATCTGCTCCAATCCAAGTATAAAAACTGGTCATTTCTCATTTCTTATATTTGCATGTGTCACAATAAGCACTAATTTACTGCTAAAAATGTAATCTCTCTTCTCAGATTGAACCCTGCTGGGTTTCAGGCACAAGAAATTTCTGCCCCAAACTGAAACACTTTGAAATAACAATCAGTTGAAATCAACTATTTTTCTTCTGAAACAAATACACATTATGAATAAAAGTGAAAAAATACATACTGCTTTGAAGTGAGATGGACATTGCAGACCAAAGCTTCTAAGACTTTCTGAACACATTTCTTTTCACATCTAAGTTCTGAGAGGTTTGTCAAAAACGCTGTGATGAATCAAATGTTCAATAAATGTGCTCAGATTTATGAATCTAGAGGCTGACAGGATTCCATAGCATTTATTTTCCTGCCTTTCCTTCTTTTTACCTATCTCTATTTGTTATTTTTGTCTGCTGATACAGGTTTCCAACCTTCTTCCTCCACCACTCACTGCACGTGCTACTCACCAGCTGTCTGGTGGTCTACCTCTACCCCAAAGAACACCACAATAAAATCACATGTCTGCTCACCCACCCCACCCTCCATCTTTGCTGCCAACCTTCCTTAAAACAGTAAGTATGCCTGCCTAAAGACTTTTGTTACTTTAGGGTACAGAGATTTCTATATTATCTAGTACTTCTGGTCAATTTAATAAATAAAACTGAAACGAACAGAGTCAATGTTTTGAATGACCACTTAGATAGCTGACAACATCCCTCATGCCAAAGTATCTTTGGAATAACTGAGATCATCACTACTCTGGAAAATGGAGTTATTTATCAGGTTTTAAATTATTACAACTTTTAATTTTTACTGATTGTTTACAGCAGGAATATCCAATCAGTTAACTGGGATCTACAATTAAGCTCTGAAGTGCTCCACGATTCTCAACAGGGAAGTACAACTGGCAATGACACACAAGTCCCCCTCCCTCTTACACACATGCCACTTATCCAGCAGATTTCAAATTTTGAGGGAAATAAAAATTCTTCCTCATAAAAGGATGAGAATTTTAGGCTGAATGGTCATTAAATTAGACTTATACTTTTAAAAATATGAAAAGTAGCATAAAGAATAAAATTACAAATTTTAACTCAAATAAATTAACTTTTTCTCTTCTCCCTCTCTCTCTGCTCTTATTTGGTAATCTCACCAGCTCTCACTGATGCAATTATCATCCCGATGCAGATGCTACTCAGATTTATTTATCAAGTCTTCTTTCCTGACCTGTAATCTCACATCACCAACAACCTCCTTCACCCTGTATTACATGAAGAGATAGCCCATTCCCTTTGCTAAAGCAAATCCCTTTACATACCCCACTTCATGCCATTCTATTCCGTCTCCTCCAGAAGACAGCCCCCTTATTATCCCAACTGTCCTACTAAGCTTCAATCTTTCCCTGTCCACTGGGTGCTTCCCTGTTGTGTTTGCAAACACTCATAAGTATCACCTATCCTCTAAAAAAAAAAAACCCTTTACTTGATCCTGACCATCTCTCCCTTAGCAATTGTCCTATATTTCTCCTCCCTTTTGTGGCTAAACTCTTTTCAAAAGCCATCTCCAACTGGTGCTTCCACTTTCTCTCCTCTCACTCTCTTCTAAACCCCCTTGAAGTTATGGCTTCCAATCTTATCATTTAACTGAAACTGCTCCCTCCAAAAATCTTCCAACTGCCAAATTTCACAGCCTTTTCTCAACCTTCAACTTTCTTGACTTCTCTGCAGCCCTTGATCCCTCTTTGCCTAGCTCCTCTCTAGCTACGTTTTTGTAACACTGTACTTTTCTGATTCTCCTACCAGTCAGATGGCTCTTTCTCAGTCTCCTTTCTTGGATTTTCATCCTCGATTGTCACACCTGGAAGATTCTGTTTCTAACTGTGGGTGTCCCTCCCAAGAGTCTGTCCTGGGCCCTATTCTCTAAAAACTATTTCACTTGGTGATCTCATCAGCTCCCATGGATTCAATTATCATCTCTTTGCAGATGATTCTCAGTTCTAGTTATCAATAGATCTTAATCCTGTAGACATCTTAAACTCAAACATATCCAAAACAGAATGTCATTACCTTTCTTCCAAAGTTCTCCCCCTCTTCTGAATTTCCCTTTTCCTGCTGAGGACACCATCATCTTTCCAGTCACCCTATCTCCCAACCTAGGTATCATCCTTGACTCCTCACTCACTCCCCTCACTCCCCCATCCAACCTACTGCCAAAGCCTTTTGGTCATACCTTTACAATGTTTCTCACACACTCAGTCTTCTCTCCACTCACACAGCCACGACCCTGGAGCATGTCCTTATTACCTCATACCCGGATTAATACAAAAGCTTTGTGGTTGGCCTCCAACCCTCAAGTCTCTCCCCACTCCAGTCCTTCCTCCATCCAGCTGCCAAAGTCATCTCCCTACAGTGCAGGTCTGACTTTATTACTCCCCTACTCCAAGTCCAGTAGCTCCCTATTACCTTCAGGTTCAAATATGGAATCCTCTATTTGGTTTTTAAAGCTCTTCACAATCTGGCCCTTCCTATCTTCCCAGTCTTTTTACACCATTCTTCCTTCAACACGTGAAGTGACTGTCTTGCTGTGACTTGCATGCAGTATTCCATCTCCTGCCTCCATGACTTTTCATCAGCTGTTCCCGAGCCTGGAATGCTCTCCCTCTCCCCTCGCCTCCTAACTTCCTTCAAATCTCAGTTCAAATTCCACCTTCTACAGACTTTTAATCCCCCAATTGCTACTTCTTTCCCTTTATGATTATTTCCAATTTTCAATGTACAGACCTAATATATTCCTGAGATCTGAAACAACGGTAGACAGGGCTCTGCATTTCAGTGAGGGGGACTGTAGGGAGGAAGTACTGGGAAGGAATTTTGTGAAGAAAGTGCAATGGAAGGATATTAAGGAGATAAGAGGAGAAAGGGAAATAGGTAAGATGCCTTGACCTGAATACTCCACAGTATTTTGCCCTTCAATTGTGAGCAGCCTTTGGGTTTTGTGTGTCCAGGGCTTAGTGAACACTTAATAAATGTCTTTGTTGTTTTAGGAGGAAAGATGATATTGTTGGGAAAATGATCACGAATTTCTTTGAGAATGAAGCCAAAATAAATGGCCTGCCATTATGAGAAGAACAAGAACTCCTCCCTGCGCTGCAGTAGTCTCCTGAGGAAAGCTGGGGAATCTTCCTGAGGAGATTCCAATTGTTCAAGGAAGGTTTATTGAGGAGAGAGTCCTGCCAAAAGATGGCTACTGAATTCCCCCTAGGAATAGGAATCCTTCCATAAAAGATCCTTTTAGAAACGGAGCAAGTTTTGAATCACCAAAAGCCATTTGACTGAGCTCACTGCCTTATAAAAATTAACTCTTCCAACTTCAAAACAATTCCTCACTGTGTTTCTATA
>CM053772.1:75419203-75475627 GCA_028658325.1 Potorous gilbertii | reverse complement strand
TATAGAAACACAGTGAGGAATTGTTTTGAAGTTGGAAGAGTTAATTTTTATAAGGCAGTGAGCTCAGTCAAATGGCTTTTGGTGATTCAAAACTTGCTCCGTTTCTAAAAGGATCTTTTATGGAAGGATTCCTATTCCTAGGGGGAATTCAGTAGCCATCTTTTGGCAGGACTCTCTCCTCAATAAACCTTCCTTGAACGATTGGAATCTCCTCAGGAAGATTCCCCAGCTTTCCTCAGGAGACTACTGCAGCGCAGGGAGGAGTTCTTGTTCTTCTCATAATGGCAGGCCATTTATTTTGGCTTCATTCTCAAAGAAATTCGTGATCATTTTCCCAACAATATCATCTTTCCTCCTAAAACAACAAAGACATTTATTAAGTGTTCACTAAGCCCTGGACACACAAAACCCAAAGGCTGCTCACAATTGAAGGGCAAAATACTGTGGAGTATTCAGGTCAAGGCATCTTACCTATTTCCCTTTCTCCTCTTATCTCCTTAATATCCTTCCGTTGCCCTTCCTTCCCAAGCTGCCTTCGCCCGCCTCAAGGAGGCGCCTGAGCAAGCGCCCCGTCTGCGCTCCTCTCCGCACTCCGGCCGGGATTTAGAGAACGCCAGTGCGGCCGAGCAGCTCCCCCTGGCGGCCTGGCCCGGCCCTGCAGGGCTGGATGCCCCGCCCTGCCGCCTCGAGCAGCGCCCCCTGGCGGCCCGGCCCGGCTCTGCAGGGCTGGATGCCCCGCGGCCGCCGCCTCGAGCAGCGCCCCCTGGCGGCCTGGCCCGGTCCTGCAGGGCCGGATGCCCCGCGGCCGCCGCCTCGAGCAGCGCCCCCTGGCGTTCGAGGCTGTTGGTGGGAGTTGGAGGCCGCGCTTTGCCTCCTCGGGGAGGTGGGGGCGGGGTGGGGCTCCTCCGGTAGGGAGCTGCACCGCGTCTGAGGTGGCTCTAAGCCGCCTCGCCCCTCCCTGGCCCCTTCCGTCCCCCGAGGCCCGGCCCCCGCTTCCCCCGCCATGGAGCCCGTTCCGGGGCCTGTGGACCAAGGGCGCAAAGCCTCAGCGCAAGCCAGCTTTCCGTTTGACGGTAAGGCCGCGGCTGGCGCCCCTGCAGCTCCGCCCTGTCTTATTTGAGGGAGCCTGAAGCCCACGGGGTGAAGGAGTGGCTGCAGGGGAGGCCTGGTCCCGCCGCCAGGCTGGGCCGCCCGCCCGGGCCGCAGGGGGTGACGTCAGTCGCGCCTGGAGATGACGCGGCGTCCGCCCCAGGGAGGCCCCGGCTCCGCGCACCTTGGTGGCCGGGCCCGCCCCTCAGCCCAGCGTTAAGCGGCCGGCGCGCCTGGCCCTGTGCGGGGAGCAGGGCGGCCCCGAGGGCCGCGCGGGGCCCTGCCCCCAAGGAGCGCCCATCCCGCAGGGAGCCACGCCCCGAGCGTGTGACGGAGCGGGGCCGCTGGAGGCCGGGAAGGCGTCAGCGTGGCAGGGGAACCGTCCGGGGGACCTTCCGAGGCTCGGTCCCGGTAAAACAGGAGCCCGGGGCTGGCCTGGGAAGGAAGCGCCCGCCCTGCGATCGGGGAGAAACCGAGCATGGCCCAGCGTGGGCTCGGGGCTGCTGTCTCGTTTAACGCGACAGCGTCCTTAAACGGGTGCTCTTCTCCCCGTCTTACCGGCGAGGACCACCCACCTCACCTGAACACGCGTGCTCCGAGGCCTGGTCCCCGGCGTGCGGAGCGATGTGCGAACGACGTGTAATTCCCCTCGTGTTAGTTATTTTTTGCTTCACACACGCAGAAAGCCCCTAAGCTGTGGTAACATAAATAACGGATTCTCACGTTTCTGGGTTTCTTGAGCGTTAGGGAAGGGCTTCTTGTACCCTTCTTCCTTTTGCCCTCTTTCAGAGATTTCTGGGAGACAGTAGTTAGGCTTGGTGAGTGGCTGGGTAGGCTACGTCCCTTCCGAAACTGATGGTGAAAGTAGAATTAGGCGACGGGGTGTAAATAGAGGCACTGCGGACCAACTCCGTATCTCCAGCTTTAAGGACGAGGTTGTTGGATCACACCTGGACATTTCCTAGCATGAAGTGGCACTGTAAGGAGGTGCAAGGTGAAGAAAGCACAATGTGGAGTAGTCTAAAAAGTACTTAATTTTTGATTTCCAAAATAAGTTATATGGAATCAGAGAAGGGTCTAAAAATAGCAATTGATGTCATTTTTCTTTTAAAATGTTATTTGTGAAATATTGGAAAGAGAACTATCCATGACCTGAAAACGGTTACTGTCAAAAGCATTTCCCTGGGAAAATACTGAATGGATTTAACTTTTTAAAAATAGTTCTTTCATCCTTAAAATGTCTATTATGAAATTTATTTCCATAGAAAATAGATGTTAGATAGGCATTACTATTTTTCTTTCTGTTTAAAGAGGCATTTCCCTATCAGATGAGCCCTTCACAGCACCCCTTGAGCACAACAATGAAGACTTCTCTTAAAATGAGAACCCAAGGACTAGGACTAATTATCTTCCAACATGGACCCTATCTCCAGATATCCAACCTTGTGGAGAAAGGAACAGCTGCCAAGGATGGAAGACTAAAGCCAGGTGATCAATTGGATACTTAGGTTTTATATATGAATATAGATTAACTTACATAGATTATATAGATTAATTTATAGATTAACTGATTTCATCCACCTGGAATTTACATTTATTCTATTCCAGATGCTAGCTGTAGTGTGCTACGTCCATCTTGATAAATGAGACTCTCAGTTTGCCAAATGCTCTTTGTCCTGATTGGTCAGATTGGTTTTCTTTGTGGATAAAGGTTTTCTCTTTAGAAAAGGAAAGAAATATTTTAAATGAAATACAGCAAGTATTTATGGAGCACCTATTGTGGAAGTTAGGAATGCAATGTAAGACTGCCTCTGCCTTGAAAGACATTAAAATCTTATTGAGGAGATAGCTTTTATTCAGCTATAGTAACTAGAAACAGTAAATTATCAAATGTTAAATTGCAGATAATCAGGTAGAATCAAGGGTTAAATATTATATGGTATTGATTAATAGCTGATATGAATGATCAGTCCTTCAATCTAAAGATAATTTATTGAGTGCTTACTATATGGTAGACAGTATATATTGCACAGGGGATACAGAGGAAGGAGATAATATGTAAATAACTAAGTATATACATAGTAGATGGGAAGTAATTTCAGAGGGGAAAGTGGTAGCAACTGGGAAAAGCTCCTGTAGAAGAACTGAGCTGAGGCTTGAAAGAAGTAAGGGTAGCTTAAAGAGGCAGAAGGAAAGGGTAGAGCATTATAGTACAGAGTAGAGTAGGGTGGGGAGACAGTGCAAAGGCTGGGAGATGGAAGTGCTATGTTGACTGTTAGGGAGTGGTGTCATAGAATGTATAAAGGGAACTGAAAGGTAGGAAGGGTTCAGGGTATATATGATATGTATTATGAGCTGTAAATGCCACACAGAGGAATTTATATTTGATCCTAAGGATAATAAGGAGCCACTAGTTTCTTGATTTTGTGTCATGGTCAGATCTATGCTTTAGGAAAATCATTTTGGCATCTTTCACTTTAAGTGAAGGTTGGATTGGAATGGGTAAAGACTTGAGGCGAGAAGACCAGTTAGCTGTTGCAATGGTCTACCTGAGAAGTGACAAGAGTCTGAACTAGGGTGGTGATTGCATGTGGGGAGAAGGGGATACATATGGGTGATGTCGTGAAGGTTGAAACACCAAGATTTGGCAATAGATTCCATCTTCAGTGAGTTAGTGAGAAGTGGAGGATGACACTTAGGTTTTGAATCTGGGTGACTTGGAAGGGTGGTATTGCCCTCATCAAATGAAGTTGGGAAGAGGGATGGGTTTGGGGGAAAGATAAGTTGTTTTTTCAACTTGTTAAGTTTGAGATCCCTTACATGACATCCACTAGGATATTTCCAGAAGGCAGTCGGTAAGAAGAAATTAGAGATTAGGAAAGAGATTAGGTACGGGAATCATCTGCATAGAGATTCAAGAAGCTAGGTGTTGGATAGCACAAAGACAAAAATGAGACAGCCTCTGCCCTTGAGGACCTTCTTTAATTCCACTGGGGGATAAAACTTGTACATAGATAAGTAAATATGATATATATATGTATATACATGCATATATGTATGTATACACACAAGATAAACATATTTGGGAGGACAGGAAAACACTAACAACTGGGCAAAATCGGGAAAGGCCTTTTATAGGAAATAGCACCCAAGTTGGGTCTTGAAGTGAGGGAATTTCTAAGAAGTTAAGATTAGGGAGAATATTTGTCATGAATTACAGTTTGTGCAAAGGCACAGAGACAAAACATGAAATGTTATTTAACATGAAATGTTATTTACAGGCAACGGTTACCTGGAATATTTATCTAAAATAATATATAATGAGTTTGGAAAAATGGCCTGGAACCAGATTGTGAAAGACTTTAAATGCCAAACAGGAGTTTGTATTCTACAGTCATTAGGAACTTAAGAAGCTTGAGGAAAATGACATGGTTGGATCCCTGCTTTAGGAGTATCATCTTAGCAGTTATGTGGGAAAGATATTGAAGAAGAGATTGGATTTGAGGGAGATAAGTTAGGAGTCTGTTGTACTTGGCTAATGGAGAGGACCTGAACTGGGGTGATTGTGGTTTGAATAGAGAGAAAGAACTGAAGAGATGTTGCAGAGTCAACAAGTCTTAGCAATGTGACGTATAAAAAAGTTTGAGAGACATAGTTGCTGGGTAATTGATCGCCTCCTCCATAAGGCTTTCCTCTATTCCTCAGCTTCTGGTACTTCCCCAGCAAAATAATAAACTTTTGAAGTTTATCACTAACATTATTATTAAGCAACATTATCCTTTTATTCATATACTTCTGAACATTTACTAATACTCATGACTTTGAGATGTCTTAAGACTGGTTTTGGTTTAATGTAAAGAATGCTTTTCCTAGACCAGTTGATCAATGTACATTTGTTAAGTACCTGCTGTGTGGGGCATCTGCTTGTCATTAGAGATACAGAGACAAAAGTTAAAGTCCCTTAAGGAGCTTACCTTGTCAGGGGAAAGAACACACACACATTTGTAATTATATACATTATTTTTGCTGGGGAAGTACTGGAAGCTGAGGGATCAAGGAGGTGGCACTAGAGCTGAGCTTTGAGAGGAACTAGGGATTCTTAGAAGCAGAAGTGAAGAGGGAGTTCATCCCAGATATGGAAGGGGGCAGCCTTAGCAATGTCATGGAAATAGGAGATGGGACGTTATTAGGAAGAGCAAGAAGGTCAGATTGACTAGACCTTAGAACACATGAAGGGGAGTAATACAATAAGCCCAGAAAGATAGGTTGGAAATAGATTGTGTTCTCCAAATGCCAAACAGAAGGATTTTTCTTTGATCTTAAAGGTAATAGAGCCACAGGAGTTTTTAAAAAGGGTGTAACATGGTCTAGGAGTATCACTTTGGCAGCTGTGGAGACTGGAGGTCAGGGAGAGAAAAAATAGAGGGAAAAGGCTCAGGACAGAGGATTGGGGGTATGCACAGAGGGTGGGATGTGAAGATTCTACAAAGAAAACTGAAAAAGGAACAAACAGGAAAAGCAAGAGAAGTAGTGTCTTGAAAACCCAGAGAGGAGAGAAGATGTAGGAGAGTATGGTCAGTAATGGCTTACACTGAAGAGAAGTCTAGAAAATGAGGATTAAGAAAAGCCATCTCTTAATTCTTCAAATAATGTTATTGTGCCATAAGACATGAACAAAAGATCATTTTCAGAGAAATTTAGAAGATTTAAATGAATTGATATAGACTGAACAGTGACTACAACATTGTAAAGACAGTTTTGAAAGACTTAAGATTTAGAATTTAACCAGTATTCCAGAGGATCAGTGATGACACATGGTACCTACATCCTGAGAGACGGGTGATGGACTCAAACAGATTAAGAAATATGTTTTCCAATATAGCCATGGTAGGTGGGAATTTGTTTTGCTTGACTGCATAGTTGTTCTAAGGGTTTTATTTTTCTTTTATCCCTAGTTGGGGGTAGACTGGGGTCAGGAAAGAGGACCTAGGCACCTCCCTTCACCCTGAGAGAGACAGAGACAGAAAAGGTTATTGAAACATTAAAAAAATGCGTAGAATAGGTCAGAAGGCCAGAAAGAATTACAGATGAGCAGGAAAGCTTTGAAAATTACAGGATAGATTTATTATGTATTCAAAAAGAAAAGCTGTACATGAGATTTGGTTTCATATACAATACTCTTTTTCTGCACTACTTTGTATATGGAAATGTCTATTTTACTTATTTAAGTTTAGAATAAAAATATATTATTATTAAATTATTAATAACTTTGAAAGCAATTTCAGTTGAAGTAACAAGGTCAGAAGCCAGATTGCCAAGATATCATGAGAAATGATATGAGAAGTGGTGGCAATAAGAGTACAGATATTTCTAGGAGTTTGAAATGGAGGAAAGATATAGGACAGTAATTAGAAGTAATGGTAGGGTTCCAATTGATTTGGAATGTTTTAAACTGTTAACAAAGTGACTGATTCTTTTTTCAAATTTTTTTTCAGGTGATGTTCTGATTTCAGTTGGCCATTCAAATGTGTTGGGATATACACTTCGAGAGTTTTTACAGCTTCTGCACCATATCCCCATAGGTGCAATACTCCAAATCAGATTTTATCGAGATTTTATTGACCTACCACCAGAATGGCAAAATATAGATGACTTAATCCCTGAGACTAAGCCTGCAGTAGTAATAGCTCAGTAGGTGGCTGTTTTTTTTCTTTTACTTTTTCTATTTTGGTATAAATTTATTATATGGTGAAAAATATTTATGTAGATAATAAATCCATATTTAAAGCTAGAGTGGTGAATCAGATGGGTAGGAAGGATATTGGTGATAATTAGGATTTGCCAACTTTTGAGACACATTTCTAAAATTATCATTCTGGTGTGCAGGATTACGTGTTAGGAAAATGTCTTTTTCCCATAACAGATGTGAGTACTTCCTTGATTTCACTAATCAAAAAACCTTTCTTCCTAATTTTCCAGAGTTAGTTCTGTTTTATGTTGCTCTTAAATTTAGCAGTCACGTACAGCTCACACTTTATAGTGCTTTAAGGCTTATGGGATGCTTCACACCAGCCCTTTTTGACAATAGTGTATCTCCTTCCTTTTACAGAGGGCACTGAGGGTCAGGAAGGTTAAGAGCCTGTAGTCACACGGATAGTTTTGGAGCTGGGATATGAACCCAAGTCTCTTGATTTCCAAGGCCAGTGTGCTTTCTCTGCATAATGCTGCTTGTCTATAAGGCTATTGACAAATTACACGTTTTATTAACAATGAGAATGACCTGTGGTCATTAATTGAAACCAATGTAATCATTTGAACATTTTGGGACTAGCGGATAGGATGAACTTGTGTAGGTTCTAAGGTGTTTTGATTTTTCTGTAAGTTTGGGTTATTGATCTAAACTCAAAACAGGAATAGCTAGCTCTAAGGACAATTTTGTTCCATTTGCATATAGTTAAATTTATCATGTAGAGTAATCTAATGAAATCCAGTGATCTGAGAACTGACTAGTAAGTGAGGGATTACAATAGCAACTTCATGAAATGTCATTATGGCAGTATATTATGTTATAGTTTGGAAACAACACACTGGAGTTCACTTTTCACAAATACATGTTTACCCATCTGGATGGTAGCAGGACTACATGTGGATAGGGGTGGATAGTCAGCCACATATGTACGTATATACATATGCGTGTATATGTGCGCGTGTGTGTGTGAGAGAGAGGGAGAAAGAGTGGAGGAAAAAGTGAGAGAAGAGGTACATATGTCATGAGGAAAGGTGACAGATAGCATAAAACTATCTTTCAAATGAAGGGAAAACCAGTAAAGTCCAGTTACAGAACAATTGTTGGAGGTCCTTAGGAAAAAAAAATGTAATTCAGTGAGCAGCAAGAAGATGCTTGGATGCAAAGTGGTAAAAGAACCACAAAGCAATATATAGAAATGCAAGACTGAATGTTAATTCCATGAAGTAGCAGATATGAAACGAAGCAATGACTTTTTATCATTACTACAAATAGAACTGTACCATTTTGAAGGTACTACCACTTCATTTGAACCCCCAGCAGATGGTTGCTTTGTGGTATCATTTCACCTTTACTCGGTCTCTAGATAGAAGTTAAAGAAGGCCAGAAATGTAGTAACTCCTATGGACTCCATAGTCCTCTAGGAACTGAACCAGACACAGTAAGAACAATCAAGCATTGACCTTTAGTTCTTATTATCACTCACAGAAAAAGCCTGGGTTTAATCTGAACATAGTTTTTATGAATTGTGCAAAGTATTTTAAAGTAAAGTCTAGGAATGGGAAAGATTAAAGGTTACTTAAAAAATTTTAAAGGGAGGTTAATGCACATTATGGGACAATTCATTAAATAATTCTAAAAATGTTGTAAGTTTTAAGATCCATTTCATTACTTATTCTTCCCATTTTAGCACATCAAGGAACTATAAGCAGGAAGAAGATACCTCTTTCTCTAGTAGTGAGGATGATGAAGAGGTAGAGTTAGATGAACGATTTAAGTACTATAAGTCTCCACAGTCATTTCGGCGTCATTCTGCAAGGAAGTTGTCATCAATCTCCACAGAATGGCATGGATATAAAAAAAAGAATCATATGTTTACTGTAGGAGAAGACATTGGATGTGATGTTATGATTCATAAGAATTCTGATGGGCAGAATATAGACGCTCCAAAAGACTTTAGAGCACCTTCTCCGTATTGGACGATGGTAAAACAAGACAGCGAGCTTTCTTCTTCTTCCTCTTCTACATCAGATGCTTTTTGGCTTGAAGACTGTGCCTATGCTCAACAGGAAAAGGACCAGCGTTTTACAGCATAGGAGGCTAAGTTAATTCAGGATCAGAGGTTTAATTTTCCATACCATTGAAGTTGAGTATGTAGTAACTGTAATCCAGAGGCCTTCATGGATCCTTTTTAGGTAATAACAAAACATAATCTTAAGTAGCTGTGCAACGTCCATTCCCAAAAGAGCAACATAATCCAGAACGCTACTTTGACCCCTTTCTGGAGAGAATGAATCAGTACATATGAATATGATGCTGTGGGATTTTATGGCAGATTGAAGTTAAGTTTGTCAGGACACTGATCTTTACCTCTTAAGGTAAAAGGAGTACACTTTGGCTCAGGTCGGCGTATACAGAATATAATTACCCCACAAAACAGATAAATTTTAATATGATAATTTACTTACAAAGTTATCACTTTTAAAATGAGCTATAACTTAAATTGTTTAGAAAATAGGACTTTGATTTACTTTCAGTTTATGCAGTCTTTCTTTAATGGTACCCACCATGGAGGGAGAAATCCAATCATTTTACTATTACTTCTATGGATTATTTATTATTGAGCCTTTTAACAATTCTGAAATATTGAATTGACTGTATCGTTAGCTCTACCAAATTTTTAATTATCTCTTTTCAAAAATATATATATTTTTATTTCCCCCATCCCTATTTCTTTTGGGAAAGAAAAAACAAAGTGATTATCTGACATGTTCAATATTCTGAGCCAAGTAGTCTATCTTCTTGTCCTGGTGGGGGTGAGGGAAATTTTGTTTCATTATCTCTTTGCCAGAAATTTCACTGGTATTTTAGTTAACTTAAAAAGTTCAACTATATGTTTTTTTCCTTGCTTCTTTCATATACATTCTTGTTTCTCTGATTTTTCTCATTCATTATTTTTTACTGCACAAATGTATTCCCTAGTTTTTCAACTGTTCTCTAATATCAGCTTTATTTCCAGTTCTTTGTTACTACAAAATACCTTTTTGCCCATGATCATTGGCTTTAGGGAGTTTAGTTACTTAGATAATTCCAAACTTAAAGTCACGACTGAGCCACTTCAGAGTTCCACCAACTTTTATCAGATTGTACCCATTTTATCTTCACTTTTCCCATCTTTGCCAGTCTGTATGGTGTGAGGAGAAACAATTCTGTAACATGTACTTTTCTTACACTTAGTGATTTGGAGTCTTATTTTCTTGTAATTTATGGTTTGCACTTCTTGGGGAAAACTTCATATGCACGGGCCATTTTATCGACAGTGGCACTTGGTGTAGCATTTGTATATATTTAGATTTGATTTTATTTATTCAAAAGCTTTAAAATCTTACGTAGTCAAATCTGCATAACTTTCTTTTATCCTTTGAATTTGGATATTCTCTCCTCTACCCCATAGTTGTATAAAAGGTACTTGAATTAGTTATCTTCTAACTTTTTTTATGGTGTAACCTTTTATTGAGGGTGTAAAATGTTGGATTAAATCTAATTCCTTTCATGATGCTTTCTAGTTTTCTTGACAGTCCTTGTGAGGGAGTCCTTTAATGAGTAATCTATGTTCTTGGGTTCACTGAACAAGGGGGTTGCTGTTTTTATTTGCTCCTGTTTTTTGGTTATCTAATAATCTGTGCCTGATAGTCTGAAATCTGAGTCATCTTATGCAAATTTCTTCTGCTTTATCACTCAAGCAAAAAATAACTATCCCTCCCCCAACCCCTCCTTTGCACACTGTGAAGTAGGTATATTCAATAATCACTTAACAGACTAAGAAAAATTCAGGAAAAAAATTAACAAAAGCATTTTAAATAAAATATTTTATTGGCTTCAGACCAGGTGAAATTTCTCTGCATTTCTGTTCTGCTATTCTTCCATTCATAAATAAAAAGATGGATAAATTCTGATGTTTCACCAAGGGCTATTACTATTCTGCCAGTTTGTATTGAGAAAGTTGTTTGTTTTCTTCCGTAATAGGTGCTTCATTTTTCTAATTCATCAAGGAATGGGGTATTGGCCAGATTTCCACTTGCTGCCATTGACTTCTTGCCAGAAATAAATTTCTTTGCTGCCTGAAAAAGTTGACAGGAATAATAAAACATACATCACTACTTAAAATATATTTTGTTTTTTAAAGAGTGGAAATTAATTTTATTAGTGTAGAGAGCTTCAATGTAGATCAGCACTTTCTCTGCAACTTAATCTTAGGTGCCTTGCTGCATTAAGGATTTGGAACTTGAAGACTTACAGCCAATAATATTTTCTGTTACTAGTTCTTTAGATTAGAACAAAAAAATCAAGGCTGGTGATGTTTTGCTTTAATTTGTTCTCCCACCCCTATCACATTTTAAAAAACTAAAAATGGACATTTTAAACTCAATTTGAAGTAATGCCACCTAGAATAATACTGTATAGTAGCTAATACTTATACACTGTCCACTAGGGCCAGGCTTTATAAATATTATTTCACTTTTATCCTCAAAACCGCCCTAGGAGGTGGATGCTATCATCACCCCCATTTTACCACTGTGGAAACGGAGACAAACATAGGTCAGGTGACAGTTAGCAAGTGGGAGGCTGGATGTGAACTTAGGTAGTCCTGAACCTAGGCCCAGGACTCAGATGTTCTGTATCACCTAGCTACCCTCTACATGGTGTGGGTGTGTCTAAACAAATATGGTCGTAGACATGGAAAATTTTTGTCAAGTAATATATGCTTCATTTAAAATCCATTCCACTTAGAAATTAATGAAATCAAGATACTTAGTTTTCATCTTTTATTTCACTACCGCTGAAATGAACATTTAAATGCCACATGAAAAGTTCTAGAAGCAAGATAATTTGGTATTTTAGGGTAAGCATACATGTATAGGTACAGGCTTACTCTTGTACTACAGAGAAATTCCTAAAGAAAAGCTGGTTTTTGAGAAAGAAAAAGTGTTGACAACACCTATGGGGTGTTACTTTGTCTTGACAAATAGGTCAGGAACAGAGATATACATATGGGAGAGAATAGATGAAAGTGGCTTTTTCTTGTATATTTTTAATCCCTAACACACACACTAACACCCCCCCCCCCCACACTCACACACTCTCTCTCAATATATAACAGACTGGATTATTAGATCAACAGATAACCAAACTCCAACTATGTGACAAGAAAGCTACTGATCCAATATGTGAACCACATCAGCTGAAAATACGCCAAGAAACTAAAATACCTGCAATCCAAAGGAATCCTTAAAAACAGTTGTTGTTCCTTTTTTTATATAAGTGAATGAAAAAAGTAAAATCATACTTGTATATAAAGTCATGAAAGCTCAAACACAGAAATAATCATACTCCAACATTATGAAGTGATGTATTTTACTTACTGTTACAACATCAGCAGTAGCCACGGAGTCAATTGTTTGAAGAACAGATGATGGTGTGACATATGAACCAGATGCCAGGGCTTGGGACCCAATTTCATCCAGAAATCCCTCTGAAGACTCAATTAGCATCAGGTATCCAGCTTTTAGTTTGTTTCTGGGCAAGAAAATGTTCATTATGAAGAATTTAAGTAAAAAATTTTCAACATATAAATATTAAAAGTTTACTCTTTTAAATAACTAAAAGTTAGTTGCAAAGTATTCCTATAGTTGTATGCACATCTTCAAAATCTTCAAGGACCACAGTTTTCTAGTGTATTTGCTTAATTTACCTAGTATTTATTACTTTTAATTAATTTTCAAAACTACTGTACACAAAATCTAGCAGTAGTAGTTATTAAATTTAATTGAATTCCATAGAAACTAACTATTCTGTGATACTTGCCTGGACCCACTTCAAACTATGAAACTGCAGATAAAACCTTTTTAAGCTATTTTCTCATAGGCTCCCCCCTTCAATAGAAGTTTTCAAACAAAAGCTGGATAAACTACTTATCAAGTAGGTTGTAAAGAGGATTCTATTTCACCTAGGGGTGAGATTTTGTGTTTTTCTTTTTTTTTTACAGAAGGCCTCCAATGTGGTTTTTTTGGGGGGGGTGGGGTAGAGGGAACTGGCTTTTAAAGAAAAAAAGTTTTTTTTTTTTTTTTTTTTTTTTTTTACTAAATCAAAAAGCTATAATTGCTGTGTTTACAATTCACAATACACTAATAGTGAAATGAATATTTCTTTGGTTCAGGATTTGACCTTTTTTTGGTTGTTGCTGGAACTATATGCTAGATATATGTTTGAATGAGGGTAATAACAGAGAATGTGGTTGAGTGTACAAGTTAATATGATAAAGCCAATAGCAAATACAAAGGGGTGAAAATGCTTGGGGAGAGAGAGGGTCTAAGATGCGATTGAAAAAGATGGTCTTAAGTATGGGCACAAATACTATTTCATGTACCACCCAAGGGCCCTATAACTCACGGACCAAGGAATGGATTGCCAGACAACTGCCTAATATTTAACCACTAATAAAAATGTACAACATAACATGTTTTAAATGCAATGAATCCTAAGAGACTCTCAAGTTAGTTAAGATGGGATTTTACCTGTGATAATCTTTTACTAAAAGGTAATATAATTATTTTTCTCTGCAATGATTATTACACTTATGTTTTTTTGCTTGCTATGGGAAAGACTAAACAAACATATGATAAGATACATTCAAATTAAGGAAAAAAAGATGACCCTTTTTCAAAACTGGTAACTGGGTTTTTTGCGTTCTGCTATAAATAAAGGTACGTACAAAACTAAAATTATTTTTTTTAAAAGCAGACAGCATTTAAAACCTAAATTTTTCTTTAAAAAGGTCAAATGCTTCAGTTTACTCATGTTTCAGTTACTCTGCAACTGTGTAAAGGTGTAGTGAATCAGCTCTTGGGTCTATGTATGCATTTAATAAACTGTGCTGTACAAATTCAAGGCACATATATAACCAATGAGGTGTGAGCGATTTTAAGTTATATGGTGATTTCCTGGATTCTAGTAACACAATAACCCCAATTATCACTGAATTATTAACATAAGTGTTAAATGGTTAAAAAAAGGTAATTAATACTCCTGGGAGGTCCCAGGGTTTGAGTGTAAATTCCTTGATGGTAAGGATGGTCTGTTTTCATATTTGTAGATTGCACTACTTAATAGATATTTATTGAATGATTCTATCTAGCACTATAACTTTGAGTCCTAAGCTTACACACACTCTTACATTTTTTGTTATCTTAAATATACCCTAATTCCTCCAACTATTAATTGAACTGATGAAACAAGATGTTAGGTCTCTCAAAGCAATTAGGAATGTTAATGTGGCATCTCAATTAGGTCCCTAGGAATAAGTCACTTTCAAACAGTAAAAATGTTAACCTAGAAATATGAGAATGATATTGGGAATGGAGGGGCAGGTGTTAGAATAATTTCTTAGAAAAGGTTTATGAGTGTTTGAGCTCAGAAACCGCTGGCCACCTGGAGGATCTTGTAACCAACAGGATGTGTCTAATAAGACACATATGTAAGGATAATTTTGAACCACAGACTAAAGATGTCAACTACAGACAGTTTTCGCTTTACTACTCCAGACTTCTACATAAAATAGTGCAAATTTGCCCACTTATGTGGGAAACAGAGGGAGGCAGGAAGTGGGGGGAGAGACATGCCTGTGAAGGGAGCATACAATTCAAAGGCATGTTGGGACCAGGACAGAGAAGCAAAAACAGGAAGAGAAACACAAAGAAAATATATCAGGGCTGAACCCAGACACAAAGAAGAGGATGGATAAAACTTAGGGGCTGGGGACAAATGTGGTGTCTTAAGGATAGATGTCACAAGGGCAGGTGGGTGGAGCTGGACAACTCCAGCTCCCAACTGGAGATCTAAAGAAAGTTCCCAACCTAGTGGTGGTGAGGGTCCTTCTGCTTCTTTTAATTGCAGGATTTTTTTGAGGGGTGTGGGCGTATAGGTCGGGGAAGGTCATGGAACACTAAGCCAGGGTCAAAAGTGGAGAGTACAGTTCAGTAAAGTTAAAGCTGACATAGGTGGTTTTTTGGTAATGTGGATTTCTTAAAGAAGTCTTTATGTAAAGTCAAAATTTTTTTTATATAAAGGGAGAAAACTATCTTTATTCTCAAAACAGGTTTTTGTCCTGTGAAATTAAAAAGGTTTTCTGATTTCATAGAGGTATTGCTAGCTGAAGCCAACCTGACATGTTGAGAAATGTCAGATTAAAAGGGGTGTAGCTGATTCCAAAAAAACTGAATCCCTTTAAAGAACAACAAAGCATTTTACATGCAGAAAAAAGAGGAAGGAAGGGTGTGCCAGAAATTTAAAACTGCACTGGGGAATATTATGGCTCAGTGCTAATGTGAACCAAGATAACTTTCTAATTTAATATGAATGGCAAAATATTAGTTTGATCAACTGACATTTATGAAAAATTTTTCCTGAGCTGAAGAGCAAATGTGTAACACACACACACACACACACACACACACACACACACACACACACACACACACACACACACACACACACACACACACCTCTCTCTCTCTCTCTCTCCACTTACTTAGCTGCCGTGACATCTGCTTCAGGAAGGTTGCCATGAGCGACTGCTTTTACCTGGTTGTAAGCAGCCCTGATAACCTGGACAGAAAAGTAAGTTTAATCAGCAACTTTTGGTGCCACTTTCTCCATTTTGGCCAAATCTGGTTGTAGAGAGCTGTTTGGAGGACAAAATTATTGAAAGTACGCTTATAAGCACCAGTTCCAAATCTTCAAAAAACAACCAAACTTCCCACTAGACCATTCTATAGTCTTTCTATCATAATACAATGACTTCATCCCTTCACGGAAGAATCTTAGCAAACATTAAGGACAAACAATGAACAGGTAAGGGGCTAACGCAGAATGAAAAGTGGTGATTGAAAGGTCAACTAGAGGTAAGAGAAGATTGGGTAGAGAAGATGAACTTTCTATTATTTGGGTAAAAAAATGAACAGATTGTAAAATTAGAGCTGAAAAGGATATTTTTTTTTGAGGGATTAAGGTCCTTTAACGTGGTCTGGAGGTTTTTAGACTCCTACTACAGCTTTTAGCTACCTTTTGTCTGTTATATATTTTAGTTGTAGAAAACTAAGGGCCAAGGTGACGCTCAGGGCACCATGGAGTTTGGAGCTTTAGGCTTTCTTCAGGGTTTAAAAAAGAAGGTAAAAACACAACATTTCCATGGACATTTCTTCATCTACATCATTCATGGACTCTTCTTGTGCCTATTTCCTCACTATTCACTTTCTCTGCAACCTCAATGCAACTGGTTGTCCTGTCCCTACCACTCTAGGGCAGTAGGTGGTACAATGGATAGAGCAGAGCCTCAGGAAGACCAGAATTTAAATCTGACCTTAGATGCTACTAGCTGTGTGACCCCTGGCAAGTCACTTAACTGATAGCTGCATCCATTTCCTTAACTATAAAATGTTAATAATAACACTCTCCTAAGTTTCTCAGGATCAAATGAGATAATATTTATTAAATACTTATTACAGTATCTGATAGTTAATAAATGCTTATTTCCTTCTCCTTCGCCCACTCTAATAAAACTATTCTCTAAAAGTTACCTGTGATTTCCTCCTTGCCAAAATCAGTGGCTATATTCATTCTCTTGATCTCTTTATGTGACCACCACCTCTTGTTGGGATACTCTCTCTTTCCTTGACTTCAGGCATACCACAATGCTCCTGATTTTCCTTCTGTATGTAACTGTTCTTGTTATGTCTCCTTTAATGGCTCTTCATCAACTTCCTAGCTTTTTAATGTGTTTCTTAAAGGGGAATTTTCACTACTTCTCTTGGCACTTATCATTCCCTAGCTTTTACTACATTCTCCATATAGAGAGGACACTCAGATGCATATCTATAGCTGCTTTTCTTAAACATATCTGTACAAGTCTCCTTTGTTTGAAAATCTTTAGAGTGATTCATTATTGGCTACTTTTTTTTTTCAGATTATTGCAAACCCTCAATTTAATCTGTTCTAAATTCTCAGGACACACACACACACACACAGAATGGAATATTAAATTGGTTCAGATCAAGGGACATATATAGTCTCGTTGAACTTTGTCTTAATTGGATCACATCTTTAGTATTGTGTTAAGTTCTAAACACTAAATTTTGAGGTAAGCCACTGATAAACTAAAAGATATATACACACATGTAAAGGGATGAAGACAGTGAAGGGTTTTGAAGCTATGACAAGAGGAATAACTGAAGTAACTAGGGACATTCAGTTTATAGAAAAAAAAAAGGCAGAATACTAAGTTGCTTTCAAGGGTATCATGGGGAAGACAGATTAAACACATATTACCATGGATTTTTATGGCATAAAAAAAGAAGGGATGGAAGTTATACTAAGGTGGATTTTAACTCAGTATAAAGAGCTTTCTAGTGATCAGGGCTGTCAAAAAATGAAATGGACTTTCTTGTGAGACTATGAGCTCCATCATTAGAAATGTTTGAATAGAGGTTGTATAAAAGATTCAGTACTGACACTTAAAGAATGAATACCAACTTCTCAGACCTTAAATCTAACTGTGTATAAATATTAAAAAATTCAGTTTTAACTGATTTCATTTTTATAGGGTTATGAAGCTGGGAGATCAGGGAAATTTTATAAAATATAATCTTATTTTGGTTTCAGCAAGGCATATGATATTCTCATATATTCACTGGCAAGGCAGAGCAATGTGGTTTGAAAGATAACATTTGGCAAATTTATTATAACAGGTTACCTTTTTCTCGACCTTCTAAATTGATCTATAAGTATTCGCCTAGAAGAAGGTCGCATAATGTACCACAGGGAGTTATACCTTTTGACATTTTTACCAATTATTTATATGGATGACCAAAATGGCCAAGGAGTAGCACCCTTTCCCTCCTTTCAAAAAAGCTTAGGTTTAAGCAATTAGGTGGGGAAGTGGATAGAATGCTGTAAGATCTGAGTTAAAATTCTGCCTCAGAATCACCACCTGTGTGATCTTGGGAAAGTCTTTTAACTTTTCTCAGCAGTTTTCTCCTCCTTAATATGATAACAATGGCACCTACCTCACAGGGTGAGCATCAAATGTAAAGTATGTATGTAAAGGACTTTGCAAAGCTTAAAGTGCAATATAAATGCTAGCTGCTGTCATTATTATATTCATAAATATGCAAACTTGGTGATTAATTCAAATATTTTATTTGTTAAGAAAAAATAATTTGGGGGTGGGTGGGGGTAGTAAACTTACGTCCTCAGCAACTGCAGCCTGAGATACAGTATAAATTCCAAAGAGTCCAGAATCAGAGTAATTTGCATTAAAGGCTGAAACCTGAAAAATAATTCAGCTTTAGTAAACACAGTAATAAAAATCAAAACAGAATATAAGGAGGACACATTCTTCCTAAGGATGGTCAAAGACCAGTAGTGTCTTCCTATCTAAGCAAAATACTTCATCATCCCACAGTGAGATTATCTTATATACACTTTGCCTCCTTTTTAAAAAGTTATTTTTAACTTCACATTCTACTCCCAATCTCACATTGTAGTCCCAACACTGTGCCTGTGTTCTCTTCTGAACTTCTGTTTGTTTTTTAAAAAAAGTGACTCATCCATTAGCCATCTTTTTCTCCCCTATTTTAGTAATATTATTCCTCTCTTCTTGCCTAACAAAAAATAAAAGTCCTTGTTTGTAACAAATACAACCCTGAAAGACAAATCAACACATTGGCTGGCTCATTCTGCACTAACTTGCTGAAAAGAGGTGGGAGGCATAATGCAGCATTAGTTTTCTGTAGTCCTGCCTGGTCTTTCACACTGTTGTCTGCATATGAACTGTTCTGAGTCAGTTGCCTTCATTCTCCAACAGTCTGTATAAAGACTCCCAAGTTTCTCTGAATATTTTCCTTTCTCATTATTTCTTGTGACACAATAATATTCCATTAATTCATAATTTGTTTAACAATGCCCCATTTGATAGGCAATCACTTTGTTTCCAGTTTTCTGTTACAACAAAGTGATGCTATAAATATTTTGCTATGTGTGGGTTCTTTCTTCATGATACAAATCTAGCAATGGTAGGTCACAGGGCATTCAGGATTTAATGATTTTGTAATATTGTTTCATATTGCTTTCAAGAATCGTTGAATCACTTTAGTTGCACCAACAGAACATGAATGTGCTCCCACACCCTCCCAACACTGCTATTTCCTTTTCTGTCACCTTTCCCAGTCTAATGGCTGTGAAATGAAACTCAAGAATTGTTTTAATTCAATGTCTATTAGTCATTTGAAGCATTTAAAAAATATGGTTTTTGATAGATTATCATTTTTTCTTTAAGAACAGTCTGCATATTCTTGGACCATTTATCCATTAGAAAATCTATTCTTGTTTACATACATATACACACACATGTATACACCACACACACACACACACACACACTCTCTCTCTCTCACTATACTGAGTGGTCTTCACTATACAAGGTGGGCTCCACCAAGCTCTAATACATTAAAACTGCTTCAAGACTTCTGAGACCACCCTGGGTATCCTTGAAGATCTGATCTTCATTAGAGAAATTTGTAGAATTCCCCCCCGCTCAAACTGAATTTGCCCCTTCTAGTTCTAACTACAGTGATTTTATTTGTGCAAAATCTTTTAAATTTAATGTTAAAAATTGTTCACTTTATCTCTTGCGATCCTTTTCATCCCTCATTTGGTCAAAAATTCTTACCATCCACAGCTGTGAAAGCTATTTCCTTTCCTGTTTATCCTTGGTGAGATATGTCCTCATTCATCTTTTAGGTTCTAGGTGGTTTTACTTTTGTGGAATCTTTCGAATATGTATTTTGATGGAAATCCTTCTAATATGTATTAAACTTTCCAGTTTTCTTGAGCTTATTACTTAAATACTTCCAAGGATACTTGTACTTTTTACAGTGACTCACCAGCTGCAATCCCTCTACTACTTCTGTTTGATGTTTTCAAATTGTTGTAGCCCCCCTAAATCATCATCCAGCCAACCTAGTTACCTCAGGGAGCTTAACTAGGGGGGTTCTCAGGCAACAGATCTGTACTCATTCTTACTTAAAGCTATCCTAGCATGGTAAGAACACTTGGAGCGTATGCTTTTCCTAGTAATGGATTATAAGAACTAAAGCACTGAAAGACTTTACCGGGTTTCTTGTGTAAAATGCTTTGCTCTTTTCTGGGTGATTGTCGTCACTGTGAATATAAATTACTATAATACACACACTATTTTAGGGCCTATGGGAAGTGGCTCCACAATGTTGTTCTTTTAATAAGGATAATAAAAAAGCCCTAACTTATTTCTCTCATCCCTCTGCTTTTGGCTGTTACTTTCTCAGATCCTTATCGACTATCTTTATGCAAAAACTGTCTAATGATAGCCTGAAGCCCCCAAGAAATCAGAATGCACAATATTTGTCAAAGCTTTTTTGCTCCCAAGAGGCATCTTTTGCTTATTTTTAAGTGCTCTAAATATCTGAAGTGGCTGGAAATCTGATCCTCAGATAAACAGTCTTACTGCCTTATTCCAGGCATGTACTGGTTTTAAAGCATCCATAGGTGAAACTATCTTTATCATCCTTAAGCACTTCCTCATATAAAACTTACATAAACATGCACACACAACCTTCAGACAACTCAATGCAGCATTTGTCTCAACATCTACATAACCAAAGGGTCAAATACAAACCAGAACTATCAAACTGATATTTAGTAAGAAACATTCATTTTGACCTAAGAAAAGGCTATTATTAACACTCACTAGAGTCAACAGGCATAATAAAGATGAAGGAAACTGTAGGAAGACTATAGTGCAAAAGAAAAAACCCTCAATGAACAAAAAGGAATAGCTTTACTTCCTGATTCTACAGGATTAAGAAATAGAGGGAGAAAAGTAAAACCCCTGTAATTTAGTGCCGTCAGAGTATCAACTAACCAAAGATCTGCTAAGTTAACAACAATAATAATTTTTTGTTTTTACTGCTATTTATACTTTGTATTATACAAAGTGGGCCTAAAAAGGGCTCTAAGGAAAAGACTGAATGATTATTCTTCAAAGGCACAATGGATCTTTATAATAACAAAAGGGAGTTCCATTTTCTTTTCTTTTCAGGAGAAAGATATTGTATTTTGACTTCTTGGCTCCAGGTCATTTTAGCACTTTGATCCTGGTCAAAAAATGGAACTGTGTTACAGAAGTAAAAATAATGAACTTTTAATTATGTTAACTATGTTACCATTCTCATTTCACCCCAGAGCCTGGGAGCTAGAATAGCATGTACTAGATGAGAAGTGGTGAGAATTAGAAGTAGAAATGTAGGAAGATGAAAAGAAATCTGTTAGACAAAGGACTAGTTGGAATCTAAAGGGGTCCTAAACTTTTAGGTTAAAAAAAAAAAGTCAAATGGGGAGCAAAAATCTAAGAAATGAATGTTTAGCATTCAATTTGAATTTCTGACAGGTTCTAAGTGTTCTTTTTTCTTCTGCATTAGAGTAACTGAAATAGACTTTATATCAGCGAAATGGGGGAAGGAGAGAGGTATGTCAAATTAAACATGATTATTTCTTCAGTTTTTAAAAAGATTCCCTAAGATATCTTTAAAATCTTAATTTTTCAAGTATTTTCTCACAACAATATTTTCATACTGAATCTTTGAAAATAAAAGTAACACGTTTATACTAACATCAAATGGCTGGTTTGTTCCCTTGGCTACAGCCTGATGCAGCTGGCTGCTGGCATTGCTTCCCCTCTTAACATGAGGCCCTGCACCAAGGACATGCTGAAGGACGCTAAATGCATTTGCCTCTGCACTTCCTGAGGTGGCCCCCTCGGCTACAATGGCAGCATGGACAAGACTATCACCATTCTGCTCTCGAATTTCACCTGGGATGAGAGGGAAAGCAAAAGGTTAAACAGGTTTTGGTTATGTTTTAAATTTCTCATTAAATCCAAGCTTTGCCCTTAAGTCAACCTGACCTCCATAAAAGTACACACAAAAAAGAAGTGATAACTAAGATAATGTATTGGCTTTTTCTGGTTTACCTACATCCTCCTTCAGTATTGTTCAATTATACCTCAACTTGGACCACCGAAGAGACAACACTGAGGCAAACCCTTCCCTTCCAAACTAGCTAACCCGCTCATTTCTCTCAAGCCTCTACTCGAAGATATTATAGGCCTTATTTTAAAGATTAAGTTGTTAAAAAAAAAAAAACCTAAACCAAAAACTAGTAAGTGGAAACAACAGAGACTCCCTCTTTCTTCATCTCCTATCAATCACTTAGAAGCCTTATGCCACACTCCTCCTTCACCGCTGTACCACATGAAGTGGCCCTGGCAAGGCTAACCCCTCCACTTGTTCAAGGGACCACATTCTATCTCCTCCAACAGATTGCCCCCCCTCTTACTTTTTCACTTATTTTTCATCTCTCTCTACCTACTGGCCCATTTCCTATTGCCTACAAACATGTCCATGTCTCCTCTATTCTGGAAAAAAGCCCCAGTTAATCCTTTCATCCCTGATAATGATCATCCTATATGTTTTCTGTACTTAAATACTCTGAAGAGGTCATCTCTGATGAGAGCCTCCACTTCCTCTCGTCTCATTCTCTTCTTAACCCCTTGCAGTGTGGCTCCTGACCTTATCGTTCCATCAAAATTATTTTTTGCAAAGTTACTAATGACCACTTAGTGCCAAATCCAATGGCCTTTTCTCAGTCCTCATTCTTCTTAACCGTATGTAGCCTTTGACACTGCCAATCATTCCTTTTGGATACTTTTTTTCCCTAGGTTTTTGGGACACCATCCTCTTGTGGTTCTCAACCTACCTATCTGACTGTTACTTCTCTGTCTCTTTGGTTGAATCATCTTCCAGATCATAGTCTTTAACTTCTGTCCTGGGTCTCTTTTCTTCTCTCTCATACTAGTTGGTGATATCATCAGCTCTCGTTTAATTTACCATTTCTATGCTGATGATTCTTGAGTCTACCTTTCTTGCCTGAAACTCTGTGGACTTCCAATCCTGCATCTCCAAATGTGTTTCAAACACCTCAAACTGGATGTCCAATAGGCATCTTAAGACATCAATTATGCCCCAAACAGAATTTATTATTGATCCCCTTAATCCTTCATTCCCCTTCAGAGGGCAATACTATCTTCTTAATTCCTCAGGCTTTTAACATAGGAGTTTTATCCTGGTTTCCTCACACTGTTCTTCCTCCTTACTTCCTACCCTAATCCAAGATTTTACCAAGACCCATCAATTTCACTTTTGCAATATCTCTCCAATGTGTTTCCTTCTCTCCTCTGACTGCCACCACTCTAGCACAGGCTCTCATCATCACATCTGGACTACTGCAATAGCCTAATGGTGGGTCAGCTTGCTTCAAGTTATCTCCCCACTCTAATCCATCCTCCATTCAACCACTCAGGTTAATTTTCTTAAACTGCAGATCTGATCGTGTCACCCCTCCACATCTCCCCATCACTCTCAGTAAGCTCCAGTGACTCCCTATTGCCTCCAGGAGAAAATAATAATAAATCTTCTGTTTGGCATTCAAAGCACTCTCCTACCTTTCACTCTTGCACCTTATACCCTTGACATGTGCACTGATCCAGTGATCTTGATCTCCTGGTTGTTCCAACAATAAGACACCCCATTTTCAGGTTTGGTCATTTTTTCTGACTGTCCTGTATACCCGGAATGCTTTCCCTCTCTCACTCTGACTACTGATTTTCCTAGCTTCCTTTAAGTCACAACTAAAAATCTCACCTTGCCCAACTTCTCCTCATTGCAGTGGCTTTTCTTTTTATTATGTCCTGCATTATCTATCCTGTATATAGCTTGCTTTGTATAGACTTTTTTTGTATGTTGTCTTCCTCATTAGATTGTAAACTCATTGAGGTCAGATATTGCCTTTTGCCTGTTTCCCCAGCACTTAGCACAGTGCCTGATAGAAAGTAGGCACTTAATAAATGTTTACTGACTGAGGGTGGAATAATTTTGTCCAACCTGTTCATTTTACAAAGAAACTGAGATCCAGATAGCTGAACCAACTTATCCAAATAATATAGCTCATATATTGTGGTAGTAAGGTAAGTCATTCCCTTCATATTCCCCATGAAAACAGTAACAGCTAACACAAGAGCTCAGAGAGGTGACTTACCCCATGTTCAAAAAGTTAGTAAATATCAGAGATAAGACTCAAGCACAAAGTTCAGCACATTTTCCATTGTACTATGTTGCCTGCACATGAATTGGAAGAGACCAATTTTATGTCCTCTAATAAAACCACACCAAACCAAAAATACCTACCTCCACGGTAGTGAGCCTTTGAACCAGACATGCCAAGTCCACCTCTCACGTTTAGAAACTGCTCAGCAACTTGCTTCAGGACAGCATGGTTTATACCTGCAGTAATGGATACAAGCCAAAAATGGAGCTTATAAAATGAAAATTCAAACAGGCTATTTATAATGTTAAATATTAGATTTGGACTTAAAAATTGCAATTAGAAATTAAACAAAAGGTACTCACAGTATTTGAAGCCACTGACTAAAGGTCTCCCATTTACCTGTAACCTATTATTCAAATCAGATCCCGCACTGTACTCAAGACTGTGGTTTATGTTAACTGGTACACAATCAAAGACAGCTAAATCAAAACTTACCAAGTCCAACCAGAGCCATTCTTGCACTTGTAAAATTGTTCTGTATATAGTAGTGAAGCTGAAAAAGTGAAAACATTTTAGGTTACTGACATTAACAGAAACAATTATACAAAAAATAATGCTAGCTCTACTTTAACACTTGTTTTGAATATGCAAATTTTGAGTTTATTTGTGAGAAAAAGTCAGCACAGAAAACTGCACCCAGCTGAACCAAGCACCAAAGGAATACACAAAATATGTATACTTCAAAAATCTACCAGCCACTACACACCTACTAACACACCATGGTGTGCTATTCTACAAAAGACAAAAAAGGGAATAAGCATTTATACAGTGTCCACTACATGCCAGGCCATGTGCTAACCACTTTGCTAATATTTTCTACAAAATTGTGTTTTGCTATTCTTTCACATTCATGATCTTTTATATGTACACAACTACCACATCTCAAATGTGTCTAAGTGCCATATGTGTAGTATGTCTTTTGGTAAAGCAGGAGGAATTGAGCTGGTCTGTAGCCACAAATTCAACCCCCATATTTTACCATGTATAGGAACACACAGATGTTGAGTTACAGCAGAACTGACTTTTAGGGTTAGAAGGCATCTTTTAGATCATCTAGTCCAAATCTTTCATTTTGCAAACCCACTAGGTAAATTTCAAGTTACACTGAAATTTTACTTTATCACATTATAGTTGAAAGAATTGGGTCACTGGCTAGCACTTGGAAATAGTCCCATTATATAGGGATATTGATGTAATGGTATTTAACTTGCCTAATACATTATATCTGCATAGGGGGCACTGAAATAAACTTATGCTACTTATGTCCCAGGGATCAAAAATGTGAGTGACCCAAAAGGTAACGGGATCTTCATCACCAGCATCTGACACAGTGACTACCTTCTCTACTCTCTGGGTTTCAATGCTCTACTTCTGTTGTTTTTCCTGTCTCCTTTATAGGACCTTCATCTCTGTTACGTTCACTAATTCCAGGTGTACCTCAAGGTCCTGCCTTGGACCTGCTTCACTTTTCTCTCTCTATTCTCTCACTTGGTGATCTCATTGGCTTTCACAAGTTCAATTATCATCTTCATACACATGACTCCCACATCAATTTACGCAGCTCTACTTTCTTTCCTCAGTTACAATTCAGCATCATGAATTTGCCACCAGACATTCTGAATTGGATGTATCATTGGCATCTCAAACTCAGAATGTCCCAAACAAAATTCATTATCTTTCCCCACCTTACAAACCCACAATTTCCCAAACTTCCCTATTATTGTTGAGGCCATCACCATCCTTTTAGTCATGCAGAGCTGCAACCTTGGAATCATACACAATTTCTCACTTTCACTTACCCAATATGTATGATCAGTTGCAAAACCTCGTTATTTCTATTTTCATAGCATCTCTGGTATACATCTTCTTTCCACTCAGACAGCCTCTACTTCAGGCCTCATTAGCACTCACCCCAACTAATGAAACAGTCTCCTGATTAGTCTCCCTGCTTCAAGTCTCATCCCATTCCAACTGTTCTCCACATAGCTGCCAGTGATTTTCCTAAAGTTACAGGACTGGCCATCTCATTTTCCACATTCAATAAACTCTAGTGGCTCCCTATTACCTCTAAGATCGAATATAAACTCCTCTACTTGGCACTTAAAACTCTTTGCAACCTAACCCACCCTTCCTATCTTTCTACTTTAATATATTACTCTGCTGTATATATTCTATAGTCTAGCTAAATACTCTAATTTCTAATCCTTCTATGACCTCAAACTTCCATATCTATGCCTTTGTATTGGTTGTCTCCCAGGCCTGGTGTAAAAGTAATTTAAATGGAAAGATCTTTCCTACTTAAATCACTTGGAAGCCTAAGACACATGTGGTGGGAGGAGCTTGCTGAACAGACAGAACAGGAAGGTTGGAACAGAGCTGGAAGGAAGTGAGTGAGTGAGGTCAGGTCAGAGGAGAAAGGAAGAAGGCAGATAGGTGCAGCAAGGCAAGGCTCAGGGTGGTGAGTGTGTTTGCTTATGAGAAGGCCCAGGCAAAGAAGGAGAGGCTTGGGAATGGCTTTGCTCCCTGTGGGGATCATGTTTTATTACCTTCTTGATCACCACGATACATTTTGCTCTATGGTGTCTAAATAAATGTTTTTCTTTTGCCTTCTATATGGAGAGTCTGTTATACTTTGAGTTTGAGAACTATGCTGGTACATTCATAATCACCACCAGTACTGTGAATATTGCCTTGGTAATACACCTGGCAGCTGTCCTTTTCTACCTTTGTCTTTCAGGATTCCTGGCTTCCTAAAAGACAGTTCAAAATTGACTTTCTGCTTTTCATGATCCTCTTAGCTGCTAAAATCTTGTATTTATTTATTTATGTATAGGTTGTTTACTCCGTTAGAATATAAGCCCTTGAGAAAGGGATTGTTTTCACTTTTATTTTTGACCTTTTTAAAGCACAGTAACTCACATAAGTAAGCTCTTAAATAAATGCTTGTTGAATGATATGGGGCTTCCTGAACCAAAGCTCTTATGAACTAATGTAAGCAAAAGGGAGAAAATGTGGCCTGTTTCCCTGTATTAAATGATAATTAAAACTGAAATGAGGATGAATCTTTAATTTCTAGTTAAATACATTTTAAAGTCATTATCTTAATTTTGATACCTGCTTTTGCAGGTCTGGAAACCTATGTTAGCAGCGAAGTCTGGTAAGTCTTAGAAAGCTGGAAAGTCTTAGACTACAATATGGCAACAGATATCACTTCCACTTTCTCCCCACTGATAATCTGGCCTCAGCTTTTGGTCTGTTCATATTGCTAAGACCTCACCTTACAAGCCACTTTCCAGATCACTTCGTACTGCCTCTCCTTGGACCTTCACCTCCTTCCCACCAATAATTTGGACTTTCTAAATCATAAGTTATCTAAATGTGAAATGAACTAGTTGAGATAATAGCCATCTCTCTTTTTTTTGAGACTCAGACTCCCTTTCTTTTCCAAAAATACAGTGGCTACTCACAAGCCATGATGCCACTAATTACTAGGGTAGAAGCTCTAACATGGGTCACTTCACCCATCTGGAAGCAACCTCTCCTTCTCTCAGCTTCCCTTACCTCCATATGTTGGTGCTGGACTTGGTGCAGACACCTAATCATCTTTAGCTCTACCGCAGTCCAGATCACAATCTAGGAGACAGCCTCCTTGGCAGCAAGGACTACAGGCAGCTATTAATCACTAGACCTGGCACTAGGGGTTTCTTAGTATCAGTCTTTAAGTTATGAATGATCACTTTTTAGAGATATTTTAAAGGAGATTTCTGTTCACAAAGTATTGGTTGGATTAGATGGCCTATGGAGTTCCCTCCCAATTCTGAGATTCTGTAAAATCTCCATCCACTTCCTGACAAATGACATCCCTAGGATGAAGCATTAGAGAAGGCAGTATTGTGGTATCTAAACTCAAAAGATTTCTCTAACCAGGAATAGGGTAATAACTTCTAAAGAATACCAATTTCCTAAGGCACATAACTGAAGAACAAAAGTCCAAGTAGGATTTTCTATGTTTTCTAACTTTTGTTAAAAGTTAAATAAAAAAAATAGAAAAAAATTTCTAAGAACAAAAATAATAGATAAATACCATACTTAATATTAAAGAAACAGTATTAATTACAAAATGTTATATTAGTACCTCTTCTGGAGTAACTTTCCCAATTTTATAATCAGGACAATACAAGGAATTGCAAAGAGCATTTCGATAAGCAGCAGCATGCAGATTTTCAATCACACCTAAAAAGAGAAAAAAAAAATTCACTAAAATACAGATTAAAGTGAAGATAGTAAAGAAGTGAGGAAAAAGAGGAAGCATTTGGCCCTCTGACTGTTCTACTCTGCTTAAGTATTTCTGGACTTTAAATTTATGGTTGCCTATCAGCAAATATAAAATTCCACCTGCTGGCAAAGGAAATGAAGGCTATCAGTAGGAATTTTTGGTTTCTTTTTATTTCTGAAAATGTGTCACACTCCTTGGGAGTTTCTATCTCAAGAGTATATAACTCCTCTCACTTGTTGACAACATACTTAGTACCTCCATACCTTCCAGAACTACAACACTAGAAAAGTCACTAGTCCATGGGCATCAAGAGATCTGATTCTGACCCCAGTTCTGTGACTTTCTGTGTGACCCTGCCTAAGCCATTCTTCGTCTACTTGAAGAATTGGATTCGATTATCTCTAAGGCCTCTTTTAAAATGTCTAAAATTCTATCGTCTAAATTTCTTGAGACAAGTCAATAGCATGTTTTTGTTTTTCTTCATACAGCTCAAAAGTAATCCAAGTCCAAGTCCTTTATGATAACTAGCAGTATAAAACAAACAAAAATTATAAACTTCACTAGTAATAAATCTACAGTGTTTATAATGTTTTTCAAAATTTTTCTAAACATACATTATTCCACTTGAAATAATAACTCGGATGATCATTTAAGCACTGATGCAAGGATCTGACTCCTAATGCTAACTATTTCAGGGCATTGATATTTAAGATGAGAAAAACTGGCCTGAGACATGTCAATCAATGAAGAGATTACTTTACGTCACATATATTTTTATTTGTCTCATACATCTAGTATCTTTTTAATCATTCTTTATTTTTAACTATTTCACATTAAATACCGCAATTACTAATTCACTGCAAAAAGAATAATGCCAACTTTGATGAATTTATTATGAAATATTTTCATTTCTTCATGAAGCTGTTTTTCTAGAGCAAGGAATGATGACATTTTTTCTGTAGTGCCACGGGGAGATGAGATGTGCTTGATATAGTACAATAATGATAGTAAAAATTAATTCAAAGTAATAGCTGACAGAATCTCCAACGGACTGAGAGTAAATATTCCACAAGGGGCAATAAAGGGGCATGTAGTGGGCAGAATATAAACAAGTTATGGATCCTATGAAATCGAATTCACCAGACAATCTTCCAATATCAATGTGGTTAAGTAAATATCTCTACTAGCAAAAAATGCCCACTAATGACTAGCAGATATATTAATTTCAATGGACTTCAGAAAATATCCTCTAATAATTCTATTTTTCCCACTGTAAATATTAAATTGGCATTGCTTCTTAACCAATTTCTTGTGAATTTAGTTAGTGTAAATCAGTTGCCAAATCAGATTATGTCAGGTAAGAGTGACTAAACTGGGCTCCTGAATGGGTACTGCTAAGGCTTATCTCCTGACCCCATGGCCCTACCATTGTACAGGCACCTAAGAGACCTGGCCTAAGTAGCAGTCAAATCATCTTTAAGCTGCAATAGCAACATCATAAATGTAGTTTATCAAGATGCATTTTTTTTTTTACCAGTCTGGGGGTTTTGAAAAGCGACTGCTTTATCAATCTTTAATTGTGACTGAAGAGCTGCTACTTCCCAGCGTCGAAATTCTGGTGCTGTGGTGACATTGAGCAGGAACTCCATTAGAATATCACTGTGAAAGACATAGAGTTGAATTTGGGGACAATAATGATAAAATAAAGTCAATGCTAATAGGCTTGCCTTGCAAAACAAGCTAGAATTAGACAGACAAAATAAACTGATACTCACACATCATCTCGGAGGCATTCTGCAGTATAAGCTATGTTTTCCCTTGTACTAGTCACACTAAACAAGAAATACATTAAGGTCAGTGATTTAAATTAGAAAAATAAATTATTTTCCCTATAATATGGCCACCTTGTGGAACCAACATTTAGCTTCAATGAGTAACCATGTATTTTACTTGACATACCTTAATTTACCACCAACAGCTTCCGTCCCTCGAGTTATCTTAAAAGAAGATGCACCTTTGGTAGTCTTCACAAAAAAAAAAAAAAAAAAAAAAAAAGTCCTCTTTGTCCGTAATTTTGAAATATCAAATTTACCAAAAGTGATACTAGAATGGCAACAAACACCCGAATCAAAATACAGTTAAGGCTGTTAATAGGCTCAAAAACTAAAATGAACCCTTATGAAGGTTAGAAATATATTTGTCCAACAAGGGAAGAATATTTTTAAAAACGATGCTGATCTTTTACGTATCTGCCTCAAAAAGCTGAGCTGGTACTCTCTCTGAAAAGCCATTGAGTGGTTGTTATTTGTTTCAAATCAATGACTTCAAAGATGAAAGGCTCAAAAGTATATCTTTATTTTGAATCAAGCAAACATTATCTAAACTATTAGAAGTCTACAAAACAAGTATATTCAACAATAATTACACTGTTAATAAGACTGAGTGGATAGACATTCCAACAAAGAAAATATTCAAACTACCTTGAAGAATCTTACCTTGAAGATACAAGCTACTTTGCTAATATATAGTATATATACTAATACACACACACACACACACATACACACACAAGGTTACTAATATATCACTTCAGTGATAAAAATCTTACTGTACTATCAATTGTAATGTTTTAGGTATTTTTCTTTAATCATTCATTCAGACTAACATGATATTTCAAGAAGCACTTTCATTTATTTCTCTGGTTTTGTCACATTCAGGCACCAGACAAGGTACCTAGTATTGTCTTCATCAAAGACAGATTTTATCCTAATGATTAATAAAAGATAATCAAAGTTCCTATACTAAAGATTAACTGTTAATTTTTTTTAAGGTTAGAGATATTCAGTCCCTTTCAGGACCAGATTTTTTGATAATGTGCTATTACTGACTTGACTCAGATATGCCTAAATAGTTAGCGTCAGCTGAAAATTTACAGGTTTAATTTTTTGTTTTTAAGGGTAAAAATTCAACTATACTTAAGAAAACAACCCTGAATTGAAATCAAGCCATAGATTATCCTGTCTTGCAGGTGAAATTTAATAAAGTTGTAATCTTAGCATAAAATTTTAATGTATCTTACCAGTCTTAATATAAAAGATATATTGTGCTTTTAGTAGCTATCAATCACTATTTCAAATTTAAAGTTTATTATTTACATTAGTATGTTATAAAAATAAAATGCATCTGCAAATATTTATGTGATTTCATAAATACAACTTTAAAAAGTGAAATGTATTAAGGAAAGATCTTTACCAAATTGGATGCAAGACGGAGTAAATGGGAGACTCCAAAATTGGTAGAATCTTCATATCTACTACCAGCTTTAATGAACAAACCAATTCTTGAAGCTGGAGAATAGTTTTCCAGAGAGGCAATCACTAAGCCATTTGGTAATTTTGTAAGCTATAGTAAAAACAAAGCAGAGATGTTATTAATGTCTTCTTATTACTAAATAATAAAAGAACTTTTTTTAACCAATATCTGAGAGATTTGGTTGGACTCACCTCAAGTTCCTCGGGATGGAGTTGTACAGGAGCTTTTGCAGCAGAGGCTTTAATTCTTGGGGCAACTTTGAGGGAGTAAAATCGTCTCTAAACACAAAAGATGAAAAATACTCCTTATGTGAATAGTTCTTTCTATAAAATCCTAAGCCTAGATTGTATCCAGGAGTACTATGATTTATAAAGACATGAAATCAAAATTACAAATAGTTACATGAATAAAATACATATGGGAACATATATGGATGTCAGACCACAAAAATCAATCTATGGCGAAGACCATGGCTTTACTTAGAGTAAACCAACTTAACACTAAATCACAAAGCTAGAAAACTCAGGGCATGTCCTTAAGCTATCACCAAGTAAGTCAAACTAGCATACCTCCCCGCCTCCCCCTTTCTCTAGGACCCTGATGGAGATAGCCCAAGAATTTTGGAAAAAACAGTGCTTCCAGCCCAGTACCCTCCACCACCATCCTGAGGAGTAACTACTCCTGTAGGTGCTACAGCCACTGTCACAGAAGACCCAGAAAAGAAAATTCTTTCCATCAAACTATGGGATCATCAAACAGTTTGGTATCAGAAAGGATTTTATCAGTGGAAATGACATTAGAGGAGAGGAATTAACCATCTGCTTTGCACCCTAAGGACACTAACCTTGATATTCCAGACTTGCAGCTGAAAAGCACTGCTTTCCTCATTCAAATGTGGGCTGACTGAGAACAGGGACTGTCTTACTTTTGCAATTGTATCCTTAGTGCTTAGCACAGTGCTCTGTACAGCTAAATAAATGTCTCATTCATTCATTCCCCTTAGTCAATATATATTCAAAGAACTAGACATCTAAATAGCATTTGATAACTCAAGAGGGAACAATGCAATACAGTAGGAATAACAGTGCCAGTTCTGTCTAGTGTTCTGAGTCCCAGAAAGTTTTTTACATACATTAATCTCACTTGATCTTCACACTAACCCCAAGAGGAAGGTGCTATTACTGACCTGACTCAGATCAACTCCCTATTTTCTTCTTTGACTTTGAACAAGTCCCTTAAACCTCTCTCAGTCTGGGCAGAAGTAGATAATGTCTAAAATTTCTTTGGGTTATAAAATATGGCTCTTTATCCATACATATAGAGCCTATGGTCTATATCCACTTACCAAAAAAAAGGTCATCACATGAAAGTGAAGGAGACTTAAGTAAAATGGGAAAAGGTAGTTTGTTTTTTTAAACAGCACTCATCTGGAGAACGCATTAAAGCAGTCATGTAAAACAGAAAATGATCCCTATGAGCAGTATATTGACCTAGAAAACCTCAAATTAACATTACCTACACAGTATTGCATTTTTATTTTTGTTAAACATTTCCCAATTACATTTTTATTTGGTTGGGCACAGTTTGATACCTCTGAATTAGAGAATAAAAGGTGAGTAAAAGTATTATCACCTAAAATAAGGGTCCACAAAAATAAGATAAATTCAAATAAAAATATTTTACACGGAAAGAGCCTTAGAGATTATCTTGTGCAGAGCCTGAAACCACAGTTAATGGCAGAACATGAAGAGGAAACTAGTTATTCTGACACTTAGTTCGGTGCTGTTTCCACTCTGACACAGCAACTAAATAGTACTGATTTGTAGTAGAAACAATTTGTATGGTTTTATTACTTTCACCACTACCAATTTTCAAGGGCTGTTTCAGGGAAAGGGCTTGACAGAAATTCCCTTCAGATAACAAAGGGTCAACATAAGGTCAAGAGTCCCAGGGACGCTAGATTCTTAGTGAAAATATTATTGAAATAAGTTAGCTAGGGGTTCAGATTGGGTAGAAGGGGCAAAGGATATCAAAAGAAGAATGATGGTGTGGGGAAAATACAAAAGAGTGACAGCATTCTAGGCTGAGGAGACATTAAGATTTGAAGAAATGATATGCATAGAGCAAAAGAAATCTGCATTCAGAGAGCCTCTGAAACTGAAGTCATCAAGGAATTTCGACCTAATATTTTCAGTAGGAGCTTTTAAAAGGGGCCTTAAATGTCACTGGGTCAAATCCATCGGTTTTTATATAATTTCCTGAGGTAATCAATTGTATGTTTATCATTTACCGTGTGCTGTAATAACCCCTATCCACAAGGTCCTGTAAAAATCCCTTTGGGGATGGATCACCTAAGACTGGGCAACGATGCATACAAGGCTTTTCCAGTGTTATACTCTGCCCCCTTCCCCAACCCCCTCAACACACCCTCCAATTCGTTATTATGTATAATTGTAATTCAAATGTTTCATTCTAGGGCCAAAAGTGCTTTCTCCTCAAATGGAAACCACTTGATTCCTCTCATCACTGGGGCTGGCTATAAAAATAAACTTCCATGAAATGAAAATAACCACTCACATTTTTATGGTGCTCTGTGGTTCACAAAGCACTAAGTGCAGTTCTGGGTCCAGGGACCCCGCATCCCGATCTCCCATCACCCTCTTTAACTAAACTTGAGACCTTAATAAAAGCCGATCTCACATTATTTCATTAAACTTGAGACCTTAATAAAAGCCGATCTCACGTTATTTCATTAAACTTTAGACCTTAATAAAAGCCGATCTCACGTTATTTCATTAAACTTTAGACCTTAATAAAAGCCGATCTCACGTTATTTCATTAAACTTTAGACCTTAATAAAAGCCGATCTCACGTTATTTCATTAAACAGGCATCACAAAATGAGAGCCCCGGATCGGGGAACTGGAGGACAGACGAGACGGGGCCCTCCCCCTACACCTGGTCCCCACGCCAGAGGGGAAGGCTCGGGTGGGGGAGGGGAGGGCGCTCACCCAGGCCCTAAAGGATCCCCCGCTGTGCAGGATGCCCGGGCATCACGGCTCCGAAGGCTGAGCTGCGGGCCCCGGAGGAGGAGGAGGCCCGCCCCAAATCCTCCACGAGGGTATTTAACCCTAGCCCCCGCTGTCACCCCCGGGGGTTCGAGCCTCCCCGCCCACGGCGCGGGGTCACAAACATGACCTTCACTGGTGTCCCCTCAATCCTTCGGGAAGGGGCGACCCGGGGCTTCGCTCGGCTCCCAGGGGACAGCGCCGTCACCCCCAGCCGCCCCGGACCCGGGCGCCTGCTCCCTCCGTAGGGTTCAGCTGAAGGACAAGCGGAGAACGGGGAAGCCGAACGGAGGAACCCGGGCCGGGCGACCACACCAGCCCCCTCCCTCCCCTGGAAGGCCGTCACGCCCTCCGCCAAGCCGGCTGCGCTCACCGAGAGAGATCCAGCGCCTGCTAGCAGCTTCATGGCCCCGACTCACCCGTGACCCCGTACTGACAGGGATTAGAGAAAGCAAGATGGAGGCGGAGGGCCTCCGCTTCCCAGAATGCCTCGCGCCCCCTCCGGGCGGCCTCTCTTCACGGAGCGCTCTCTACTGCTTCTAGCCCGGGGCGGGGGGGGGCCGGAAGAGGCGACTAGTCACGCCCTGCGCAGCTGGGGGAGGCCTTCCTTTCCTATGCCGATTCCCTTTTCGCCTCTGCCTGTAAATTTCAAGACTTCCATTAAAAATACTTTCATATTAGCCCACGTTCCTTTTGCTAGGTGACATTTTCCTTATCTCTTCATGACTGGATGAAGGGGAAAACCGGGAGTAGCGACTTCCCCCGCTGCCATCTTGGATTCTTCTTGCCATAGGTACCAATCAGTGCCTTGGAGCCTCTGGGCCCACCCTCCCCTAGGTTCCCGCCCACTTTTACCACGTGGGTAGGTTGAGGGCGGGCTCTTCTTAAAGCAGAAGGAGTTACATTGGTTACATTTGGTTACATTGGACCGGCGCCGGCTGAGCGCTTGCTATGTGCATGTGCTGGAGAAGCCAGGCAAACTAAAAGGCAGAGATGAGGAGGAAGTTGATTCCAGGCATGGCAGGCAGTATAGAATGCTGTTTTCAAGAACTGCAGGGAGGCCAGGGTAGCTGGTGGCAGAATGCAGTCCAGAGGGGAATAAAATGTTGGCAAAGGTGGGAAGGGTTCAGGGGATGCAGAGGACTTTATATTTGGTCATGGAGGTATTAGGGAGCCCCTGGAGTTTATGGAGGGACATGGTCCCTGGCAGCTGCGTGGAGGCTGGATTGGAGTGGAGAGCGACTCGAAGCCAACAGGTAAGTGACTGCTGTAGTCTAGGTGAGAAGTGGAGAGGGACCGCACCAGGGTGGGGATGCCCATGGGAGCTGTGAGGTCAGAATGTCCAGACACAGCCACGGAATGGATACTGGTAGCACGGAGAGGACAAGGGGGCTAGGGCTGCGAGCCCGAGAGCCTGGCAGGAGGAAAGTACCTTCACTGGCGACGGGAGCTGCGATAAGAGAAAGACAGTAAGTTCTGTTGGGCGTGTTGAGTCTGAGATGCCTGTGAGAAATCCAGTTTGAGACGGGCAAAACGCATTTGATGATGTAGGGTTCTAGCTCAGGAGAGGCCAGTAGGATTTTTTGTACAGTTCTGAGAATCTTCTCATAGCGATGATACCTGAACCCATAGGAGACGATGGCTCTCCGGTGAGGCATAAAAAAGGGAGATCCGTGTTTGCCAAAGGTAGCCGCCACTGGGACGGAGGAGATCCAGTGTCAAGTCCAAGGTGAAAAGGGATCCTGTTTTTGGATGACGTTTTGCTGATTACCTCAAGCCCCAGGACACTGCAGAGCTTCTAGGAAAGGATCTCTAGATACGCGTTCTGCATCTCCGGCTCCTTCTGCGGTCCCCACGTGATACCTTCCCTCAGCTATTTTTCAGTGCCCCTTTATTTTCTGTCTTCCTTTATTAGACTCTAAGCTCCCTGAAGGGCAGCTAAGTGGTGAGTGGATAGAGTGCTGGGCATGGATGGAGTCCAGAAGACTCATCTTCCTGAGTTCAATTGTGACCTAAGACACTTACTAGCTGTGTGACTCTGGGCAAGTCACTTAGCCCTGCTGTTTGCTTCAGTTTCCTCATCTGGAAAATGTGCTAGAAAAGGAAATGGCAAACCACTCTGGATCTCTTCCAAGAAAACCCCAAATGGAATCATGAAGAATCAGCTAAATTTGAAAACAACTGAAGAACAACAAAAACTCCCTGAAAACAGGGACCATCTTGTTTTCTTGCTGTTGTATTCCCATTGCTTAGCATCATGCCTGACACATGGTAAACACTTAATAAATGCCCTGTCATCTTCTGTCCCTATGTCAAATTACTCAAAGGAGTTTGTCCTGTCTAAACACCCAGAAAAAACAGTAGATGAAGAATGTCTTGCCCAAATTTCAACAAGCGGTTGGATGATACCCTATAGAACTTGTTCAACAGTATGTATTTTTGGGAAAGGGAGTACTGATAGTCAGTGGGCTGCATTCAGAGTTGAAAAAGAGAAAGAAAATGGCCTAAAATGCCCTTGTGAAACTGCAGAGCTCATTTACTGACTTTAAAATTCTCATGAAAGCAAAGCTCTATCTTTTTTAAAAAAAAAAATAATTTATTTTTAGTTTTCAACATTCATTTCTAAAGATTTTGAGTTCCAAATTTTCTCCCCATTTCTCCCCACCCTGCACCCCAAGATGGCATGCATTCTGATTACCCCTTCCCCCAGGCTGCCCTCCCTTTTATCATGCCCCTTTCTTATTCCTTTCTCTTTTATTTTCTTGAAGGGCAAGATAGATTTTTATACCCCATTGCCTGTATATCTTATTTCCCAGTTACATGTAAAAGCAATTTTTTAACATTTGTTTTTTAAAACTGAATTCCAAATCCTCTCTCTTCTTGCTTCCCCACCCACCTTCATTGAGAACTCAAGCAATTCAATATGCATACATGTGTAGTTATGCAAAACACCTCCATAATAGTCATGTTGTGAAAGACTATGATTCTCTCTATCCTATTGCCCCCCCCCAATTATTCTATTTTTTTCCTTTTACCCTGTCCTTCTAAAATATTTGCTTCTGACTACTCCCTCCTCCAATCTTTCCTCTCTTCTATCATCCCCTCCTTCTTATCCCTTTCTTTCCTACTTTCCTGTAGGGTAAGATGCCCCATTGAGTGTGTTTGTTATTCTCACTTCTCCCCTCTTGCCCTCCATTGTGAAACCTTTTTCTTGCCTCTTTTATGTAAGATAATTTACCCCATCCCATCTCTTCCTTTCTCCTTTTCCCAATATATACCTCTCTCAGCCCTTAATTTTATTTTTTAGATATCATCCTTTCATATTAAACTTACCTTGTCCTATCTATCTGTCTATCTATCTATCTATCTACCTATTTATCTATCTCCTCCAACTACCCAATACTGAAAAAGGTCTCATGAGTTACAAATATCATCTTTCCATGTAGTAATGTAAACAGTTCAACTTTAATAAGTCTCTTATGATTTCTCTTTCCTATTTACCTTTTCATGCTTCTCTTGATTCTTGTCTTTGAAAGTCAAATTTTCTATACAGCTCTGGTCTTTTCATCAAGAATGCTTGAAGGTCCCCTATTTCATTGAATGACCATTTTTTTTCCCTCTGAAGTATTTATTATACTCAGTTTTGCTGGGTAGGTGATTCTTGGTTTTAATCCTAGCTCCTCTGACGTCTGGAATATCATATTCTAAGCCCTTCAGTCCCTTAAATGTAGAAGCTGCTAGATCTTGTGTTTTTCTGATTGTATTTCTGCAGTACTTGAATTGTTTCTTTCTGGCTGCTTGTAATATTTTCTCCTTGACCTGGGAACTCTGGAATTTGACTACAATATTCCTAAGAGTTTTCCTTTTAGGGTCTCTCTTTAGAGGCAACAGGTGGATTCTTTCAATATCTATTTTACCCTCTGGTTCTAGAATATCAGGGCAGTTTTCCTTGATAATTTTTTGAAAGATGACATCCAGCTTCTTTTTTGATCATGACTTTCAGGTAGTCCAATAATTTTAAAATTATCTCTCCTGGATCTATTTTCCAGGTCAGTTCTTTTTCCTATGAAATATTTCACATTGTCTTCTATTTTTCATTCTTTTGTTTCTGTTTTATAATTTATTGATTTCTCATAAAGTCATTAGCTTCTATCTGCTCCATTCTAATTTTGAAGGAATTATTTTCTTCAGGGAACTTTTAGACCTTCTTTTTCATTTGGGCAATTCTGCTTTTTAAGACACTTTTCTCCTTATTGACTTTTTGGACCTCTTTTCCATTTGGGTTAGTCTATTTTTTAAGGTGTTATTTTCTTCAGTATTTGTTGGGTCTCCTTTAGCAAGCTGTTGACTTTTTTCATGATTTTCTTGCATCACTCTCATTCTCTTCTCAATTTTTCATCTACTTCTCTCACTTGATTTTCAAAATCCTTTTTGAGCTCTTCTATGGTCCGTGACCAATTCCTGCTGGAGGCTTTTGATGTCGAGCTTTGACTCAGCTGTCCTCCTCTGTTTGTATGCCCTAATCTTGTCACAAAAGTAAGATTCTATAGTCTGAATTCATTTATAATGTTTACTTATCTTCCCAGCCAAACATTTACTTTCTAACTCTTTGGCAAGGTAGTATTCTATTTCCAGTGTGTGTGGGTGCTAGTGTGGGTGTGGGTGTACTGTCCCAGGCTTCAGGGATTTTGTATCAGCCACTTGATTCCCCCACTGTCTGTTGTCTCAGAGCTCCTCTTGCTGCTACTGCTGCCTCTGGTGCCACTACTGGGATTGGGGCTGGACTTGGCCAGGCCATGTGCTCTTTACCCAAATCCCACAGCGTTTTCCACTGACCTTTTTGATATTTGTGGGTTGAGAACTCTGCAAACAGCCACAGCTGGCAGTGATTCAGTCCCTTGTGACCTGCTTCAGCTGGTCTGTGCTGATGTGGCCCATGCTGGACTGTGCTTTGCTTCCTGCCTGGTGCAAAAGGCCCTTCCTGTCAACTTTCCAGGGTGTCTTAGGCTGGGGATTTGTTCTGTCATTTTGTGGGTTTATTTAGAGACATTTTTTGCAGGTATTTGGAGGGCCTTGGGGGAGAGCTCAAGGAAGTCCCTGCTTTTACCTCCACCCCCTGTAAAGCTCTATCTTTTCAATAGTAATATTTTAGAGTTTGTTTTTCTATATGGCAGCATGATATGAAACAACATTACCTCTGAAAAAGTAAAGATGAGTATCTGCAGAAAGCACTGGAGAGACATATAGAGGTAATAAACAGATGGAAATACATAACCAAAGAGGAGTTCTGAAGAATAGGAGTAAAGAATGCCATCAAAGAATTATATGACAAGAAGAAAAGTTGGACTGGTCATATGGCAAGAGCAAGGGATAATAAGTAGTCAGCCAGAATACTCATTTGTTAACATGGCAATTTCTAGCGAGATTGAGAAGGGCTACCCTCATCACAGGTGGAAGAACTTTTGAGAAAATATGGGAATGAGTCACACATGATGGGCAGGCATGGATAGGTTGTGACCTGTGTTGGAGGGAACTCCTAAATTATTGAGGTTATGGATCCATTTGAATATTTGAGTATTCATAGAAGCTCTATTTGTAATAGCATAACGTTAGAAAGAAATCATATGGCAGTTGTTGGAGACTGGTATATGTTGTTTTTTTTCCTGGACTTCTCATTTCACTACTGTAGGAAACACCCTCTGCCAAGGCAGCTACCATTCTCCCATTTATCACCTTAATTGAGTTCCTTAGCATCGTTCTGCCAGGATGTATGAGAGGTGGCACTTGAATCTAGTTTTTTGTGACTCTGAGGCCAGTCCTCTATCCCTTATACCAAGCTGTTTTGTTCTCAAAATTTTGGAATATAACTCAGGAAATGATTAATATGAATAATTTAAAGAAATATGGTAAGAATTAAATAAAAAATACAGAATTAATGAATTACAGCAGAAAGGACTATTTTCGTTTTACCTATATCTGGGCACAGGTCTGTCTCTAGGCTTAAAAAATCCTTTGGGAATTTGATCTTAAAGGGGATCAAATATCTTACACTCTCTGGATCATTATGTGCCCACTCCAAAGTCCTACAGAAAAACCTCTTAGATAAAAGCTTAGGTATGGCTGACGTATATGATGTTCCCCAAAAGGATTAACAGGGACCCTTCCAGGAAAGTTACTCGGTTTTCAAAGTAACAGCAACTAAAGGTTCATATTACTTGACCCGTCAGAAATGATTAACTCATTCTGCTGGTGGTGATCAATTCCTCTGAGAAAGGTGTAGTTGTAGGAAGTATCTCCTACTTCCAGTCAGCACCCAGGAACTCTTCTGTAAATCATGATGTAGCAGTTGAAGAGAGAACTATCCATCTCAGGATTATTCTGCTCAGGGAAAGAGCAATAAAGAGGGGAAAAGAGAGGAATTGGAAGAATGGAAATGGACAGAGGGAATAAAAAAGGAAAATATCCTGGCTTGGCACTACTTGCATAGATCTTTAGGGGCAGGAGATGGCATTGGGAAAAGAAAATTGTTATAGAATTTAAGAGTTGGAAGGGACCTCTGAAGTCAAGTAGTCCAATGCATGCAACCAAGATCCCCTGTCAACATTCCAAGCAAGCGATAGTATCCTCATCATCACTTGTTCTCCAGGGAGAAGCTGAATGTCTAATCTACATTTCAGCCCCCTTTTAAAGATATGTCCCCTGCTAAATCTTCTCCAGGTTAAACATTCTTAGGGTTATTTGGTTGCCTCTCTCTGGACTTTATATTCTCAATTCCTTCCTAAAATGTAGTGCCCAGAACTGAACACAGTATTCCAGTTGTGATTTGACCTGGGCAGAGTATGATAGAACCTTGCATATTCTGCACCTTTCAATGCAGCCCAAGATTGAAATAGATCTTTTAGTGATAATATCACACTATTAGGTCAAATTGATCTTTGTCAGATGAACTTGTCTAGCTGGACCTCTCCCATATTGTTCGTGTATAACTGATTTTTGAATTTAAATGTGAAATTCCACACTTACTGAATTTTATTTTAAAAATATTTTTGTCTTTTTTTAACAATAGAATCTCCCCCTGTATCTCTCACCCTCCCACTCACAGAAAACCATCTCATTTAACAATAATATTATTTAAAGAGGAGAAAAAAAAATCAGCAAAATCAATTCATACATCAAAAAAGTCTGGAAACATATGTAATATCCTACGCCTGTGGACCTCCCCAAAAAGTAGGTTGGGGTGTCTTCTTGGATCTCATCTTTGGAGCTATGCTTGTTGTTTGTAATTTTTGAGTCCTTTGTTTATAACAGTTTTAATAATGTGACAGTTTTGTCAGTTAACTGCCCATTGATTTAGGCTGAATTTTGGACAAATGAATTCTCTAAGTCATTATTTATTTGGAGTAACTTTCCGATATGTACCTTTAATTCAATCCCATAGGCCAAAAAAAGTTGTTTTTTTAAGGATATCCAACTCTAAATTTGATGTAAAGATGTTTTTCCCATTCAAAACCCTTGCTTCGTAACCTAGATGCATTTTGATTTTGCAGAACTTGTCAATTTCATGTAATGAACAGTTATCTATTTTATTGTATGTAATTGCCTCTATCTCTTGTTTAGTTAAGAATACATCTGTCCATAGCGGGAAAAGGTATATGATCATTTCTTCTGATTTTTTTAATGGATGATCTTTAGTAGTGCAGCTAGTGCAGTTGATAGACTACCCAGCCTTGAGTCAGGAAGACTCATTTTCCTGAGTTCAAATCCAGTCTCTGACCCTTAATAGCTGTGTGATCCTGGGCAGGTCACTTAAATTTGCTAGCCTCCAGTTTCCTCAGCTGTAAAATGAGCAGGGAGAAGGAAATGGCAAACCACTCCAGTATATCTACTAAGAAAACTCCAAATGGTGTCAGAATCAAACATGACTGAATGACAATGACAACATGATCTTTAATACTAATGTTCTGTATCCATTTTGAATTTATTATGGAATACAGTGTGAGATGTGGTATATATTTATTAAACCCAAATCAGTGGCTAGTCATCACACAGAATTGTCATGTTAAAACTTATTTATCATGTTAAAAATTATGAAAGAAGAGTCTATCTGGCTGAAAATTAGAGGAGCAAACTGAAAAAAAAAAAAGATGGGGAAAACAAAAAGTTCAACATAACCCACAGACTTCTGGTACACTTATTTGAATTTCCTAGTATTAGTCATATTCTTCTGGCAATGAAGTAGGAATATATGTTTCTTGAAGCTCTCAGCCCTGCTTTTCTGCTTCAGCTCTTTTGTGAATATTTGTGCCTTTAGAAAAAAATATTGCAATAATTGTACCTATTCTTTCTTGGCTCTTCCTACTTCACTCTGCATCAGTTCACATGAGTCTTTCCATACTTCTGTACATTCATTATGTTTGTCATTTCCTACTGCACAGTAATATTCTATTATATTTTATACCATAATTTGTTTAGCCATTCCGCAGTTGATGGCCACCAACTTTTGTTTCCAGTTCTTTACTACTACAAAAAGTGCCATGATAGGCAAAATTAGAAAAAAAATAGAAAACTGGAAAAAAATGTACAAAAGAAATCTCTGATAAAAGTGTCATTTTTCAAATATACAGAGAAATGATCCAAATTTATAAAAATAAAAGCTATTCCCCATTGATAAATGATAGAGGGATATGAACAGTTTTCAGAGACAGAAATCAAATCTATCAATAGATAGATTTGCTCTAAAGCACTAATATTTAGAGAAATGCTCTAAATGAAAAAATGCTCTAAAGCACTAATACTTAGAGAAATGCAAATTTAAGCACCTCTGAGGTACTACCTCACATTAGACTGACTGACAGAAAAGGAAAATGACATGTTGGAGGGGTTGAGGGAAAATAGGTACAATAATGTACAGTTGGTTGGAGCTGTGTGTACAACCATTCTGAATGACAATTTTGAACTACAACTGAAAGGCTTTAAACTGTGTATATTCTTTGACCCAGCAATACCACTCACTACTAGGTCTTTGCCCCAAGAAAATCAAAGGAAAAGGATCCAATTTATCCACACGAAAATATTTATAGCAAAGAATTGGAAACTAAGAGAATGCCTATCAGTTGGGGAAAGGCTGAACGAGTTATGGTATATGAATGTGATGGAATACTATAATGCTGTAAGAAATGATAAAGAGGATAGTTTCATAAAAACCTGGGAATATTGATATGAAATGATGCAGAATTAAAACAATCTACACAGTAACCTTGGGGTACATGTAGTGAAATTTCTGGTTCAAAATGTGTGGATATTTAGTCATTTTATTTGCATAATTTCGAATTGCTTTCCAAACTGTTATATGAAATCACAACTCTACTAACAATACACTAATGTGCCTATGTTCCCATACCACCCCCGCAAAAAAACCCATTGACTATACCCATCTTTTGTCATTTTTGCTACTTTGCCAAATGAGGGAAAACCTTAAAGTTGTTGTGATTTTCTCATTTCTCTTATTATTAGTGATGGGAGGTATTCTTTCATATGGTAATTAGTAATTTGCATTTCTTTTTGAGAACTTTATTATATTCTTTGACTTTTTAATCTATTGGGGAATGGCTTTTGGCTATATACACATACATACATATACAATAATCTGTTAGTTGTCTATATGTCTTAGATACCAAACTTTTATGTTTGAAACAAAGACATTTTTTTCCATTCTAAGACTTACCTTCTTAACTGAGATTCATTAATTTGGTGCAGAACATTTTAGTTTTATGTAATCAAAATTATCTTTTATCTTGTATAATTGCCTCAATAACTTGTTTGTTTAAGGATATATCTCTTACCCACAGCTGGGAAAGGTATAAGATATTCTCTTATTTTTTATGGTATCATCTTTGATATTAAAATCCATTTCCATCTTGAATTTATTGTGGAATACAGTATATGATGTTGATCTAAGCCTAATTTCTACCAGACTGCCTTCCAATTTTCCTAGAAGCTTTTGTCAAGTATAGAGTACTTTCCTAAGTAGTTTTTGTTTTCTGGTTTATTGAACACTGGGCTATTGAGTTCCATTGCTTTTGATTTTCCCTTGTCTTTTCTGTTTCATTGATCTACTTCTCTCTCTCTCTCTCTCTTTCTCTCTCTCTCCGCTTCTCTCTCTCTTTCTCTGGAATATCAAATAGTTTTGGTGGCTACTGCATTATTATTAATTATTAGTTTGATTTCTACTGCACTATAATATGAAGTCTGAAAGTGTTATTCTCTTTCTGTCCCAACCACTTTTCATTTTTTAATATTCTAGATTATTTGTTCCTCTAAATGTATTTTATTACTTTATCAAATTCCATAAAGTATTTCTTCAAAAGTTTAAGATATCATTAGAATGATAAAAATAACTTTGGTGGCATTGTCATTTCTATCATATTGGCATGGCTAATAAGTGCTAAATATTCCTTATGAAGCACTTTTTAATTGAATCTATACAAAATTTTGTATATTTTGGTAGGCTAATCTTGAAATATTTTATGCATTTTGTAGTTATTCTGAATGACATTTTACTTTCTATTATTTCTTGTTTGATTTTGTTATCATTATATAGAAATGCTGTTGATTTTTGTGAGTTTATTTTATAGCGTTTAACTTTGTTAAAGATACTGTCTCAATTAGTATCTTTTCTGATTCCCTAGGATTTTCTAAGTAAATCATCTTATCATCAGCAAATTGAGATAGTTTTATATCCCTTTTTGCCTATATTTGTGCCTTTAATTCATCTTAGTACTATTTTTAGAATTTCTACAATTATATAAAGTATTAGTGGTTCACTGCTATATTTACTGGGAAAGTTTCTAGTGTAATTTCCATTGCATATTATTTCTTTCTTTAGGTTTTAGATATGTACTTTGATTATTAAAAAATGATCCCTCTCTGCTTATGCTTTGTAGAGATTTTCGCATAAATGAATATTGAACTTATTCAAAGACTTTTTCTGTGTCTATTGAGATAATGCTGTTATTTTGTTAGTGTAAAATTATATATAGTAGGTTCTGAGCATTTTTATTTCTTCTGATTCGGTTGTGACCTCACCTTTTTCATTTAACATTGTTGATTTGATTTTCTGCCCTATTCTCTTTAATCAGATTTGCTAAAGGCTTACCTATTTTATTAGTCTTTTCAAAGAAACAACTTTTAGTATTTATTTATAAAGTTCTTTTCATTTCCAATTTATCTATTTCTACTTTAATTTTAATATATTCTCCTATATGCTTATTTTTATATTTTCTAATTTTTAATTATGTGTATATATATATATTCAGTTTACTAATCCTTGGTCTTTCTCTTTTGTTACTGTATATTTTTAGGAATATAATTTTCCCCCTGAGAAACTATGGCATGCGATTTCATCATTATCATTTTCTTTTATACAGTTCTTATTTCAAGGATTTGTTCTTTGATACATTCATTATTTAAGATTTCATTGGTAAATCTCCATTGGTGTTCCTCTAAAACTGACTTCTATTTTTATTTAATTATCTCTGTAAACAGTGTTTGTCTAGTAATCCTGCTGCTAGCCCAAGAAGCTGTCCCCAGCCTTCACCATGCTTGGCTTCTTGGAACAGAGTCAGGTCTGGTATTTAGCCCCATCACAAACATTTCCCCCTGACATCTCTCCTGTTCTTCAATCATCCCTACTCCTTTGCTCTTAGTATTCTGCCTGGATGAGCCCAGAGTTATACTGAGCACTTGGGACTGGGAGCATGACAAGGAGCATAAAGAAGCTGCCTTAGTGTTCAGTTGCTCCTCCACATTTTTTTCCTTCCTTCCTTCCTTCCTTCCTTCCTTCCTTCCTTCCTCCCTTCCTCCTTCCTTTCCTCCTTTCCTTCCTTTCTGCCTTTGTGCCTACCCAAACTCTCCTTGAGGGCTCTTTTGTGAACACTCCTGGCTTCAGAATGATTATCAAGAGTAACTGTTGCTCTTTCCCTCCCAGCTCCATTTATTTATTTTTTCTTTCTTTTGCTCATTAAAGGGGCCATTCCTTGTTTATTTCTTAAGAGGCCTATCCACTGAACAGGTATTACCTAAGTGAGTACCTGAATAAGCCCAGGTCTCCCATTGCATCCTGGGCCATCTCCAGCCATCCTGATGAATATCTGGTCACTGGATCCAGATGGCCCAGGAGGGGAAGCCTCAGCTGGTGACCTTGCACAGCCTTCTCTCACTCAAAACAAAGTCAATTGCAAGTCATGTCATCATTTCTCTGATGGCATGGTCTTCTGTGAAAATGAAGGATGAACAAAGACAAAGGAAAGAAATGTTTATCTTGAAAGCTATTTAAAAGTATAGCTACTTCAAAATGAAAAAGAAGAATATTTACTATTTCTGCCTTTTTACATCTATTTACAATATCTCTGTGACCTAATATATGGACATTTTAGTTACTTTATTTGGATAATTCCAAATTGCTTTTTAAAATGTTTGTACGTTGTCACAGCTCAACCAATAATGTATTAATGTACTTATCATTCCACAACTCCTCCAACATATGCCATTTATTTGTGATTTCTGCCAATTTGCAGGCAGGGTGTAAGGTGATTTTCTTTTTCATTTGCATTTGTTTTTATTATTAGTGATGTGGAGCATTCTTTTATGTGATTATGAATACAATTCTTTTAAGAACTTTTTGTTCATATTCTTTAACCATTTATGTATTGGAGAATTAGTCGCATATTTAGTTATTATTTATATTTCTTGGATATCAAGCTCTTATCAGAAATTTGATTCAAAGTATTTCCTCCCCCATTCAACCACTTCCAGTCGTATCCTAGGTATATTTATGTTATCTAGGTAAAAGCTTTTCAGTTTCAAGTAGTCAAAAGAGCTATTTTATCTTTTGTAATTACTTCTGTCTCTTGTTTGGTTAAAAATATATTTCCCAATCATAGCTATAAGAGGCATGTGATCTGTTTCTCTCCTAATTGGTTTTTATAGTATGATCCTTAATATTAAGGTCATGTATCTATTAAGAATATATTGTGGAAAATGATATAAAGTTTGGGTTGTCTAATTTATTACAGAATGCTTTTCAATTTTCTCAGCCGTTTTTTCCCTCCTAAGTGATTGTTTTCCACTTCATAAAATATACTACTGGGTTACTGAGTTCTATCAAGAAACATTCTCCCTTGTCTAGTATGTTTCACTGATTTAGTTCTTTAGTTTTAGTTTTTTAAACCAATACGAGGTGATTTTTATGCTTCCTGTGTTATAATATGGTTTGAGATCTGGAAGTGCTATTCCTCCTTTGTTGATACTTCTTTTCACCATTTCCCTTCATATTCTAGACCTTTTCATTTTGAAAATTTTGTTATTATTTCATCAAGTTCTATAAAATGTATCTTGGTAATTTAATTGGCATGGCATTAAAAATATAATTTTGGTGGTATTATTAATTTTATTATATTGGCATAACCTAGCCATAAGCACTGAATATTCTTCTACCTATTTAGGTCTTTATTTCTTTTTTCTATTATTATTTTTTTTTGTTTTCAACATTCACTTACATAAGTTTTAAGTTTTCTCCCCCTCACTCCCTAGGATGGCCTGAAATCTGGTATGGCTCTACATGTACTTTTTTTTTTTTTTTTGAAGGGAAAGAACTCTATTTGATAAGAACTTCTGGAATCTTGAAGCCATTTAGGCAGAAATTAAGGTTAGACAAATATCATATGCCACAACAGCTCCAAATTGAGATATAATCTAAGTATAAAGAGGCATAGTGTTAACAAAATGAAGAAAAAACTAAAGGATTTTTCATATCTTTCATTTAGTTTTATAGGTTTTGTATACCTTTTATAACCATGGGTAGGAATAGGATTCTTAATCAAACAAATGATTCAGGTATTACAAAATATTAAATAGACAATCTCAATTGTTTAACATTTTTAAAACTTCAGTTAGAATAAGAAGAGAAACTGTCAAAAGAGATTAAAAATATTTACATTAAATATATGATTATAAGAGTCTAATGGTTGGTTGGTAGATGGATGTTATTATCCTTTGTTCTTGAAGAGGACCAAAATGACATCACTATTGTAGAGACAAATTACAGTGTAACCAACTATGGTTAATCACACCAATATGAGCTTGGAGTATCCTCCCACAGGTCAGGTACAAATAGTCCAAGTGAACATTTGGGGAGGATTCTCTTAAATTTGTATATCTTGCATTTCTTTTGAATTACTTCAACTCTGCTATGTTCATAGACTACAGTACCTTCTCCGGTGTGGGTGCATCATGCTGAGTCGTCCTGTGCTAGTGTCTCCCATGTCACACAATTCTTTCCCCCCCACAAATTTATTAATTTTTTTTTTCCATTTTCAACATTCACTTCCATAAGTTTTCAATTTTTTCACCCTCTTTCCCCCTCCCTCCCCAAGAGGGCATGCAATCTTATATGGGTTCTACAAATATATTCCCACTAAACACCTTTTCACATTAGTCATGTTGCATAGAGGAATAAAAGCAAATGGGAGAAACCATGAGAAAAACAAAAAACATAACAAAAGAGAAAACAGTCTGCTTCATTCTGCATTCTGACACCAAAGTTCTTTCTCTGGATGCGGATGGCATTTTGCATCATGAGTCCTTTGGAAATGTTTTAGGTCCTTGCATTGCTGAGAAGGGCTAAGTCTATCAAAATCAGTCTTCACACACTGTGGCTGTTATTGTGTATAATGTTCTAGTTCTGCTCGCTTCACTCAGCATCAGTTCATGTAAGTCTTCCCAGGATTTTCTGAAGCCCGTCTGTTCCTCATTTCTTAAAGCACAATAGTATTCCATTACATTCATATACCACAACTTGCCCAGCCATTCCCCAGTTGATGGGCATCCCCACATACATTCCTATTAAACACATTTTTACATTAGTCATATTGCATAGAATTAGAATGAGAAAGAAAAAAAACAAAACAAGAAAGAAAATAGTCTGCTTCGCTCTGCATTCTGACTCCATAGTTCTTTCTGTGGATGTAGAGGTCTTTATTTCTTTAAGGAATACTTTGTAATTGAATTCATACAAATCTTTTGTGTGCTTTGGTAGGTCAATCCCCAAATATTTTATACATTTTGTAGTTATTTGGAATTAGATTTCCTTATTATTGTTTCTTGTGTTTTATTATTATATAGAAATGCTCTTGATTTTTGAAGATTTATTTTGTGTCCTGCAATTTTGTGGAAGCTATTGTTTTAATAAATAGCATTTCTGATTCTCTAGGATTTTTCAAGTACATAATCATAACATCAGCAAATGGATAGTTTTATCTGCTCTTTATCTTTAATTTCTTTCTCTTGTCTTATTGCTATTGCTAGCATCTCCAAAACTATATCCAATAATAGTGTGAAGAGTGGACATTCTTTCTTCATTCTTGTGTTTATTGGAAAAGATTTCAGTGTTTCCATATTGCATATGATGCTTGCTTTTGGTTTTAGATAGGTGCTTTTTATGATATTAAAGAAAGATCCCTCTTTTCCTATACGTTTTACAGTATAAAGGAATGTTCTACTCTGTCAAAGGCTTTTTCTTCATCTATTGAGATGATCATGTGGTTTTGGATATTTTTGCCTTTGATATGATTATGTTATTTTCTTAATATTGAATCATACTTGTATCCCTGGCATAAATCCTACTTGCTCATAATGACTTCTTAGATAAATGAATATAGTTAGATACGATTTTGTTTAAAATTGTGAGTCAATGTTAACTAATAATTTTGGCCAATAGTTTTCTTTGTGTTTTGTCTTTCCCTGGCTTAAATGTTAGAACAATACTTGCCTCATGAAAGGAGTCTGTTAGGATGCTTTTTTCCTTAAATTTTGCAAATAAAGTACTAACTGTATTTTTCTAACTGTTCTTTAAAAGTTTGATAGAATTCTCTCTCCATTAGAACCAGGAGTTATTTTCTTTCTTTCTTTTTTTTTTTTTACAGCTATATCTATTTCCTCTTATGAGATTGGGTTATTTAAGATCATTGTCTGGTCTTCTGACAGACATTTTTTATATTTTATATTTTTGGTTCTCAGTTTTGTTAGTATATGACTGTGTAATATAACTTAATTATTCTTTTTATTTCTCCTGGTTTTGCTGTGATTTCACTTTGCTCATCATTTTCTGTTTAATGAGATGATTTTATGCTCTCTTATTTTTAATCAGGTTAGCCAAGGGTTTATCAATTTTCTTAGTCTTTAAAAAAACCTATTTTTGTTTTTATTAATCTATTTTTTGTTTCAAATTAATCTATTTCCCCTTTAATTTTTAATATATGCTATTTTAGGTTTGTTTGGTTATATTTGTTCCACTTATAGCTCAGAGCATTCTGTCCTTTGTCCTATTATAAACATCATTCTTTCTTGAACTGATTTTGGAAAGAAAAGTGTAGACATTTTATTGAAAGATTTTAGGCTCTGAGTATTTATGATTTCTTCTCTCATGTCTTGCACACATCTACAAGGAGCTTATTGTGACTAAAGGTACTCACTTGAATTCTCCAAGTAGAAAATAAATTATTATGCTGATAAATTAAGACAAAGGCTTACATATAGAATAATTGTCCCTTTATTTATTACATAGGCACATGTCGTAAGGGTCAGTGGTGAGGAAAACTCTTTAGTCACTTTCTTCATCTTCTGCTCTTCCCTGTCCCGCAAAACTCAGGAACACTTGTTCTAGTGTGATTTGACTGATGGAATAGTCCTCCAGTTTATATACATCTTTTGCTTTCTCCAAGATACCAAATACCTTTGGGGCAGCAGAGACAGTCAAACATTAACAAGTATCCCAGGGAGCATCCTAGAGGAGACCTGGACCCTTTATTCTTATGTAGGTATTGGGAGAAAAAGGTAGGTGGAATAAACTTAGGAGGGGAAATAGCCAAATGGGAACCAGAGAGGAGGAAGGTCTTTTTTTCTATACTCCTTCATAGTCAAAAACTGTAACAAATGACTGGAAGAGAGTTTAATCTTTTTGGTGCCTCTTTGGCAATCAGGTGAAACTTACAGACTTCTCAGGTAATGTTTTTAAAAATATAATATATGCAGGATTACAAAAGAAACCAATTATTATGAAATACAGTTTTTAAAATTTACAGCTCTGGGGTTAAGAATCCTTGCATTTGCTAAAGGTTCTGCTCTTGTTTCCGACCTCAGTTTCTTAGAATAATCCATGTCTCCAGGCTACAAAACAACACATATTTATATCATGCTTTAAGATTTACAAAATATTTTCATAAACACACTGTGAGGTAGGTAGACTATTATTTTTCCTTTTGGTTTTTTCCATGCCAAGTTCAGTTTTCTTTCCACTGTGCCACTCAGATAAAAGGTACTTGATGGACCTGAGCCTGTCAGTGCTTCATAGGACTCCTCCCCCATAAGGCTGCTTCTTACTCTTACTTGAAGGAGCATTAGTTTGTGTTGGCTCCCCACACTTACCTTTGCCCAGCTGAGTTTACCACTGGGAATGTTGTAATGGACCATTCCTTGGTGTTCATGATTCAGTGTTGTGCCTAAAATGGGGAGGAGATTCTTGGTGAGGGAAAGTGATGTGGAAAAGCTGTTTCCTGGTAAACTTATTTTAAAATTAAAAATAACTGTTACTGTCAAATCACATCAATGGAGGGAGGACACAAGTATACACATAGGTAAGACTAAAAATGTGTGCCAGTACCCCCTGCACTGCCATTGCCTGGGCCCCTTATTGTCATTCGGCTATTTTGCAGTGAACTCTGGGCAAAATGCCTGCACAGTAGATACTAAAAGTGCATGTTCCTTTAAGGACTGATCATTCCTTAACCACTCCCTAATCCCACCTGAATCACCTAAGTTAGCATATTTGGCACGTTTCACTGTAGAATATCCCATATAAACTTTAAATATACCCCTTTAAGATCGCAGGTTCCCTAAGAACTCATGCCTGTTGAAATACATAACAATAACTCTTTGCCAACTTGACTTCAGGAATGCTTGAGTCCATGAATTCATTCCAGATGACCTTGTCTGGGAACTCTGGTTTTGGGGGTTCCCATATCTCTCTAACCCTATCATTTCTGATGCCCAATATGAGGCACAGTCTGAGGTCTCTGGTGTTCTCTAAGTCAAGGTATGCTTCATTTTTCTTCCCTTTCCCCTAAGCTTTTCCTCTCCTTTAAGCTTCACAAGTTTCCCACTCTCCTTGCCCTGTAGTTGAGTTTCACCCCTGAAACATCTAGGAAGGCTTGCAGGGACATTGGGTTGAACCTGCAACAGGCTCTGGTAGAATTCATTCCTGACAGGAGACACCTTATTTGGGAAAACATGCTGGTCATTATTTCCCCTCTTCCAAGATGCTGCTCAAGGTTATTAGACTGCAGGAGCTCTATAGGCTTACAGACAAAGAAATGGACAAATTTCCCCCATACCTGGGGATCTGCCCCTACGTTATCTTAAAGGTTAGTCTACCTGGTCTCCATTATGATCTGGAGGGCCAAGCAAACATGTCTAATTTGTGCAGAGGATTTATCACAATCCTCTCTGAATTTTTGGATTCCCCCTTTCATTATCTATATTACTCTGTCTATATCTGTTCTGTGTTTGTGTGTGTGTGTGTGTGTGTGTGTGTAATCTGACACCTTGTAAGGTTGAAAGCTGGACTTTCCTTGAAATGCCTCTTTCTCTTTATCTCCTCCACTCCCTTCCTCCCTCACTGCAGCACTCAGGGGAATGGACAGGAGAGAAAAAGAGAATGTTTATATGATTGGCAATGGCAAGTTGTAAATGGTAAGCAAAGTGTCAGGTCAGAAACAAAGAAAGATATGTGCAGTTTTTAAGGGACTTTAATCAAAGTCTACTACATGATAAGTAGATAGAAGGAAAGGCAAGAAAGTTTAAGCATGTAGGAAGGAGAGAAGCATAGGTATAAAGTTTAAGGACAGCATTTAGCTATCACTTATGAAAGTTGTAAGATTGTTAAATAAGTTATTTGAGATTACTGTTTTAATGCTAATATCTTAAATTGTTAATTGCTTACTGTGTGTAGAAAGGAGAGTATTTAGGTGAAAGCCTTATTCATGTTGGTTCTGCCCATTCCTCGTTGTGTTATAGGGGATGGCAGGCAGGGGCATCAGCATCAATACCTCTCTGGGGTCCATGTCAATTCCCCTTATTTTGTAAAATTACAAAGGGCCCTGGAAACCATTTGTGTGGGCAAGGTCATCAGCCTCAGGAAAGGAACTTGTTTGAGATGCAGAGTTCCTAAACAATGAACTTGGTTTGCTGAGAAGGTGCAAGTTTATTGTACAATAGATGGAAAGGATTTTAATGATTGGCTTTTACACCAGAACAAGTTTATATTTGAGAAGGAAAGATGTTAAATGGACTCCCTTAAGTATGTGAGTCCTGGTAAATCTTTATTGCTTGTTGCAACTATGTGAGAGTAAAATTAACTGTTAACTGTCTCTAAGCCGTGATTGGTAAAACTTGCTATTTAAGGTAAAAAGCTCTTGGGACTGTAACTAATTTTGTTTTGAGTTTGAATTTGGGTATAGTTGTCTGCATTAAATAAGTATCTGAAAGAAATACCACAAGCTACTCAGAGACAATGTGACTGTTACAAGTGTAAGTCTGTGTCTGGAAAAGCTGAGAGGACAATCAGCCTCAATCTAGGATGGGATCCTCCTGGCTCAGTTTCCTCACTGTTACTTTGAAAAGGAATGTTTCCCACCTGACTATTCCCAAGTTTGGCTATGAGGTGGAATTGATAGTTCATGATTGGAGAATTTTGATTCTCATCTGAATTTGAAGAAAGTCAAGGACATTTTCTCTTGTCATATTCAGTATGTCACAAATCCCTGCTTTTTTCCTTCTATAGCAAACTTATATGATAAAAGGAAGTGGTCAGTAAAACATATGAGCTCTTTTGTATAATCTCCCTGGGAAATCTAATATTTTTTATCTAGAATTAGAACATGTGCAGAAATTTATGCAAACTGCTTAAGGCTCACCTTAAGATGTTATCATTGTTTAAAGAAATTCTAAGAGCAGTATTGTTTTTTTCCTGTGATCAGTCAATGTTACCAGTGTAAGATTCCATTACAACACCTTTTTGACTAAGGCACTTTGTGATATCTAGGAATTCTGCAATAAATAGGAACTTAGTTTATTATAATACTTTGGCAATTTACGTTACTTAAGGACATTTTACACCAACTTAATTTTAATGAATTTTAATTTTAAAGGTTTATTTTTTTCTTTAAGGTGAAAAGAGAGCTATCATTTCAAAAGTTTTCAATGAGTTTTCTCCCTAAAAGTTTAATGACTGTTTCTCTTAACATCAGAATAAACCTTAAGCTGTTTTAAATAAGAGGAAATACTTTTAGAAGAAATGTTTTTTTAAAAAAAATCTCTTGTGTGATTTTTAGTAGGCCTACCAAATTGTCATTTGCAAGATAATTTATTGTTAAATTAATGTAATGAGCTATAAAGAAGAGGAGATCTTGCTGTTTTGATCTGAATTGAATTTGTAGTTATTCTATGATGGCATAAGCAAGAGTTAATATTAGTGTTTGAACTTACCATATGTAAAAGATTTAATTTTTGAAGTTTCTATTCCAGAGTGAATATAGTTAGGGAAGGATAAACAAGCTTGGGAAACAAGAATGTGTATCTATTCAGTTGTGAGATGAAAGTCAGGAACCTCTTTTGTTTAAGGCAGTATAGTTATATAAGTGAAGAGTAATAACTTAAGAGCTATCTTGTCTTTGGTAGAAATATAAAGGAAAGTGAAGTACTCTGAGTAATGGTTTCAAAAGACTTGGAAAGATAAATAAAGGTTTGATTGAAAATATGGAAAGCAGATAAGAAGGCTTGGGACAAATGAGTGTCACTGGAGTCCCTCCTGTCCCTAGATAGTTACTAAGTATGTTGAGAGGGTGTGAGGAAGTTTGACAGTATTTCCATACCCACCCCATCATCTGGTCATTTTCCTCCTAGTCCTTTTTGGTCCTTGATCTCCTTGCCAGATTTGTGTCTTCTAGGTTCAGTGCCCTCCACTTGCAAATGATAGGTCAGGTTGGGTACCAACCTGTCTGAGACTATGACCCATCACTCCTTGGACCTGGCACCAGCCAAGTTCTGGACACTGACTAAAGACCTAATCCCTTGAACAGGGGACCTTATGAGGCAGGGAAAACTCTATATCCATTCTCAGAATGAAGCAGTTTCAGAAGCCAAAGCTTTGTCTCTTATCCCATATGATTTTGGGTCCCATCTGTTTAAGGGGATGCCTGTGCTTGAACCCAATTCCAAAATCACATTTTTTTCTAGCCTCCAAACACTGTCCCTTGCAGTTTCTCCCCAGCTCTAGGACAGCATGCCCTAGCAAAACATTGATCTCTCTTCCTGTACCTATAGAATTTGTTTGAATTGGCTGTGTACTGGCTGAATTGGATTCCTTGTTATGTGTATCCTAGATTTAGACACACATATACTCCCTATGTGTATCTTGTCAAAACAATACATTGATGGGGGGCAGCCTGGGCACTTCTCAGTCAGCCCTTACCATTAGTTTACCTAGTGACGTTGCAGGCCTAAAATCAC
>CM053772.1:75379874-75418703 GCA_028658325.1 Potorous gilbertii | reverse complement strand
AAGAGAGGGCAGATTGGTGATAGGGGTAATTAGAATGCTGGGTGTATTGGGGTTGGGGGGAGGGGACAAATGGGGAGAAAATTTGGAACCCAAAATTTTGTGAAAATGAATGTAAAAAGTTAAATAAATTTATTTAATAAAAAAAAATTGGAAAAAATTTAGCTTCTCTAAAGAACTTAAAAGAAAAAATTGGTGTTCTTTTGCAACACAGTTTGGCCTCAGTGTCACCTGGAGGACTGTGAAGTATGCCCCATTTTTGGGAACTTACAATGTAATACTCTTACAGTTAGAGTTACATTATTGCCAAAAAGGAAAATGGATAGAAATACATAATGGCCTTTGTTAAGGTCTCTGAGAACCCCATTCTCAGAAAAGATTGTAAGATGCTTGTATCCAGAGCTGCCCCACAAAAGGGCAATAGGGGTGAATTGGATGTTGGGGCCTCAGCTTCACCTCCTTCCCTATCTTCGTTCCCACCATCCCAATTCCTATCCCCACTCCAATATCCCCCAGCCTCCCATTGCTCCCTTACCTCCCCCAACCCTGGTCATCCCTTCTTTCCCTTGATTTCCCTTCCCTTTTCCTCTACCCTAACCCCCTTGACTCCTGCCTCATTTACCTTCCATGTCTCCTCCCCCCTCGATGACCCCTGCTCAGTTCCCAGCCACAGGTCTTGCTGAGGGACCTCCCTCTGCAGCCCCTCTCCCTGGGGCAACATTCACTCAGGCCTCAGGCCCCACCCCTATGGCAGTCTCTGGAGTATCTCCCCCTCAAACCCCTTTGCCTCCTCAGTTGCTAGCTGATCTTTCCTCCTGCCAGCCCGATCCCTTGACCTTACAGCCTAAACCAATTCAGTCAGCATTTCCCAGCCTCTTCCTCATGAGAAGCGGGACAATCAGAGTACGAGCTTCGTTCTCCATCTCAGACCTCATTCAGGTTAAAGAGAAACTGGGGAGATACTTGGAAGACCCCATTAAGTTTACTGAGGGTTTTAGGGACATTTCCCTACAATTTGAACTTCCTTGAAATGATCTGCATATTCTTTTCTCTGCCTGTTGTACCACTAAGGAGAAGGGGAGAATCCAGGAATATGTCCCAAAGTTTGGGCATTGTATGGCTAGCAATGATCCCTTAAAATATCCCTCAGAAGCAGCTGCTGCTCCCACTACTGACCCAGGGTGGGATTATCAAAAGAGTGAGGATAGAGGAAAGAGAGGAAAGAGAGACCTTGTGGTAATTTGTCTGTTAGAAGACCTAAAAACTGCATTTCAAAAACGAGTAAATTTTCAAAAAGTTAGGGAAATTACTCAGGGAGAAAAGGAAAACCCTGCCCGTTTTCAGGACTGGCTAGTAGAAGCTATTAAAAAGCATACAAATTTGGATCCTGACTCCATAGAAGGGGCAGCAATCCTTAGCATGTATTTTTTTTAATCATTCTGCCTTTTATATTAGAAGGGAACTGCAGAAATTGGCAATGGAACCCCAAACACCTCAGGCCCAATTACTGGAGATGGCCACTGGAGTCTTTAACAACAGAGGCCTCGTTGCAGTAGAGGAAAGAGAATTCAGAAGGGTCAGAGACAGGGAACATGCTCAATTCTTGGCTGCTGCCATGGCCAGGAAAAGATCCAGGAAGTACCCCTCCAGGTCTCCCCATTGGAGGAAGCCTGGTTACTTGGCAATGGGGAAACCTGCTTTTGATGCCTCAAGGAGGGTCACTGGTCCAAGGCATGCCCCTCCAGGGCACTCCCCCAAAGGGAACCCTAGGAACCAATGCTTGTGGAACTGTGCCCATGTGATCAGGAGGGACATTGGAGGAAGGACTGTCCTCAAGGTTGGAAAAGTGGTAGAGCCTCCCCCCAGTACCCTGTCCTCCAGTCTTCTCAAGACTTGGAACAAAGGGAAAACCTGGGTGCTGGCAGTGCTCCCACTTTCTCCACCTCTCTCTCCATGCCCTGGGCAAAAACGGAGGCTGAAGGTAAGGTTACCCACTTTAACATGGCTAAGTTCTCTGCTTTAACCAGTTACTCTGGCCCTATCTGCCCCTTGACCCCTTAGGTCATAGGCACTGAAGGGGCAACTAAGGAATGTCTCCAGACATACCCCCTCCCCAGCCTACTTGGGGATCTGTTGTTTAAACACTCCTTCCTTATGCCCTCCTCTAGCCCTACTCCCTTGCTGAAAAGGGACCTGATGGTGAAATTGGGGAGTCAATTTTCTCTAGTTAATCCTCCCATCTCCCTTTTACCTCTGTTCACTAAATCTCCCCATGTTCACTTGAGTGTGTGGGAGACAGTTGAGTCAATTGTTTGGGATATGGAAATTCCTGGATGACCTACTTCTGATACCCCAGCCATTGTTAGCCTCTCAGACCCTAAAGTGCTCCCCCATCTCAGCCAGTATCTGATTTAAGTCTGAGGCCTGGGAAGAACTACAACTTTTAATTGAAAAATTCCTTAAGTATAAAATCCCTGTCCCTTTTCCATGCAACACTGCAATCCTTCCTGCAAAAAAGCCTAATGGAGAATGTTCACAATTTATTTTTGCCTTTGAATGTAACTCTCATTTATTTGGCCAGGCTTCAAGAAGAGATTTAAGGCCCCTGAAACTAGCAGGTAGTAGCTTAACTCAGTATGTGCATGATATTCTTAACTTGTAGCCCCACCCAGGCGGGTTCTTTGGCTGCTGCCACAGAAGCCCTTAATTTCTTGGGCATTGGAGGCTGTAAGAGTCTCTTTGAACGAAGTCCAGAGAGCTTGGAAGTCTATAAAGTATCTGGGCCATGAACTCACACCCACTTCTTACTCCTTAACCTCAGGGAAAAAGGACAATCCTGTCTATCCCTGTTCCAGCCACTAAGAAACAAGTTCAAGTGTTTTTAGGCATGACTGAATTTTGTAGACTCTGGATTCCTAATTTTGGTTTTATTGCTAAACCCCTTTATGACCCTACTCAGGGCACTGACTCAGACCAGGCTAAAGCTTTTAAGGCTCTGAAAACTAATTTGATCACCACCCCATCACTAGACCTACCCAATCTGGGAAAACCTTTCACTCTGTACATTGATGAAAGGAGAAGACAGGATTTGGGAGTCTTAACCCATGCCTTAGTACCTTACCCTAGGCCAGCTGATGTTTTTATTTACTCAAAATATGTTTTCCTTGTTTTATATGTCCATGGAGCAATCTGGAAAGAAAGGGGATACCTGACAGAAAAAAAAACTTCCCCTATCAAACATGCCCTTCTATATTTTGGCCTTGCCACAGACTTCTTTAATCCCCTCCAGGGAAAATATTTTTTCTTTTTACTTCTCTCTCTTTTGTGAAACTTTCCTTTTGAATTGGCAATGATAGTGTTGACCCCTTTTCTCCTCTTCCCTGAGACTTTAAATACACTTGGCCTCCAAAAGTGGGAGGATAACTCCTTCTTCAAACTGGGAAACTCATTAGGCAGGGGGAGGTGGACTTTTTCGAAAGTTCTCCTCCACAATACGACTTCTTCAGAGGTCTATGCCACCCTTTTTACGTTGGCCACCCCTCTATGGGCTACTCTTTCCATCTCAACACCTTGCTTACAAGGTGCTGTCTGGAACTTTACACTGACCAGCCATACCAGTTGTTCCAAGAGAGCATTTTCTACTTGCACCTTTGGTTGCATCCTTCCCACTACTCTTCTGGTAGGTTTAAAGCACAATGCCACAGCTCCTTTCAGTTACAATACTCTTATTGATCCCTTAAAGATACCCCTCTCAACTGGGAGACTTATGTGCAACCATTCTGATCCTTGGGGCACCATTCATTCAGACCATAATAACTTAGTGCTCCCAAATCATCTTCATGGGAATCCTGGCTTTTTTCTATACTTGCCCCTATTCTTATTCCTTTCTTAAATTCCTTGTCAGATTTGTCTCTTCCAGAGTGCAAGCCATTAACTTCCAGATGACAGCCCGGGCTATATACCAACCTCTGGCTGAATCTAAGGTCTCTAGCCCACTGGGCCTAGCACCACCCAGGTTCTGAAGTCTGATCCCCTGAACAGGACCAGAGATGTAGAGAACCTAGAGGGGTTTGAAAGAGCCCCTGATCAAGAGTTCCCCTCCTCCAAGGGAGAAGAGTAGCTGGCTTGAGAAGTTAAGTGATACATTGTTCTCAGGTGCACGTCCTTGAATTCGGGTGTTGAAGTTCCAGGAATCAGGGCTCCTGCTATACAGGATAATGTTCTGATAAAGAGGCCTTGAAGCCTCCCTTTCTACTTGTCACCATCTGCTCTGTTTCATGCTTCAATCACTACCTTTATGGTTTTTTATTATTTAAGCACCCCAATTCTCTGAATTATTGGCTCAGTATGTCCTGAATAAATTCAGCTTGTTCAGACTGCTGTGTCCTGCCTGTCTTTTCATCCTCACTCTGTGAACCCATAACTGCAGCGCAGAGAGGCAGGGACAGCTCTACGCCCCTTGCCAGCAGGAAGCGGTTTTAGAAGCTGAGACCTTCAGCCCTTACCACAAAAGAATTTGGGTCTTATCTGTTTGAGGGGAGAATGATGAGGTACAAAAGCCCAAGCCAAGACCTTTTCCCCTTGGATCAGGAGGGTTTTTGTCCCATTTGTCTGAAGGGCTCCTGGAAAGTCTGGCCTTTGTGGGGCTCCTTGGATTCCCCTTCCATTTCTCTCAGGCCAGATACTCCCTATCTTCTATTTGCATTCTTTTGATATTCCTCTCTTTGATCCTATTACCTACCAGCCACTCCCACCAAGATCCTCCTTAGAGTCTGTCTGTATTCACCCCAGGGTACCAGTCATTCCCATACTGCCCCATCAAGACCATTCCTGGGGCCCCAGACTACTTGGCGGCACCTAGATTCTTCCCTCAGTCTTTTTCCATATTTAAGGTCCATCCTGCCTCCATGAACATGCTGAGATTCAATCCAGCTCAGACTCTGTCTAGTTGAGATTCTATCTGGCCTGCTTGTGAATACAAGCGTTACAAATGCTTAGGTTCATTAAGAGTCAACCCAGCATGGCCAACCTTTAATAAACTTTGTTTTTCTTTGGTTTTAAGAAAGCTTGTGTTGAATTCATTCTAGCACGACCTGGCATGTTGGTATTTCGGGGTCCCCAACACCCCAAACACCAACAACGCCATCTCGTTTCTTTTTCTGGATCTCCTTTTCTAGACTACACCTATTAATCTTAGGTGTCCCTCAAGGGTCTATCCTGGGTCCTCTCTCTTCTTCCACTATAATAACCTAGCTTTCTTTGCTTATCACCTTCCATGGATTCAGTGATCATTTTCATGCTGATGATTCTCATCTATTTATCCAGTGCTCACTTCCCATCTTTTATCACCAACACCTTGACCTTGATGTCCTGTAAGTATCTTCTAATCAACATGTCCTAAACAGAACTCTTTATTCTTTCCCTAAGCACCATTCTCTTTCCCAGTTGTTTCATACCTGGACTAAAGAAATAGCCTGCTGGGTGGTCTTACTGCCTCCAGGTCTTTGCCCACTCTAATCTTTCCTCCATCCAGCTGCCAGTTGTGATCTTTCTTATGGAAAGACCATAACCTCTCCCTACGCAAGCCACTTCTGTGGCTCTCCATTACCTCTCAGATCAAATATCAATTCCTGTTTTTGTTTTTGTTGTAAAGTCCTTCCCAACTTGGGCCCTTCCTACTGTTCTAGTCTTCTTACACTTTGTGCAGCTCTGGCTTTCTAGTTGTTAATCACTCACAATACTCTTATCTCACTGACTATCCTCTTCATGCTTGGAATGCTATCCTCCTCCTTTCCTCCTTTTAACTTCTCTGGAGCTTCCTCCAAGACTCAGCTCAAATTCTTCCTTATGTGTCCTGTCTCATCTTTCTCATATCCCCTCCAACATTTTTACATAATTGTTTGCATATTGTCTACCCCTTCAGAATTGATTTCCTTGAGGGCAGAGGTTATGTTTTTGTCTTTTTATGTATCTATCCCAAATAATTAGCATAATGTCTTGCACCTAATAAGAACTTAATAACTGCCTATTGATGCTGCTGTTGATGAGAAACTCTGAAAAGCACTTTAAGGAAGATTTCCAATCTGTCACCTCAAATCTGAGGTTCAAAGTAAACTGTCCTCCAGATCTGGAAAGTGGGCTCATACTGCCTTGACTAAGGAATACTTTCTTTGCTAGAAATGGAAATTACAGCCATACTAATAATTTTTTTTTTTTTTTACAAAAACAACAAAATGATCTGGAGCTCTGAGAGTGCTGAAATGAAGTAGGAGGAATTTGAGAAAAATCTTCTTTACTGGGTTTGGCCCTAGAGCCCTAACGAGCTCCATAATTTAGAATGAGTCTCAATGGAAAGGTCCTTTTCTTGCCTAGGTAATGGATGACTATAAGAAGTAAACTTTATATTTAAATTAATCAGTAAGCATTGATTAAGTGCATGGTTTGATTTTACAGGCTCTACCATTATATTATAGCCCCCATGGAAGTTTAGGTAATGTTGGATAATAAAAGGAAATAAGAAAGTACATGTGAGTGAGTGATCATGCTGGTCCAAAGGGGTGAGAAAACTGAACAAGGTCAAGTCTTCTGTGATATCTTCTATTTTTCTCCTTCCTGGAGGACCATAGACCTAGAGCATTGCCTCTTTTAGCCCACTTCCTCCTGTGTCAAACAAGACTCATGTTTGCTTTTCTGGAATGATATTTCGATGAAAGATGTTCAGCCAATCAAGACCTTGAGCACAAAACTTGGCTTCTAAAAGATTGGCTATGGACAACAGAGTTACCCAAGTTCTCTTTGGTTATCATGTTCCTTACTGTGACTTATCTTCCTTATTCCTCATAACAAGTCATAAAAAGCACTAGGTGCTAGCCCAGGTGTCTAGATAGCAATAAAAAATACTGTGGGCATGAGGATAGAGTGAAGATACAAAGCACATATAGGCAATTACAGGTGCATAAAATTATATACTGAGACTATTACAAGTTTCACTTAGAGATCCCTTGGATCTGGAGCCCTCATTGAAGTTCCCCTGCATACCATAGCACTTATATTCTGTACCACACCGATGAAAGCATAATTACAGACTGCCTTCTATGGTTTCATGTGGAAGTAGTACAAGCCATGGGTTTAGATGGTTGTTTATTTCTGGCTATATTAACTTCTCTGAGTGTCAGAGAAAACAACTTTGCTACCTACTTTATAAGGTTGTTGTCATGCTTAAGGTGCTATGAAAATGTTCTCTCAAAAGATCATCTCAACCCTGTTGGGTTACCATTATGTCCTGGAAGGACTGGGACTGACTTTTTGTCTTTTTTTTCATATTCCCCACACAGTAACTAGCAGGCACTCAGTAAGAATTTATTAGTTTCTGCTTTGTCCAGTCATTTGTCCTCATTATTTTCCCACACTAGGATTCTAGCATAAAGACCCATTATACTCTCATCTTGGATCCCTAAGAAATCAAGTTTTTTTTACAACTTCTTGATTTCTACCCTTAATCCAGGAGGAACTGTCCTTGAGCAGATCTTTCTGGTTCTCCCATTTCTATCCCCAGTCCAACTAGAGTTACACTCCAAGTTATTGGCTAGCTTTCAAGTTTCCAGGCTGTATTGTTACTGCTTTTTTTCTGTTTTCTATTTCCCCCTTAGAAGTCTACTTTTCCTTTTGGTTTACTGTTTTCTGAAACCCCTAAAATAATCTATTCCTCCTGGGTAGTATCAGTGGCATTTATCATTTACTTATAAGAATGAACAATTAGCTATCATAAAAAGTACAAGCCACAAAAAGTACAAGTCTTAGTACCCGGACACAGTGACGGACACTGTGGACCAGTTTAGCTAAGTTTATAGAGACTCATTTCATTACCAGAAAGTTGACAGCCAGGAAATGAAGAAATGAAATCTGTCAGTCATAGAAACAAAGAGCATCCCACAAGGCATAGAGAGGTTGTAATCTGTATTCAAGGAGGGAGTACCCAAAATGATATCATGGTTCATGGAAGTAAGAAGGTAAGCAGTAATTTAAAGTCTTTCCTTTCATATTCTTCCTCTCTCCCACACTCCCAACCTCTCCCACCCCATAAAAAAAGGCAGTAAATGAGATGTATTACTCTGAGACAAAAATTCAGACAGTTATAGTTATATAAAGGTAAAAGTCACTTAACAAATCCATGAACTAGAATAAAGCCAAAGAAACTAGTTTAGAGGAGAAGGACCGAAAATTGCCAGCTTAATTTATATATGTTTTATTTCAAACTATGAATATGACTTGTTTTTAGTGCTCTGTCTGTTTAGATGCAAGTGTCTAAAGCAGCATGGCATGGCGGAAGGGCCAATGGCTTTGGAGTCAGAGGACCTGGGCTCAAATCCCACCTCGGCCACTTACTTTTTGTCTCTATTCCTTCATCTGAAAAATGAGGGGCTTGAAGTGACCTTCAAGGTCCCTACTGAGCTCTAAATGAATGATCTTATGATACCACAAAGTATCATAGAAACCCCTCTCCTTCCACTTGATGGCAGATAACACGTACTACATAGGGGTCAGTACGATGGGAGGGAAAATTCCATGTTCTCTGAAAAACTCTTACACAAATGTTATGCTCCTAAATAACATGTTGAGTCACTTACCTTACGCCACTTTGTGTAGAATCGAAAGAATATACAGCGACTCAATTGGTTTCTCAATTTCCAGACTTGGCTCTCAATAAGAAAAAGTAGGAGAAGGAAAACGAAGCCTGAGATAGCCATTGAGGCAACATATTTTCCAATCCCACGACCCATCAATGAATAAATATTCTTCTCATATTGAATACCTGAGAATAACAAAAAGAGATGTACTCATGGGATGATCTGATTTCTTTCTTCCTTATCTATTATATTTGCACAGGTTCTCTTATCACAAATATTCCCTCTAATTTTTTAAAGTTCCCATGATCATGGTACATAAGCTATATAAATGAGGGAAGACTGGACAGCATTTAGCGTGATAATCTAATAAAGGAAAGTATGTCCGGAGCATATTTAATAAAATGATAGTATGTAGTAGTGATAAATGTGCTGGATTTGGATACTGGATGGTTCTTTTTATTCTACCTCAGATATATGTCGTAAGTCATCAGCTTAACCCCTCAGGACAGGGATAATAATGACAGTATTCACACTAACTACATCATGTGTCTGATAGGAGTAAAATACTTCACAGACCTTGAAGGGCAACATAAGTGTGCATTCTGAGTTATTTTTCCTATGGTGTTACATAGTTACTAAGATATAAACAGCAAACAATTAACTTAAATGTAATCTAATTTTCAGTGTTTCTCTTTGTTTGGTTACTAATGTCAGTAGTTTTTCCTGGTGCTGTGTACAGTTTAATCCTCATATATTTTTCTCCCTCATTTGCAGACAGATACAGGTACATATTAAAAAAAAGTCCTGGATCTTACGCCTTAATATATGGGGCTTCTGGCTAAGTCATGGATACATCCTGTTCCTCCAAAGGTCTGGTTATTTCCTCTCTAGGGTCTGTGATGGTTGCCTCAACTTCCCTTGGCTCTGCAGCATGCCCCTAGCTGTCAAGGCAGGCATTATGCCTTCCATTATGAGAGTTAAAATTTGCCAGATGAAGGCTGTTGTCTCACTGAGTACCTCTCCTGTGGAAACCTCTAAGTCCCATAAAACATCTATAAAAGGATTGAGACAATTCTAAAGTCAGAGAGAATGAAACTTAATCACACTAAATTATAAATGATTAGGAACAAATTCTTTCTGAACCTTTCAGGTAAAAGGATCTTGATCCACTCTCTGGTAATGAAAACAATAACAGGTACCATTTATATAATTTCCTAACCCTCTGTTCAAGGATCAGGTAAGGAAAAACATGATAGGGGAGACATAGCTTATGAGAAGAGTGGGAAACCTTTTAAAGGGAGCAGAGCCTTTGGGGAGTATGTCACAGAGAACAGAGTGGTCAGAGTAAAGAAGGCCACTAAGCATGCATAGTGATCCCTCAGGCCACATACTGACTTAGTTTTAAAATGCAATGTTATTTATGTTTTATTGTATTTTTATTTATTCTGTTAAACGTTTCCCAATTATATTTTAATCTGGCTTGTGTAACACTTAGTAGTGTGCTGCCAGCTGCCTGACATACACACACAAATATATACACACACATTTGCTGGTTAACTAAAGTAGGGAAATGGAATGCCACTGTTTGGGGCAAAGAGTGAAGATAAATTTTTCAATAATTTTTATAACTTTTTAGATAGTACAGCCCTTTGACTGAATCCAAACTTCACAGAACAAATTCCCTTAATAAAAGGATTTGTCCTTTACAAGTTAGACTCAGTCAAGAGGCTGCACATAAGGTCTAGAAAGCAACATGTGGCCTCAAGGAAGCAGTTTCCCCACCTCTGGGGAGTAGGCCTTTGCTTCCTTCAAAATTCAAACAAAGTAGGTGGCATTTTTGTCTAATCATTTTTTTTTTTTTGTGCTATCCACTCTTGGTCTGAAAGGATCAATGTAATTAACTTACTTTAAAGCAAAATACCCCCAAACCATTTACCCTTTATGTCTTCCATGAGGTCTTAAATTGCTTCATGGAGAGTCCTCATGCTAGGGAAATAACTTCTGTATTGATAGTGGTCTTAATGATACACCATTTCTTCTCCTTCAGCTACTAAACATGGAAAGCTGGAGAGAAGAAACTGTTACTTGAATTTGAATACTCACCTTTTTTTAAACAATCATCAGCAGCAACAGAGGTACAGTATTTCTGGGCTTTGTAGTTTTCATAAAATCCACTGATAGACTGCCCCAAGTTGTGATTGGGAAATATCAGAAATAGATTATCCAATGCTTTAATGGAGGAATTCGCCATTACTACCACTATGATGGAAAAAGTTATAGATTACTTTCTATTGCAAGAAACCTGACTACCCAAATTTGGCTCATAGAATTTCTAAACTACATATAATACTTGAAAAATACCACTTACTTGCTAGTAAATTTTTTTTCCTGATATTTGGTTCTATAGGTATGTATCAATCATGGTAGAGTTCTAAAATAGCCTTTGGGTGCAGTGAGTATTTTTAGGTTATATCTGCTCTTTCTGTGATGAGCAAGACCACTTGAACCAATTATCTAGTTTCCAGTTTGACTCAAGAGTCCAGTAGGGAAGCAAAATCACTAGAGGGGATATAACCTCAGACAAAGGTTGTCAACCTCTTAAGGGATAAGAGCCATTTTGGTCTATTCTTAGTCTACTAAGTCTACTAACTTCAGTGATTTTATATACAGGAGATTTTATGTCAATTTCACCTTTATTGGCTCATTTTCTTTTATTTTTTTGTTTATAAATTAGTATACATTAATACAGCACAATATATGATTGTGATGGAATGCTACTGTGCTACAAGAAATGATGAGCTCAATGATTTTAAAAAAAATGTAAAGACTTGGATTAAATAATGAAGTCTAAATGAGCAGAACCAAGAGAACATTGAATACAGTAATCAGCAATATTGTTTTAATAATGACTTTGAGTGAATAAGTTATTTTGTCTATTATAAATATCCAAATTAAGTATAAAGGACATATGAAGAAAGATACTATCTGCATCCAGAGAAAGAACTGAGAAGCAGAAGTTATGTATAGAATAATTTTACATATATATGTATATATGTATGTGTATATATTGATATATACATATATATACAAATAGGTATATATATCCATACACACAGATACACACTTATATTTGTGTCTAATGGTAGCTATCTCTAGGGTGGGGGATGGAGGAGGAGAAGGGAATTAAAAAAGAAAAAAATTTACATGAAAATTTTGTTGTATATTTGAAAGTAATAGCAAGTTGTGCATAGTAGATTGGTAGTTTCATGTAATGTACTATCTTAAGGAAATGTTATTTTTATTCCATAAATTAAAAATAACATTAAAAATACAACACAATACACTAGAAAGACAAAATAATCATTTATTGTCTTCAGAAGGCCCTTGTTATAATACACATATGTGGCCTAGGTAGTGGAGGGAGCAGCTTTGGTGCATCCTACATGGTTTTATCAGACTATCTCACATACTGGAATACATGGTGAACCTGGCTCTGGGGGGATGAATTATGGAATAGGAGATAGCAGAGATAAGAAAGGGAATGATTTATGGCAGCAACAAGTCCTGGAAGAAGATGCTGCAATTGGGGATAAAGTCAAGAAGAGAAGAGAAGATCCAAGTGAATATCCCAGGTAGCCTCTGTGCTTTGGGAAGTGTAGGGAAGGTACAACATGAAAATGTTGAGTCTGAATTTTATCTGCTTTTAAACTTGCTATATTCAATAATTGTTCATGCACATTAATTGTAATGTGAATGAGTGCATTAGTGAGAAAACTTACTAAATGAACCATACATATACAGGGTGGTCCCAAAGTCTTAGTGCAGTTTTAAGGATTAATTAGGTTTTCACTTGCACAATTCTAATTTTTAATGAATTGTTTTCTTCATTTCCATTTGGCCAATTCCACTTTTTAAGGAGTTGTTTTCTTCAGTGTACTTTTCCCCCCATTTTGTCAATTGTTCCTTAAAATTTTTTCTTCTACCTCTCTTATTTGACTTTTAAAATCCTTCTTGAGCTTTTCCAGGAAGGCTTTTTGGGTTTGAGACCAATTCATATTCCCCTTTGAGGTTTTGGTTGTGGGTATATGTAATGGTAATTTAAATAAGAAGATCTTTCCCATTCATTAGTAGACCCATATAACCTGCTTGGGTCACATGGCAGTCTGAGTCACATGGAGCCTGTAGTGGGAAGAATTTGCTGAATGGATGGAACAGGAAGGGTGAAACAGGAAGAGGCAGAACAAGAGTAGGAATGAGCAGTCAAAACTGAGGGAGAGAGAGGAGGCAGACAGCTAGGCTCCTGAATGTTTGTGGGAAGGCCCTAGCATGGAAAAGGCTTGGGACTGGTGTTGCTCTCTGCATTGTTATTGTGTATAAATTTTTGTTACTATGATGGATTTGGCTTTCTGGTCTTGCAATTTGGCTCTCTGGTGTCTGAATAAATGTTTTGGTTCTGTCTTTCATGTGGAGAGTCTGTTCTATTTCGTGATTCAGAATTGTGCCAGCATATTCATGGCTGCTGTAGGTGCTGTGAATATTATATTGGCACTACAGTACATTGACCGTGTTGTCCTCTCCTGGATTTACGTTTTGTCCTTCCCTGTCACCAAGATATTTCTCTATGGTCATTGTTTTTGTTTGATTCTTCTTGCTCATGTTGTTTGCCTTTCATCTGGTTTTTAAATTTAATCTCTGCTTCTGGGGCCCAGGGGGAACTGTCCCAGACTTCTTGTGTTGGGAGCTAGGGGCCTGGTTACTGGTCTTCTGTGCTGGGGCCTCAAGTGCTGGCAGTCAGATGTTTTAGTGGTCTGGTAGTTTACCTGGTGCTGAACTGGAGCTGCTGGTGTGTGTCTGGTGTTGGTGCTTGCCTGCTCCACCCTTGGCCTCAGGATCTCCTGCTAGTCTGCTGGGGCTTGCTGCTGGCTTGCTGGGATGCCTCCTATCCTGTACTGGTCCCCTTCAGCCACAGCAACAGGGACCTTTTCCATTAATCCCCCAGTCTCCCATTTTGTACCCCATTTTTCTGCTGGCTCTACTATTCCAGGAATTTTCTTGGGGCAATATTCTCTGAGTTTTTCAAAGTCTATAAGGGAAGCTGAAAGTGACTTACTACTTACTCCATCTTGGCTCCTGGAAGTTTAAATAGGTGATTTTCAAACTGTTAAGTCTGTGTGCTGATAACCTCTGCCATAGGGCCTGCACAGGACTGTGCCTCTCTCTCACCTAGTTCCAACAGATACTTCCCCCCTATTCTGTACTGAGAGGTCTGGGAATCACCGTTCAGTGATTCAGTCCCCCCAGGGTCTGCTCTAACCTCATTATGTGTAGAGGGCGAGAGAGATGAGACAGGCAGACTCACCAGCAGGCTATTATAGTAGTCTAGGCATGAGGTGATGAGAGCCTGCTCTAGAGTACTGGCAGTACCAGAAGAGAGAAGGGGGTGTATTTGACAGATATTGCAAAGAAATTGACAGGGCTTGGCAACAGCTTGGATTTGGGTGTGAGAGTAAGTAGTCCAAGATGATTCCTAGATTGGTACAGATTCCTAGATTGTATGACCTGGGGGACTGTGAAGATGGTGTTGTCCTCTACAGTAATAGGGAAGGTAGGAGTGGGGAATAGCTTAGGGAGAAAGATGAGTTCAGTTTTGGACAGACTGAGTTTAAGATATCTACTGGATATCCAGTTTGAGATGTCTGAAAGGCATCTGGAAATGTGAGATTGGAGGTCAGCATATATACCAGGGTAGGAAAGAATCATCAGCATATAGATGGAAATAAAATCCATTGGAACTGATGAGAGACATGAGTGATTAACAGAGCCAAAGATTGTAGAGAGGCTGAAGAGAATGAGGACAGAGAAAAGGCCATTGTATTTGGCAACTAAGAGATTGTTAGTAACTTTGGAGAGAACAGTTTCAGTGGTATGATGAGGTTGAAAGCCAGATTACATGGGGTTCGGAAGAAAGAGAAGAGACGAGAGAAAGTGGAGACAGTCTTTTTGAGGAGTTTAAGCTACAAAGGACAAAAGAGATATAGGATAATAGGGACAAAAGGATTGAGGTTTTTTTTTTCAGGATAGAGACAGGAGCAATAGGACATGAACAAGTAGACAAAGATAGAATAAAAATAAATGAAAATATTGGGATGACAGAAGGGGCAATCTATTGGAGACATCATATGTCTATGATGAATGGGATCACTTGAACAACTAGAGGGGTTACCCTTGGTAAGAAGTAAGGTCACGTCATCATATCAGACAGGGGTAAAGGAGGAGACAGTAGCAGAAGGCACCTGGTAGGGGATAGCAAAGAGGGGGGAAGAGGAAACTCATGGAAAATAGCTTCAATTTGGTGTGTAAAATATGAAGGAAGATTCTAAGCTGAGAAAGTATGAGGTTTGAAGAGGGATGAAAAGGTTTGGAAGAGGTGCTATGGAGAGTGGGATAGTAAGTTGATAAGGGAGTGATTAAAGTAAGTTAACTAGCAGCAGTGAAGACCCAGTTGAGATTGTGTAATGTAAATTTGTAATGAACTTAGAAGGGTTATGTGATTTTTTTTCCATCTTTGTTCAGTATCACATGTATAGGAGGAACAAAGGCAATGAACTGTGGAAGTGAACCAAGGCTGAGTATAATCAGCAGTATCATAAAAGGGCTAGGAACTCAACAGAACAGTGTAGAGGTGAATTCAGTCAAGATGGAGAGAAGAGAGTGGCTAGTTCAGTGGAGAAGGCCTGGGAGAGAATTGAAGGGTCAGGGGATGGGAATTTATGGTTGGAGAGTGGGGTTTTGTAAGGGAAGACACAGAAAGGTAAAAAGTCAATAGTTCATAGTTGGATCAGGATTTTTGAAAATGGAAGTGGTATATTTGTGGTTGACAGTAAGAGAGAAGGTATGACCATCTTTGTGTATGGCTGAAATATGATGAAGTAACACACAGGAGGTGAATGAGTTGAGACACTGAGTGACTAGGGTACTTTAAGGAGAATCAGTATGAATGTTAAAGTATGAGGGCAGGAATTGGGGAAGAGAGAAAAATTGTAAACTAGGTATAAAATTCATTGTGGAAGGAAGGAGAATGACCTGGTGGTCCACAGACAGCAACTAACAGGATTTGAACTGGCCAGTAGGAAGGGATAGCATGACTCTCAAAGGAATCACTGAATCACAGAGGTAGGGGGAGAATCTAGAATTCTCAATCAGTGAACCAAGGAGAATTAGTGAAAGAGTAGTCAGAACTAAAAAGGGTGGCCAGGGGAGTGATATCATCAGGAAGGAGTGAAGTTTCAGTAAAAGTCTGTAGATGGAAGGAGTGGAAAAGGAATAGATTTAAGATGAAGGGAAGTTAGTTGCCTCATGAAACAGGTATTCCAGAGGGCACAGTGGAAGGATTGGGTGGAGTTAGGATGAAACTTTGGCGTGGGAGGTTTGAGGGGATGGGAATGAGGAATGAAGTGACAGGTGAGGAATGATGATCCACAGGAGTTCAGAACCATTGGGATAAGAAGGGTATGACCAGGTGTAAGAATGTTCACCATTGAACGGAAGGTGCCACTCTTAGATGGAGCAAGAAATGGAAAGTCTAAAGTCAAAAGGAAGGTTGCTCTTCTTTGTACTGGAGGTTTTCCACATCCCATTTGGGAGATTGGTTGGGCAGCAGCAGGTAGAAGATGTCTTGTGCTGGCACAGATGAAAATGGTTACTCTGGGGCGGATGAAAGACACATGGACTGGACCCTAGTAACCTTTCCTCAGAAGATACTCTGTGTCCATCAGAAAATCATCCATAAGAGGTACGAGTTGTCTTGGCTATGGGTTCCCTAATTGTGCTCTCTAGCAGTGTATTCTTCATTTATGTTTACTTTACCTACTGATATGGTATGTAGTTGTAACACAGTGCCCTAAGCTTATAAAGGGAGAAATTTGGTTATTACTCTCCATGCAAGTCTATTCCAGTAAATGTCTTTGCATTGAGTTAATTGTGTCAATTACTAAAAGTAAAAGCACTGGTAGGGGTTCATGAGCTATAGTTTTTCATATGCAAACTTATAAAGTATGGTTCTGGGGCACTCATCACCAGGAGGAAGCAATCTACACATTTTTGATGAGGATGGTAGACAGATACACACACATCTATATTTAACTATATGTCTACACAAATCTAGATCTATTTATCTACCATCTATCTCTAGATATTTATATATTTCTATTTCTATCTCTATCCAGCCCTAGTCTCTCTCCTAAGCTTCAGTCTTATTTCAAATTCGATATCTTGGAGGCAACACAATATATGCAATATCTTCAATATCTTTCAATATTCAATATCTTTCTCCAAAACCCACCTCTCTTCCAAACTTCCCTATTTTATTCCAGGGCACCATTATCCTTCAGGTTATACAGGTTCACAGCCTTAGTAATCATCTTTGACTCCTGACTCTCCCCCTTCATATTCAAGCAATTGCTAGATCTTGTTTCTACCTCTATATCCTCTTTCAAATACATGTTGTTCTCTCTATTCACAAAGCTGCCAGCCTAACTCAAACCCTCATTACCTCCTCCTTGCATTAGTGTAAGAGTCTCCTAATTGATCTCCCTGCCTTCAGTTTCTGCTTTCATCTTTCACACAGCTGCCAAGTGTGGTCCATACTCTGTGTTCTACCTCCTATAGAAGTTCTGGAAAGAGTCTGGAGGGATAAGGTAGTGATTTGGGAAGTATATTTAAAGGATGGAATGGTGATCCAAATTGTGTTGTTGGTTTTTTTAAAATAGAATTAACAAACTTTCAAATTAAAACTAGAATACTGAACTGCTGTGACTCAGGTATTGGATGCAATGATAAATTGAAAATGACTTATAATCATGCCCTTAATAAAGGGGCTGCCTTTGTTCATTTAAAATTTGGTAAATCTAATGTTTTATGATATTAAAAATAATGACAAATATAGATAAATGTAAGTAATACAATAACCTCTTTTATTCTTTGTGATCATATAATCATAAGGTAGCTTAACCCTCTCCCCAGATCTTCCATACACCCCCAACACAGGATCATAAAACCATAGGATCATAGATTTAGAGTTGGAAGGGACTTCAAGGGTCATCTAGTTCAATCTCTTATTTTTTTTTTTTTACAGATGAGGAAACTGAAGCCAAGAGAAATTAAGCAACTTGCCCAAAATCAAACAGGCAGTAATTGATAGAATGAGGATTTGAATCCACCTTCTTTGACTCCAAATCTAGCACTCTTTTCACTGTACCATAGTAGACAAGACTAAATAGGCCAATTCAACTCATACCTAACCAAGAATTTCCTCTATACCATATCTAACAAGTGCTCATCTAGTCTTAGGGGATGAGTACTATAACCCCAAACTCCAAATCAGAAGTACAATTCTATTTCTACCTGTATACAGATTAATCCCAAATACATGTACAAATTCAGAGCTTTCAATCACTTTTCCCAGACTAAATCCTTCCTTCAGCATTAAGACTGATATTCAACTGATACCTACAATTGGGCTCATAATCTTTCTCCCTAATCTGTTAATCAGTCCAAATGTTCATGTTATAATCAATTAGAACCCCTGGCTTTTCACTTTAATAGGTCTTTCTTTGAGTCTTTTATCTTCTTCACTACACTATCTAAAATAAAATGTTCATCTATTATTTCCTCTATGATAAACCTTGGATTCACTCCCTCCTAACACAGACTAACATAGGTCTTAGATGTTTGTTGACAGTCATCTATTGAATCTATGACTCTTATTATAAGCCTCTTTACGTGCCTCCCTTTAGCATTTTCCTCTCCAAGTACTGCTTATATCAAATCACTAAGTTTCAAAAAAAAAAAAAAAAGAAATTTAGAGGTTCCTCTAAACTTTTGAGTGAAGTCCTCATTCTTAATCATGTATTTTAAGGGTTTGATTACTGATAGCTCTTCTCTACTTCCTAACCCAAGGAACACTTTATTTCAGTCAAACCAATGTGTCCTACAAGTGGCTTGTCATTTATCCTCATTTACTTTGTCCTTCAGTGTTTTTTTTTTTCATTTCCTTACACATGGGGTCTCTGAAAATTATTCAAGGCACATTTTAGGTCTTTGTCTATTCAAAACCATAGCTCAATAGCTCCCACTAATGTTTTTCTCTTACCAGACCAATAGGAGGATATATTGTTTTAAAGTAAAAGTCATTAATTTAATTAAACAGATGACCAAGAAGTTAACAAGGAACAACCCCCTCCCCCACAACACACTATCTCACAAATTCTTACACCACTGGTGCGAGAGGGCATACACACAGGGGACATGCATAAGCAACTCATACTCCAAGTCTGGATGGAGAGATGGAGCCCCCTCTGTCACTACTACTGTCACTTTTGTTTTGTATGCTCTGCTGTGAGCTCTGGCTATATTCTTCTACTCTAGTGTTTCCTCTGCTGAACTGACAGTGGCTGACTTAGCCACAAGGGCTAGTCTAGACTGAGAGCCACATCCAGCTAGCAGTGGCAGTCTTAGGATTAGGTGAAGTTTGTTTTGAATTCCTTTGCTTCTGTTATAATTCCTTACACCCTATTTCAGTTGTGATAAGTAGATTTCTTTAATGCCCATCATGCCCTTGGTTGCTGTTGTACGTTCATGTAAATCATCCCAGAGCTTTATAAGATTGTAGGGGAAGAAAGGAAGGCAGCAAGGAAGAAGATAAGCATTTACAAAGTGCCTACTATGTGCCAGGCACTGTGCTAAGTACTTTATAAATATTTTCTCATTTAAACCTTACAAAACCCTTGGGAGGAAGGTGCTATCCCCATTTTATAGTTGAGGAAATTGAAGCAAAGAGAAGTTAAATGACTTGTCTAGGGTCACACAGCCAGTAAATGTCTGAGGCTGAATTTGAGCTCAAGTCTTCCTAATTCCAGGCCTGGGATTCTATTCACTATAAAGTCTATTCCAGACAGTCTGTTCACTTTACCACCTAGTTAAGACACAGTGGTAGAGGTGGAGTACAAAATCTTTGCTTAGCCCTTTTGCAGGCATCCAAATCACTGTTTTATGAGTAATATTTTTCATGTGATTCTTATTCAGTACTTTTGGTTCTACTTTCTACTTTTCATTACTTTGTATAGGATTTTCTATATTAATAGTATTTGTCATTCTGGGGGAGATGGAAGGAAGCATATCTTGGTTCATTATTATTTAGGCTAGAGGGTCTAAAAACCTCTGATTTGGAAAAAAGGGAAATTAGTTGCTGTGGATTTCCTTATCATTTAGATTGGATAGAAGTTTCTGGACATAGAGATATGGTGGCTGAGATACACAGATCATATCCTTTGAATCACATCCATTTGAAATAAATTGGACCAAAAAACATTTTCAGAACTCTGATTTTACATAAGACACACATGGGTATAGTGCTATCAGAAATAACTGAAATTCCATTTGTGGAGAAATTTTGCTCCCTTTCTTATTCTCTGCATAAAATATAAGTGTTACCTCTGTTATAATGATCTTCTACAAAATATGTGAATAATTATCACTTTTAGAAGTATCATATACAGTCAATTCTCAACATTCATGCATTTAAATTTGTGACTTCAAGCATTTGCATGGTTTTATTTGCAGCAATGCTCAGTGGAGAAAAAACAATGAGAGGTGCAATACATGCAAGTTTGTGGAGTTGATCTATTATTTCAGACTGTTGGATCCTTCACAATCTCCAATGACATTCATTGTCATTGTGAAGGACAAAGTGTTGGAAGTGATGCTGAAACCTCACCAGTCTTGGTGTCATCTAATAGCAGCAACTAATGTCCCAGTAACCTCTTCCTTAGTTTTCAGAGGGCAGCCAAGGTAGAGAGGTTTAAAGCAGCAATGCCTTCACACCACCATCTGACACAGTGGAAGATAATCTTCAGGTCAAAAAAGTTTTAGTTTTGAGAATTTTATTTGCTGTACAGTATTTGTGATACAGCAGATTTCCTGTTATGCAAATTAAATTAAATTAAAATTAAATAGTCTAAAATCTAATTTTAATTACAAGACTATTAGATATTATCTTCTCCAATGTGGGCAAGATTTATGACAGTCATGAATAGTCAATGCCTGTTTATTAATTTCCTTATCTTAAAATGCTTCTCCTCACTTATTCATTGCTTCCCCCTGGGAAAGGGCTTATTTGGGAAGAGGACAGCTGAAAGGAGAGGAAAGGTAAATGCTATCATCCTTACCATTAGATTCTGCCATGTAGACAAAGAGGAAACTGATCATGCCTGAAAAGAAGTTGAATACAACAAGTTTGGCATAGGCAGTGGCACTACCAGAAAATAAGAAGCTCAGCAGGTACATGAGAGGGATGATGGACCAGCCATATAGCATGAAGATTAATAAGATATCTGCTTCATGATAGTCTTCAACGAAAGCTTTCACACCACAGTATCTGAACACAACCTAAAACAAACAGACCAAATATAGAGATAGGAATTATGGGTTAAGGAATGAGAAGAACATCAGCTAAGAACCCTAGAGATAGAAACTGATAGTTCTACTTTTAAAAGTAGGGATATGAAACTACTGTTTAGTCAAACTATTTTTAAATATTTATTTTTAATTTTCCACATTCATTTCCACAAGATTTTGAGTTCCAAAATTTCTCCCCATCTCTCCCCTCCAGCCATCCCAAGATAGCATGTGTTCTGATTACCCCTTCCCTCAATGTGTCCTCCCTTCTATCACAACCCTCCCTTCCTTTATCCCCATGTCCTCTATTTTCTTGTAGGGCAAGACAGATTTTCTATACCCCATTACCTGTATTTCTTATTTCCCAGTTGCATGTAAAAACAATTTTTAACATTGGTAGTTAAAACTTTGAGTTCCAACTTCTCTCCCTTCCTCCCTCCCCAGCCATCCTCACTGAGAAGACAAGCAATTCAATATAGGTTATACCTATGTTATGCAAAAGACTTCCATAAAAGTCATGTTGTGAAATACTAACTATATTTCCCCCCATCCTATCCTGCCCCCCATTTATTCTATTCTCTTTTGACCTTGTCCCTCCCCAAAAGTGTTTACTTCTAATTACCCCCTCCCTCCCATTTGTCTTCCCTTCTATCATCCTCTCCACACCCCACTTATCACCTTCTCCCCTACTTTCCTGTAGTGTAAGATAGATTTTTATACCACATTGAGTGTGCATGTTATTCCCTCTTTAAGCCAAATCTGATGAGAGTAAGCTTCACTTTTTCCCTCACCTCCCCTACTTTGCCCCTCTATTGAAAAAGCTTTTTCTTGCCTCTTTTATGAGAGGCAATTGGCCCCATTACATTTCTCCCTTTCTTCTTCCAAGATATTCCTCTCTCACCCCTTAATTTTAATTTTTAGAAATCATATCTTCCTATTCAACTCATCCTGTGCCCTCTGTCTATATGTATATAATCCCCCCAACTACTCAAATAGAGAAAACTCTCAAGAGTAACAAATATTATCTTTCCATGTAGGAATGTAAACAGCTCCACTTTAGTAAGTCCCATATGATTTCTCTTTCCTGTTTATCTTTTCATGTTTCTCTTGATTCTTGTGTTTGAAAGTCAAATTTTCTATTCAGTTCTGGTCTTTTCCTCAAGAATGCTTGAAATCCCTCTATTTCATTGAATGACAATTTTTCCCCTGAAGTATTATACTCAGTTTTGCTGGGTAGGTGATTCTTGGTTTTAATCCTAGCTCCTTTGACTTTTGGAATATCATATTCCAAGCCCTTCAATCCCTTAATGTAGAAGCTGTTAGATCTTATGTTATCCTGATTGTATTTCCATAATACTTGAATTGTTTCTTTCTGGCTGCTTGCAATATTTTCTTCTTGACCTGAGAACTCTGGAATTTGGCTACAATATCACTAGGAGTTTCTCTTTTCAGATCTCTTTCAGGAATTGATATAATATTCCTAGGAGTTTTCCTTTGGGAATCTTTTTTAGGAGGTGATCAGTAGATTCAATATTTATTTTACCCTCTGGTTCTAGAATCTCAGGGCAGTTTTCCTTGATAATTTCATGAAAGATGACGTCTAGGCTCTTTTTTTTGATCATGGCTTTCAGGTAGTTAGATAATTTTTAAATTGTTTCTCCTGGATCTATTTTCCAGGTCAGTTTTTTTTTCCAGTGAGGTATTTCACATTGTCTGCTATTTTTTCATTCCTTTGACTTCCTATATACTTCCTATAATTTCTTGATTTTTCATAAAGTCATTCACTTCCATCTTCTCCATTCTAATCTTTAAGGAATTATTTTCTTCAGTGAACTTTTGAATTTCCATTTTCATCTGGCCAGTTCTGATTTATAGGGCATTCTTTTCCTCACTGGTTTTTTGAATCTCTTTTGCCATTTGAATTAGTCTGTTTTTTAAACTGTTATTTTCTTCAGCATTTTTGAGTCTTCTTTAGCAAGCAGTTGACTTATTTTTCAAGATTTTCTTGCATTACTCTCACTTCTCTTTCCAATTTTTGCTCTACTTCTCTTGATTTTCAAAATCCTTTTTGAGCTCTTCCATGGCCTGAGACCAATTCATATTTTTCTTTGAGGCTTTGGATGGAGAAGTTTTGACTTTGTTTTCTTCTGTTTGCATGCTTTGGTATTCCTTGTCACCAAAGTAAGATTCTACAGTCTAGTTATATTTTTATATATTCTATATTCTAGGATTCTTTTTCGGGTTTTTGCTTATTTCCGCAGTCATTTATTTGACTTTTGAGCTCTTTGCCAAGGTAGTTCTCTACTTCCAGTGGAAGTGGGGGGTGTACTGTCAACCACTTGATTCCTCCCCCCCCCCGCCCAATTTGTGGGCCTACAGCTCCAGAAAGTCGCTGTCTCTGCTCCTGCTGTTGCTGTGGCTGCTGTTGGTTCCTCCGTCACCTGCCCCCTCTGCCGTCCTGGGGCTGAGGTCAGACCATTCCACTCTCCTGCAATGGTCCCACCTTCCCACTGACCTTCCAATTTGTCCTTGGTGTTCTGTGATCATGAAGTCTGGAAACCACCAAAGGTGTGAGAGATTCAGTCCCCCCAAGACCAGCTCAGGTCCTGTCTGTGCTGGCGTGGCCCATACTGGACTGCACTCTGCTTCCAGAGTAGTGTGATAGACCCTTCCTGGAGACCTTCCAAGCTGTCTTGGGCTGAAGATTTGCTTCACTCTGTTATTCTATGGGTTTTGCAGCTCCAGAATATGTTGAGAGCCATTTTTTACAGGTATTTGGCTGGGCTTAGGGGCAGAACTCTAGAAAGTCCATGCTGTTTCTCTGCCATCTTGGCTCTGCCCCTAGTCAAACTATTTTAACTATCTTTAAAAACCCTGACTCACCAAAGGGAAAACAAAGGCACCAAGAAGACAACATTTTCTTACTTTTCTTAAGAGTTTCATTTTGTCCCCTTTGTCAAGAGAGGCCTTAGAGTGGGGAAGCTGTATGTTGTCTAGGGCATCAACTTTGTGAATAACACACATCAGTGAATAAAGGGACTAGGACTAGACTTCTGTAGACACCAAAATATCAGGAAGTAAACTTTCTTCTGAGGGAAGGGATGGAGAGAGGTCACTCAGAAGGCAGTTTCCCAGCAGCAAGAGCCACTCTAGCAAACCTTAGCCTTTGTGGCTAGATTCAAGAACTGAACACTGTTGCCTGAAGAGGAAGATGTACCCTGGACTAATCAACTTTGAGACACACACACACACACACACACACACATACACACACACACACACAACACACTTACCAGCAGCAGGAGGCAAGGAATGATAAAGTTCAAGAGGTCCCACAAAAAGGCAGAGAGCCAAAAATTAGCAATTCGTACACCACTCACAAATTGGAGGTGCTTTGCCTTAATGATTCTCTCGGTGACTGTCAGGAGACAAAAACTACTGGCCAAAGCAGCCATACCAAAGAACAAACTGAAGGCAATTTCGTGTCCACGACTGCCCCTGTGTAGGAGAGGGATATGGAGACATATCAGTATGGCCTAGAAGACTGGTAGCAGGGAAGATTGATTTGTATCAGGAGCCAGCTTCCAAAGTATGATATTTAAATGTACAAAGTGTTAGGAAGAAAGAAGTATTAATGATTTGAAAATCATAAGACAAGAATTGAGAAAGTGATACATACTTATGGTATTGTTCCCTTGCAGCTTTGATGGCACTTCGAGGTTGAGGCTTATTGGAGACTCTAATGGAAGAGCGAATACCAGATAGTGACATGAGTAGGATGTTGTCCACCAATGCTATGGCTGCTGCAGGTGAATGGTATGCCTGGTTGTTGAAAAGAACAGTGACAACTGTCTTTTCTCTTTGGGAAACAATGTCAACTGCAACAAGGCATCGGTCAGTGCACAGTCTACCATTCAGGAGGAACTCTTCTATGTTACCTAGGATGGGGAAGCCACAATGGTCTGTCAATATGAATCATATAATAAGATGTAACTCCTCTCCTTGAGGTATGGTTATGCTTGGGAAGAATAAATATTACTGTAAGGGCCACTAATCTCTCCTAAGACTAAAAGGATAACTCGAATACAGCACAGAGTGTGAAATTGGGCTATAGCAACTTCAAACATCCTGGTCAGGTCAGTGTTAAAATAAAAATTTCCAATTCAATGGTATTGTGTGGAGCAGGATATAATTCTTTTAATGTTTAAGGTAAACCATGTGCATTCAGGGGTTCAGCTAAATTATCAATGAAAAGACAGTGTAATATAACAGAGCGAGTGGATTCAAAACCACATCAGACTCTTAATGCCCATGCAATCTTGGGCATGCTGGTTAACCTCTTTTGACTTTAGTTTCCTCATCTGTAATATGAGGGGGTTGGAACAGAGTTTCTGAGATACCTTTTAGTTCTATATATCTGTTGTTGTGGGAGAAATCTACAAATTGTTGCATGTAAAATGATAAAAAAAGTAGAGTATACCTTTTCCCAAATCTTAATGTTTAGACATCAGGCTTTGAGACCAAAAGTTCCAAGGTAAATGACTCATTTCCCAACTGCCTGTGTTATATGCAACCTTCTTAATCAGAGAGAAAACAAAAGAATTAAGAGTGAGATAAACCATTGCCCTTCAATTCATACTGTTTATTGTAACATAGTTTTCTCCTAATCCTCTCCCTTAAATCCTCTTTTAAGACTTCTAGTTTGATCCAATTTCTTTAGAAGGGATATATATATATTTTATAAAAAAATATATATTTATCTTTAGTTTTCAGCATTTGCTTTTATTAGATTTCAAGTTCCAAATTTTCCCCCTTCCTTTTTCCTCCCTCCCCAAGACAGTATGCAATTTGATAGAGGCTATACAACAAGTACAATCATATTAAATGTATTTCTATATTAGTCATATTGTGAAAGAAGAATCAGCACAAAAGGGAAAAACCACAAGAAAAACAAAACAAAATAAAGAGAAAATAGTATGTGTCAATCTGTATTCAAACTCCATAGTCCTTTCTCTGGATGTGAGTAGCATTTTCCTTCGAGTCTTTTGGAATTGTCTTAGATCATTGTGTAGCTGAAAAGAGTTAAGTCTATCAAAATTGGTAATCATGCAATATTGCTGTTACTGTGTACAATGTTCTCCTGGTTCTGCTTACTTCTCTCAGCACCAGTTCATGCAAGTCTTTCCAGGTTTTTCTGAAATTTACATGCTCATCATTTCTTATAGAAAAATAGCATTACATTACATTCATATACTACAACTTGTTCAGCCATCCCTCAATTTATGTGCGTCCCTCAATTTCCAATTCTTTGCCACCACAAAAAGAGCTGCTATATTTTTTTATATACATGGCAACTTGACCCCCCTTTTTATGATCTCTTTGGAGTACAGACCAAGGTATAGCTGGATCAATTTTATAGTCCTCTGGGCATAGTTTCAAATTGCTCTCCAGAATGACTAGATCAGTTCACAACTCCATCAACAATGCATTAGTGTTCCAATTTTCCCATTTCTTCAACATTTATCACTTTCCTTTTCTGTCATATTAGTCAATCTAATGGTTAGGTCTGAGGTGGTACCTCAGAGTTTTTTAATTTGCATTTCTCTATGCAAATTTCTTTTCCATTCTTTCTAGTGAGCTAGAGCATTTCCTCATATGACTACACATAGCTTTGATGTCTTCATTTGAAAATTGCCTGTTTGTATCCTTTGACCATTTGTCAATTGGGGAATTACTTGTATTCTTAAAGATTTGACTCAATCCTCTCTATATTTCAGAAATTAGGTCTTAATAGAGTCACTGGCTATGAAATTACTTCCAAGCTTTCTGCTTTTCTTCTAATCTTGGTTGCACTGACTTGGTTAGTGCAAAACCTTTTTATTTTAATGTAATCCATTTTGCAATTCATAATATTCTCTATTGTTTGGCCATAAATTCTTCCCTAGAAAAGATATATTTTTTTGTAAGAGCCAAAGTCAGTTACAGAAAAATCCCATGCCACATTGTGGAAACTTCTACTCTGGCTTAGACAGTTTCTATGAGTGTCTCATGAAATAGCTGAGAAATAAATATGTATCAGTTAGCCATACTAGATGCATATCATCTTTGTGGAAGTCCAACTGATGGGGTGCTTGGGCCCCAATTCTAAAATCACATTTCTCTTTAAAAATCACTTTTCTCCCTTGCCTCAAAATACTATCCCAAGCAGTTTCTCCCCAGTCCAAGGACACGTCCTGCCCCAACAACAACCCTTATCTCCCTTCCTGATACTGCAGTCAGCTACACCTATAGAACTTATTAGTCTGAAGCAGCTGTGCACAGGCTGATCTCGCTGTGTACTGGGTCATAATGACATTTACTACTCACTGATCAATCATATGTATCCTAGACTTAGACATACATATACTCCCTTACATTTATCTTGTCTAACAAGACATTGATGAGCACAATCTGGGTATTTCTCAGTCAGCCCTGACTGTTATTTGACTTAGTGACATCTCAGGCCTAAACCACACCTCCAGGTAGCACCCTCCCTCCCCCAGCTACTTCCCAATGACCTCTGGGTAAAATACCTGATCAGTATATACCAAAAGTGCACGTTCCTGTAAGAACTAACCATTCTTTTTAACCACTCCCTAAATCTGCCCTGAATCACCTAGTTGGCATATTTGGCACATGTTTCACCATAGAGTATCCTATGTAAACTTTACCTGTACCCTTCTAAGGTTGCAGGTTCCCTAAGAACTCTTGCCCACTGAAAAGCATCATAAATCTTTACCTTGACCTCAACAATGCTTGAGTCCATGAATCCTTCTCCAGATGGCCAATACAGGGAATACCAGTGGTGGAATTCCTGTAGTGCCCCCCTCCACCCCTCATCATAACTATAGTGACCCATCCTCATATGAAAATGATCTGTTCTCAAAGGCTATGGCAATAAAATGTAAGGTTTAAAAGGTTTTACGAGATTTTTAAACTTCTGAGAGCCAAGATGGTGTAGTAAACAGTACGTTGCTCTCATCCTTGCTTGTTGACATTGAAAAACTCAGAGAATACTGCCTGGAAAAGTCCTGGAATAGTGAAGCCAGCAGAAAGAGAGGGTACAGCAGTCTTTTAGCTCCTGAAATTAGGGGGATTTATGGAAAAGGTCCCTCTTGCTGTGGCTGAAGGGGACCAGTACAGGAAGGGAGGTATTTCAGCAAGCCTGCAGCAAGCCCCACCTCAGTCGACCAGTGGGAGGTCTTGAGTCCAAGGGTGGTGGAGTTGGCAAGCACCAATACCAGGACATAGCCAGGATATTCGGCAGACATCAGTGTGGATGTCCGTCCATCAGCGCTGAGCCTACCTGTGCTTCAGTGCAGCTTGAGGGAAGGAGGAGACCTCCAGCAGCCAGACCACTGCTCCCTCACACCTCACACTGTGAACTAGTATGTGTAACCCTGGGGAAATGCAGAAAGACCTCACCTGGTCTCGGCACACACCAGCCAGCCCTAGCTCAGCACCAGGTAAGCTACAGAATTATATGGCTTCCAGGTACCAGAACCAGAGACCACAGAACACAAAGTCAGTAACAAATCCCCTAGTCCCCGGCACAAGAAGCATGGGACAGACCCTGTGTCCCAGAAGCAGAGATCCACTTTAAAAGCAAGGAAAAAAGCAATCACAATGAAGAAAAAGCAACTTAGAAAAGTAGACAAAAGATTTCTTAGTATGAGGACAGGGAAGATCAAAATACAGTCAGAAGAGGACAGCACTGATGCTCTATCTACATCTGAAACTTCAAAAGGGAATATGAACTGGTCTCAAGCCCAAAAAGCATTCCTGGAAGAGCTCAAAAAGAATTTCAAAAGTGAAAATAGAGAAGTAGAAGAAAAAGTGATCAGTTCTTTTAGAAATACAATTGATCAATTGGAAAAAAAAATTCACTGAAAGAAAACAACTCCTTAAAAAGTATAATTGGCCAAATGGTAAAGGAAACATGCAAGCAGAAGCTAATGGCTCTATGAGTCACCAAGAATCAGTCAAACAAAATCAAAAGAATGAAAAAATAAAAGAAAACATAAAATATCTCATTGGAAAAACAACTGATCTGGAAAACAGATCTAGGAGAGATAATTTAAGAATAATTGGTCTACTGGAAAGCCATGATGAAATAAAAGAGCTTGGATGGTATCTTCCAAGAAATGATCAAGGAAAACTACCCTGAGATCCTAGAGCCAGAGGGTAAAATAGTCATAGAAAGAATCCTCCAATCTTTCCTTGAAAGAAATCACAAATAGGGGGGGCAGAGCCAAGATGGGGAGTAGAAGGATGAACCTGTAGAAGCTCTCCCCCCACAACCCATAGAATTCCTGTAAAAAATGATTCTAAAAAAATTCTAGAGCAGTAGAAGCCACAAAATGACAGAGTGAAAGAGATTTCTAGCCCAAGACTGCCTGTAAGGCTGACAGGAAAAGTCCACTGCACTGGCTTGGAGAAGAGGGCAGCCCAGTGTGGGCCACGTCTTGGCCAGGACTTGAGGAGGCTTCAGGGCAAAGAATCACAGGCAGCAGCTGTGTTTTCCAGATTCCTCAACCCACAAATGCCAAAGACAGCTTCAGAAGTCAGTGAGAAAGCTCTTTCACCTGAGTGGCAAGGGAACTTGGTCTGACCCTGGAACTAGGATTAAAACCAAGAATCACCTACCCAGCAAAACCAAGTATAATACTTCAGGGAGAAAAATGGTAATTCAATAAAATAGAGGACTTTCAAGCATTCTTGATGAGAAGACCAGAACTGAATAGAAAATTTGACTTTCAAACACAAGAATCAAGAGAAGCATGCAAAGGTAAACAGGAAAGAGAAATCATAAGGGACTTACTAAACTGGAATTGTTTACATTCCTATATGGAAAGATAATATCTGTAACTCTTCAAACTTTTCTCAGTATTTGGGTAGTTGAAAGGATTATACACAGAGGGCACAGGGTGAGTTGAGTAGAAAGGGATGATATCTAAAAAAATAAAATTAAGGGGTGACAGAAGAATATATTGGGAGGAGAAAGGGAGAAACTGAATGGGGCAAATTATCTCTCATAAAAGAGGCAAGAAAAAGTTTTTCAATGGAGGGGAAAAGTGGAGAGGTGAGAGGGAAAAGGTGAAGCATACTCTTATCAGATTTGGCTCAAGGAGGGAATAATATGCACACTCAATTTGGTATGAAAATCTATCTTAGACTACAGGAAAGTAGGGGAAGAGGGGATAAGTGGGGTGGGGGAAGATAGAAAGGAGGGCGAATGGAAGGAGGGAGTAATTAGAAGTAAAAACTTTAGGAGAGGGACAAGGTCAAAAGAGAGAATAGAAAAAAATGAGGGTTCCCCAATTGATAAATGATGAAAAGAAATGAATAGGCAGTTTTCTGAGGAAGAAATTAAAAGTATCTATAGTCATACGAAAAAATGTTCTAAATCACTATTGATTAGAGATATGCAAGTCAAAACAACTCTGTGATATTACATCATACCTATCAGATTGGCTAACATGACATAACAGGAAGATGATAAATGTTGGAGAAGATGTGGGAGAGTTGAAACACTAATTCATTGTTGGTGGAGCTGTGAGCTGATCCAACCATTCTGGAGAGCAATTTGGAACTATGCCCAAAGGCTACAAAAATGTGCATACCCTTTGATCCAACAATACTGCTTCTAGGATTGTATCCCCAAGAGATCATAAAAATTGGAAAGGGTCCTACATATGCAAAAATATTTATAGCACCACTCTTTGTGGTAGCCAAAAACTGGAAATCAAGGGGATGCCCATCAATTTGGGAATGACTGAATAAATTATGGTATATGAATGTAATGGATTACTATTTTGCTATAAGAAATGATAAACAGGAAGACTTCAGAGGGGCCTGGAAAGACTTATATGATCTGATGCTGAGTGAAAGGAGCAGAACTAGGAGAACTTTGTACACAGCAACAACCACAATGTGCGAGGTTTTTCTGGTAGACTTAAAACTTCATTGCAGTGCAAGGACTTAAAAAATTCCCAGTGGACTTTTAAGGCAAAATGCCTTCCACATCCAGAGAAAGAACTATGGAATTCGATCACAGAATGTAGCAGATCATTTTCTTTTGTATTACATTTTAGTTTGTTATATGATTTTCTCCCATTCATTTTAATTCTTCTATACAACATGACTATGGTGAAAATGTATTTAATAGGAATGTATGTGTAGAACCTATATAAAATTGTATGCTGTCTCAGGGTTGAAGGAGGGAGGTAGTTGGTAGGGGGGGAGGGAGAGAAAAAAATAAAAGTTATATGGTAGTGATTGTAGAACACAGAAAATAAAAAAAAATAAAAAAATCATTAAGAAAAGAAAAAAATGGGGGGCAGGATAGGATGGAGGGAAATATAGTTAGTCTTTTGCAGTATGACTATTATGGAAATCTTTTGCAAAATTACACATATGTAGCCTATATTGAATTGCTTGCCTTCTCAGTGGGGATGACTGAGGAGGGTGGAAGGAAGAGAAGTTGGAACTCAAAGTTATAGGAATGAATGTTGAGAACTGTTTTTACATGCAACTGGGAAATAAGAAATACAGGTAATGGGGTATAGAAATCTATCTTGACCTACAATTAAATAGAGGAGATGAGGATAAGAGAAGGGAAGGATGTGATAGAAGGGAGAGCATACCAGGAGAAGGGATAATCAGAATGCACAATGTTTTGAGGTGGGGGAGGGGAGAGAGGAGGAGAAAATTTGGAATTCAAAATCTCATGGAAATGAATGCTGAAAATTAAAAAGAATTCCCAAATTGAAAATGCCAAGGAATATTGTAGCTGAATTCCAGAATTATCAGCTCAAGGAGAAAATACTGCAAGCAGCCCGAAAGAAACAATTGAAATATCGTGAAACTACAGTCAGGATTACACAGAGTCTTGAAGCTTCTACCTCAAAGATCAGAGGTCTTGGAATATGATATTCCATAGGGCAAAGGATTGACTACCCAGCAAAACTGAACATAATCTTTCAGGGAAGGTGATGGACATTCAATGAAATGAGGGACTTCCAGACCTTCCTGATGAAAAGGCCAGAGCTCCATGGAAAATTTGATCTTCAAAAATATAAGACTCAAGAGAGGCATAAAAAGTTAAATAGGAAACAAAACCCCCACGTTATTCAATAAAGGCAAACTGATTACATCCATACATGGGAAGATAATATGTAAACCATGAGAATTATGTCTTTATTATGACATTTAAAAGGGATATGTAGACAGATGGTGTGGGTATAAATTAACTGATGTGATGATACAAAACCTAATTAAGGGGGGAGCAAAGGGATTGCAATGAGAAAAGAGGACAGGAGGAGGTAGAAAAAGGGAAATCACATCACATGAAGATGCATAGAAACAGTAGAGGGAAAGAAGGGAGGGAGATGAGCATGGTTTGAACTTTATTCTCATCAGATTTGGTTCAAGGAGGTAATAATATACTCAGTAAAGTACAGAATATGAAACTTGCCTTACAGGCAGTAGGAGGGGAAAGAAAAGGGAAGAGCTGATTAGAAGGGAGGGTAGAAGTAGTAAGGGAAATGGGAAAGAAAAGGGAGCAGGGAGCTGATAGGAGGGAGGGAAGATTGAGGGAGGTGGTGGTCAAAAGAAAAGTTCTTTTGAGGAAGGAGAGAAGGGTGAAATAGAAAGATAAATGGGGGGGAATAGGATGGACAGAAAGACAGATAGTAATCATAACTGTGAGTGTGAATGGGATGAACTCTCCCATAAAACGAAAGTGGATAGCAGAATGGATTAAAAACCATAATCCTACAATATGTTGTTTACAAGAAACACATCTGAAACATGGGGATACCATAGAGTAAAAGTAAAAAGTTGGAGTAGAATATATTATGTTTCAGTTGAAGTAAAAAAAAAAAGCAGGGGTAGCAATCCTAATCTCAGACAAAGCAAGAGCAAAAATAGATCTAATCAAAAGAGATAAAGAAAGAGATCATATCTTGCTAAAAGGCACAATGAAATAATATCATCAGTAAACATATATACATCAAGTGGCATAGCATCCAAATTCTTAGGGGAGAAGTTAAGGGAGTTACAGGAAGAAATAGACAGCAAAACTATACTAATTGGGGACCTAAACCTCCCCATTGCTAAACTTGATAAATTTAACCTACAAATAAATAAGAAGTTAAGGAGTTAAATAGAATTTTAGAAAAGGCAGATATGGTAGACCTCTGGAGAAAACTGAATGGGGATAGAAAGGAATATACCTTTTTTTCAACAGTACATGGTACCTACACAAAAAACTGACCATGTAATAGGGCATAAAAGCCTCACAATCCTGTGCAGAAAGGCAGAAATAATAAATAATAAATACATCCTTTTCAGATCAGGATGCAATAAAAATTGCATATAATAAAAGGCCACGGAAAGACAGACTAAAAATTAATAGAAAACTACATAATCTAATCCTAAAGAACAAGTGGGACAAACAACAAATCATAGAAACAATCAATAACTTCATTCAAGAGAATGACAATAATGAGACATCCTACCAAAACTTATGGGATTCAGTGAAAGTGGTTCTTGCTTACATCAATTAAATAGAGAAAGAGGAGATCAATGAATTGGGCATGCAACTGAAAAAGCCAGAAAAAGAACAAATTAAAAATTAAAAATCCTCAATTAAATACCACATTAGAAATACTAAATATCAAAGGAGAGATTAATAAAATTGAAATTAAGAAAACTATTGAACTAATAAATAAAACTAAGAGGTGGTTTTATGAAAAAACAAAATTGATAAACCTTTAGTTGATTTGATACCCGTATCAAAAATGAGAAGGGTGAATTCATCACCAATGAAGAGGAAATTAAAACAATAATTAGGAATTATTTTGCCCAACTGTATGCCCATAAACTTGACAATCTTAGTGAAATGGATGAATATTTACAAAAATATAAATTGCCCAGATTAACAGAAGAAGAAGTAACCCCATCTCAGAAAAAGAACTTGAACAAGCCATCAATGGAAAAAAAATCTCTGAGCAGATGGATTTAAAAGTGAATTCTATAAAACATTTTAAAGAACAATTAATTCTAATGCTATATAGACTATTTAGGGAAAATGGAAAGAACTCCTACCAGATTCTTTTTATGATGTAAATATGGTACTGATACCCAAACCAGTTAGAATGCAAACAGAAAGAAAATTATAGACCAATATCCCTAATGAATATAGATGCAAAAATTTTAAATAAAATATTAGCAAAAAAAGATTGCAGCAACTTATCACGATAATGATATACTTTGATCAGGTAGGATTTATACCAGGAATGCAGAGCTCATTTAGTATCAGGAAAGCTATTAGCATAATTGATCATACCAGCAACAAAACTAACAGAAACCATGTGATTATCTCAATAGGTGCAGAAAAAGTTTTTGACAAAATACAACACTCATTCCTATTAAAAACACTAGAGAGCATAGGAATAAATGGAACCTTACTTAAAATGACAAGTAGCATCTACCTAAAATCACTAGTAAGCATTATATGTAGAGATGATAAGCTAGATGCATTTCCAATAAGATTAGGGGTGAAACAAAGATGTCCAATATCACCAGTGTAATTCAATATGGTACTAGAAATTTTAGCTTTGGCAATAAGAGAAGAAAAAGAAATCGAAGGAATTAGAATAGGCAAAGAATAAACTAAATTATCACTCTTTGCAGATGATAAGATGATATATTTAAGAGAAACCCACAGAATAAAGGAAAAAAACCACTTGAAATGATAAACAACTGTAGCAAAGTTACAGGATATAAAATAAATCCACATAAATCATTGGGATTAACAAATTAACAAAGCCCAAAAAGCAAGTGATAGAAAGAGAAATTTCATTTAAAGTTAATGTAGACATTATAAAATATTTAGGAGTCTACCTGCCAAAACAAACCCAGGGACTATAAGAACACAATTACAAAACACTTTTCTCACAAATTAAGTCAGATCTTAATAATTAGAAGCACATCAGTTGCTTGTGGGTAGGCTGAGCTAATATAAGAGAAATGACAATTCTATCTAAATTAATTTATTTATTCAGTGCCATACCAATCAAACTACCAAAAATTATTTTATCAAGCTAGAAAAATATCAAAATTCATCTGGAAGAAAAAAGGTTCAGAATATCAAGGGGATTAATGAAAAGAAATGCTTCTGAAGGTGGCCTAGCCACACCAGATCTTAAATTGATTATAGAGCAGCAATCATCAAAATACTTGGTATTGGCTAAGAGTTGAGGGGTAGACCAGTGGAATAAGATAGTAACACAGGACACAGTAGTCAATGATTATAGGAATTTACTGTTTGATATGCCTAAAAACCCCAGCTTCTGGGATAAGAACTCACTATCTAACAAAAACTGCTGGAAAAACTGGAAAATAATTTGGCAGAAACTAAGCATAGACCAACGTCTGATAACATATACCAAAATAAAGTCCAAATGAGTACACCATTTAGATATAAAGGCTGATATTATAAACAAATCAGGTGAGCAAGAAATAGTTCGTCACATTTATGGAAAATGGAGGAGTTTATGGCCAAAAAAGAGATAGAAAACACTATAAAATGCCAAATGGATAATTTTGATTACATCAAATTGAAAAGTTTTGGCACAAACAAAGCCAATGCACGTAAGATTAGGAGGAAAACATTATAATTAGTGTCTCTGATAAAGGCTTCATTTCTAAAATATATAGAGAACTAAGTCAAATTACAAGAATACAAGTGATATGAACAGGCAGTTTTCAGAGGAAGAAATTAAAGTTATCTATTCATATGAAAAAATGCTCTAAATCACTATTAATTAAAAAGATGCAAATCACAACAACTTTGAGGTACTACATCATACCTATCAGATTGGCTAACATGACAGAACAGGAATATGATAAATGTCGAAGAAGATGTGGGAAAGTTGAAATGTTAATTCATTGTTTATGGAGTTGTGAGCTGATCCAACCATTCCTGAGAGCTATTTGGAACTATGCCCAAAAGGCTATAAAAATGTGCATACCTTTTGACCCAGGAATACCACTTCTATGGCTATATGCCAAAGAGATTGTAAAAATGGGAAAAGGAACCACATGTACAAAAATATATATAGCAGCTCTCTTTGTGGTCGCCAAGAACTGAAAATTGAGAGGATGCCCATCAGTTGGGGAATGGCTGCATAAGTTGTGATATATGAATGTAATGGAATACTATTGTGCTGTAAGAAATGATGAACAGGCAGACTTCAGAAAAACCTGGAAAGACTTATATGAACTGATGTTGAGTGAAGTGAGCTGAACCAAGAAAACACTGTAAATAGTTACAGCCACGGTGTGGCATGATTGACTTTGATAAACTTAGCCCTTCTCAGCAAAGCAAGGACCTAAAACAATTTCAAAGGACTCATGGTGGAAAATGCCATTCACATGCAGAAAAAGAATTATGGAGTCTTAGTCTGAGAGTGAAGCAGACTATTTCTTTCTTTCTTTTTTTTTGTTTTATTTTGTTCTCACAGTTCCTCCCATTCATTTTAATTCTTCTATACAACACGCCTAATGTGAAAATATGTTTAATAGGAATATATATGTAGAGCCTATATTAGATTACATGTCATCTTGGTGAGGGAGGAGGAGGGGAGGAAGGGGAGAAAATGTAAAACTTATGTAAATGAAGGTTGAAAACTAAAAATAAAGAAATAAACTTAAAAAAAAGTTTTACAAGATGAAAAGTTAGAAAAATAATTTTTATGCTGAATTTATATAACCCATCCTTTTAAAAAGAGAATTTCCATACACGGCACACTATCAAAAAATGGGATACCATATGAAACCATGAATCTCTATTTTATATCTCCTTGCTTTTTATAAAAATATTAAATAAATTCTACACACTACTTTCAGAATTTTCCTGCTTTTCTGTACTTTATTTTGACTTTCTTCCTGTTCTATCCTTTGTACATTAAAATTTTTTACAAGGATCCCCCCTTTTATTATTTGGCATCACTACTGCTAACCCCTCCTCTCCCTCCTTCCTAAATAAAGACTGAGTGATAGAAAGAGGAAAAAGGAATTGTAACACATAAGCACAGTCAAATAAAATGAATCTATATAGTGGTCATCATAAAAAAATGACTCTGCAACTCTGGTGAGGAGGGGGCTAACATGCTTCTTTATAGGTCCACTGGTTGGTCATTGTATTGTTCAGAGTTTTTAAGCCTTTTAAAGTTTCAATTTAAGACATTTCCAATCCTTAGATTCTAATGATATTTTTTAATACTATTTTTAAAGGATCACTAAGCTTGTTTTGCTGGAACTATTTCTTCCCTGGCATTACCTTCTTTTTTAGTCTTCTGATCCCACTAGTCACACTATTTTCCCTCTTAAGTTTGATGTTGTTCTGCATCAAACTCTTTGTGTTCAACTCTTCTTTGTCCATTTCAGATAAGAGTAAGCTTATTTGATGCGCATTCCCCCTACTCCTTCCTCCATGTTTGTGTACTCTTCTTATCACACATTTCAGTTATGAGAAAAGGCAAGTTCAATATTCATCTTCCCATTTTTACACTAGTACACCCATTTTACCCTACCTTTCCTTTGCCATCTTAAAACCCTCAGGGCAGAACCAATACTTCCCACACTCTATTTTCTTAGATAATATAACTCCCTCAATATCATTTTGAAGACATTAAATTCTGAAGGGTCACTTTTTTCTTCTTCTGTTAAAATGTTAGTATTCCCTCATTTTATAGCTCCTTCTAAATGCTCAAATGAGCAAATGATGGAAAAAATTCTGACCATAGAAATCTACTATAGTGACAAGGAAGATCAAAACACACCCTCAGAAGATAACAAAGTCAATGCTCCTATATCCAAAGCCTCCAAGAAAAATATGAATTGGTCTCAGGCCATGGAAGACCTCAAAAAGGATTTTGAAAATTAAGTAAGAGACGTAGAGGAAAAATTGGGAAGAGAAATGAGAGTAATGCAAGAAAATCATGAAAAATGACTCAATAGCTTGGTAATGGAGACACACACACACACACACACACACACACACACACACAAATACTGAAGAAAATAACACCTTAAAAAGCAGACTATGCCAAATGATAAAAGAGGTACGAAAATCCAAAGAGGAGAAAAATGCCCCAAAAAGCAAAATTTACCAAATGGGAAAAGAGACACAAAAATTAACTAAAGAAAAACTCCATAAAAAGTAGAATTAGCCAAAGGGCAAAGGACTTAAAAAAAATTCACTGAAGAAAACAATTCTTTAAAAATTAGTATGGAGCAAATGGAAGCTAATGACTTTATGAGAAATGAAGAAACAATAACACATGATCAACAGAATAAAAAAATAGAAGTCAATGTGAAATAACTCACTGGAAAATAGATTCAGGAGAGATAATTTATAAATTATTGGGCTATATGAAATCCATAATAAAAAAAGAGCCTAGCCATTATTTTTTCCACAGTCTTATTGATTATTGTTATTTTTTTTATCATTAAACAACATCTTTTATTTATATATTTTTTATTTTTTTAAAATAAATTTATTTATATTTAACTTTTTACATTCATTTTCACAAGATTTTGGGTTCCAAAATTTTATCCCCATTTGTCCCCTTCCCCCTCCCCAATACACTGAACATTCTAATTACCCCTATCACCAATCTGCCCTCTCTTCTATCATCCCTCC
>CM053772.1:75350361-75379374 GCA_028658325.1 Potorous gilbertii | reverse complement strand
AATGTAGAAGCTGCTAGATCTTGTGTTATCCTGATTGTATTTCCACAATACTGGAATTGTTTCTTTCTAGCTGCTTGCAATATTTTTTCCTTGACCTGGGAACTCTGGAATTTGGCCACAATGTTCCTAGGAGTTTCTCTCTAGCCATTTTTAAAGAAATTATTAAGGAAAATTGCCCTGATATTCCAGAACCAGTGGTTAAAATACACATAGAAAGAACCCACCTATCATCTTCCCAAAAGGAAAACTGCCAGGAATATTACAGACAAATTTAAGATGTCCAAGGTCAAGGAGAAAATATTGAAAGGAGCAATTCAAATATGGTAGAGTCACACTCAGGATAACACAAGATTTAGCAACATCTACATTAAAGTATCAGAGGGCTGGGACTATGACGTTTGGAAGGACAAAGAAGCTAGGATTATAATCAAGAATCACCTACCCAAAACTGAGTATAATCCTTCAGGGGGAAAATGAACATTCAATGAGATACAGGACTTTCAAGCATTCTTGATGAAAAGAATATAATTGAATAGAAAATATGACTTTCAAATGTAAGACTCAAGAGAAGCATAAGATGGTAAAGAGGAAAGGAAAATGATAATGGACTTAATTAGGTTAAACTGCTTACATTCCTACATGGGAAGATGATACTTGTAACTGCTAAGAACTTTCTCATTATTAGGGATGGCATTATATCTAAAAAAACAAAAAAAGGAATGTGAGAGGTAGAATGGCATAAATTATCTCACATAAAAGAGGCAAGAAAAAACGTTTACAGTGGAGGAGGAGGAGGTGAGTGGGAGTAAATGAACCTCACTCTCATCATAATTATTCACAGAGGGAATAACATATATGCTCAATTGCGTATAGAAACCTATTTTACCGGGAGGGGAAGGGGATAAGAGAAGGGGTATGCAATAAAAAGGAGGGCAGATTAGGTGAGGGAGTAGTCAGAAACAAAACACTTTTGAGGATAGACAGGGTGAGAGGAGAGAGAGAATAGAATGAATGGATGGGGGGAAATACTATTAGCAGTAGTAACTGTGAAAGAAACCTTTTGAAGCAAGTTTCTCTGATAAAGGCCTTATTTCTCAAATATGTAAAGAATTGAGTCAGATTTATAAAAATAAGAGCCTTTCCACAATTGATAAATGATGAAAGGATATGATCAGTTTTTAGATGAAATAATCAAAGCTATCTATAGCCATATGAAAAAAAATACTCTAACTCATTACTGATTGGAGAAATGCAAATTAAAATAATTCTGAGGTACTACCTCACAACCTATTAGATTGGCTAATAGGACAGAAGAGGAAAATGACTAATGTTGGAGGGGATGTGGGAGAAATGAGACATCAATGCATTGTTGATGGAGTTGTAAACCTATTCATTCTGTAGAGCAGTTTGGAACTATACCCAAAGGGCTATAGAACCATGTATACCCTTTGAACTAGTAATCCCAATACTAGGTCTGTATCCCCAAAAAAGATAAAAAACAAAAGGAAAGGGACCAATATGTACAAAAATATTTATAACAGTTATTTTCTTATGTCAAAGAATTGGAAATTTAGAGGATGCCCATCAATTGAGGAATGACTGAAGAAATTGTGGTACATGATTGCAATGGTTGTGCTTTAAGTAATGATGAGCAGGATGTTCTCAGAAAAACCTAGAGAGACTTACATGAACTGATGCAAAGTGAAATGCAGTGTTTATAAAGTAACAATATTGTAAAATGTTAATTGTCATGTTAATTTTAAGATGTCAGTGACAGCTATTTTCAGCAATACAATGATCAAAGACAGCTCTTAAGGACTTGTGCTGAAAAATGCTATCCAGTCCCAAGAGAGAGAACTGATGGTGTCTGAATACAGACTGAAGCATACTTTTAAACTTTATTTTTCTTGAGGTTTTTTGTCTATGTTTTCTTTCACAACATGACTTCTTATGGAAATGTTTTGCATGACTATTCATGTATAACCTATATCAAATTGCTTGCCTTCTCAGTGACAGTGGGTGAAGAGAAAGGAAGGGAGAGTTTTAAGAAAGAATATTAAAAATTGTTTTTGCATGTGACTGGGAAAAAATAAAATACTAAATCCAACAGTAAGAACAAACCAAAATAAAGAGTTCACAATGGCCCTTAACTGTAATCAAACACCTAAGGAACCTTTTTCCTATTATGCTTATTTCAGGTTAGTCTGTGTCCTTGAAGGAATAGTTTCGTTACTGTCATAAATCATATCCTTTTTTCTATTTTTCACAGCAAATTTCTATAACCAGATGAACTGTAAAACTTTTAAAAAAATATGTGATAAATCTTATTTTTACAACACTTAACCATCTCTGAGTTACTATTTATTGTTGAGTTGTTTTAGTTCTGTCCAATTTCTCATGATCTCACTTAGGGTTTACTTGGCAAAGATACTGGAGTGGTCTGTCATTTCTTTCTCTAGTTCATTTGCCAGATAAGGCAACTGAGGAAAACAGGGTTAAATGACTTGCCCAGGATCACACAACTGTTAAGTGTTTGAGGCCTTACTGAACTTAGGAAGATGAATCTTCCTAATTCTAGGTCCAATATTTTCTCCACCTAGTTGCCCTTTAAGTTACTTTGCAAGTATGGAAGCCCTTGCTATTTTTTGTTTTAGTATTCTGAATTTGTGGTCACTATTTGTTTCAACTTCCAATCTTAACAAACTAGGTAAATGATTTCTTAGCCTTGCCATCAATCCCTTTGTTAATGTGTAGCATTAGGTTTTATTTCTTCTAGAAGATATATGTGTATACTCCATATATATATGTATATATGTATATACTCTATATGTATTATGTATACTATATATACATATATACACACACACATATACATACATACATACATATATCCTTAAAGGGGGGATAGGACAAAGATGTGATAAGTTCTCAAAATTGGATTAAATTGTTTCATATAAAATTATTTGCTTCTCAAACACTCTAGACAATAGAAATGTAGGAGGAGTGAATGAATATAGTAGCCAACAGTAATAATGAGAATAAAGAGACCAATAAAAGATGGAAGCAGTTGTTATATACTTTCTAGAAGTAATGGGAAAATGGAGGTGGAGAACCTCGGATGTGCAACCTGGGTTAGATGTAATGGATTAGATAAATCTGTACTCTGTTTCCATTTTTTCTGTTGCTTGTGAAATGTACTAAAATGTCTAGTATATTTCACTAACAATATGAGAAATGCAAATTCACATAGCTATGAGGTACTATTACAGACCTATAAACTAACAAATACAAATTAAATATTTAATAAATCCAGTATTGTCAGAGTATAGGGAAATACATATATTTTTACATCGTTAGAAGATTTGTTTCAGTCTTTGTCAGATTGCTAGAATTTGTTTCAAAGAAATAAATCTATCAATATACTTTAACCCAATCAATCATTCCAACTGTAAAATATATCCCAAGGAAATAACCTGAAAGGAAAAACAAAGGTGTTTTGTACACAGCTATTAATATCAGCAGAACTTATAATAGCAAGAAATTGGAAACAACCTAATTGCTTGACAACAGGAGAATGCCTAAGGTAACAATACTAACACATTTCAATGTTATAAAGCTATTAAAAATTACAAGAATATGGATTTTTTCAATGAGGGGAAAGATGACTATATTAAGTGGAAAAAGACAGAGAACAGTAACAACAAATGACATATGGCACTTATAAAGTTTGCCAAAGTTTTTAAATAAATGATTTCATTTGACCCTTCTGTGAGGTAGATACTACAGATACTACTATCTTCATTTTAAAGGTAAACAAACTAAGGTACAGAGAAGATAAACAATTTGTTCATAGTAAGATAGTTACTAAATGTCAAAAGTAGGGTATGAACCCATCTCTTTCAGATTTAAAATCTATGCAACCTTTCATAGTAGTATATACAAATGAATTAGGACTATGTAAAACATGTATGTACATTCAGAAATATGAAAAGTTGAAGTATTATAGGACTGATTTAAGTTCTTGTCTTGAGCACACATCAGCAAAATTTATATTCGTAATTTAAAAAACAAATATATAACCAAACCCCCCCCCAATATTTTAAAAGTCTGTCAAAAGCTAAACTGCCAGAGAATTTAGGAGAATCTTCACTGTGTTTGATTTCTACATCTTTTGCAAGAGGCGCAAGGCAGAGGAGTAAGCTAGAGGTTCCCAGATTACCGAAGTCATAGGTTTGGGCCAAAACCATTTTGGTTTGAGATTGTAAAGGAGAACAAGAATAAGAGGACAGAAAGTTTAACAGGCATATTAGATTAAAGACGACATTTTCTGAATGCAAACTCTTATTTGCAGAATTTCCCTGGGGTACAGGATGTTTTAATACAAGACGACGGAGTTAGAAAGTGATGTGGAATTGCAGGCACTATTGAGTTCCATGGTCACAAGGAGATAGATATAAATAGCAGTAATATTTACCAAGGGGCGGGAGTGGAAAGATGTCTTTCAAGAGTCATTATTCTTACTGACACTTTTTTCCTCAAACCACTGTCAGAGAAAAGGGGAAACAAGCTTCCATTCATTCAGAAATATGTGAGAATTATTTTCCTGCTACTTTGCTGTTTAATTTGGCTCCACAAATGTTTTATGATTAAAAACTTTCTTTTGCTTGGATTTTGTTAAAGTAAGCAGGTGACTGTGAGGGCTGAAGGAAGGAGTACTCTCTCCTCTGGTCCCTATACTTAGAATGTGTGTGTGCCATATATTCTTAGCAACTTTCTACACACATGCAACAAATAAGGAAACATTTCTTAGCTTTGATACTAATTACCATGGAAAAATAGGGCAGCTTGGTGGTACAGTGCACAGAACACTAGTGCAGGAGTCAGGAGGCCCTGAGTTCAAATCTCACCTCAGACACTTGACACTCACTAGCTGTGTGACCTTGGGCAAGTCACTTAACCCCAACTGCATCATCCTGGGTCATCTCCAGTCACTCTAATGAATATCTGGTCACTAGATTCAGATGGCTCTGGAGGAGAAGTGAGGCTGATGACCTGCACAGCCCTCCCTCACTCAACAGAAGTCAAGTGCAAGTTATGTCATTATTTCTCTGATGGCATGGTCTTCTTTGCCAATGAATGACGAATACACACACACACCATAGAAAATAAATAACTTTAAAGAGAAGAAAAACTTTGAATTAGGTACTGGGCTTCCTTGATAAAAAGGGAAGGGGAAGGGAGATGAGGCACTTCACTATTTGCAAAAAATCTAAGTTAGAGAACGAACCCACAGGAGCATGGTAGTAGTCTGGAGAATCCAAAGCAGAGCCAGGAGAGGTATGAAGGAAGGTTGGCCCAGTTTCTTCCTCAAAACGGAGTTTCCAAGAGGGATTCAATGATGGGAGAAAGGGTCTTTTGGGGGCATAAATATACTTCAGGGTGAGAAGACATCTGAGGCATCGTGATGAAGTTCAGAGTTAGAGGGAGAACAATACCAAGGACCATTTTTGACAGTCTGGTGAACCATAAACCATACGAAGTCAGATAGGTGTGCAAGGCAGCAATATAATGTAGCTGATGTTATTATACAGGCATAATTTTAGCACAAAAGCAAATAAGCAAGATCAAGAATTTTCATAAAACAAATACAAACTCAAAAATGCAGTAATGAAAAATATATCAATGAATACATGTGATTACATGGAAGGCATACATTATAATGGAAAACAATATTATTCTTTAGTTAGATTTTTTGACCATTTAATTAATGTGTTACATTACTTTAGTGGCAAAATTTTTATTAAGAAAATAATACCTCAAGATTACAGAAGCAGTGAGTTATAATAGTTAACCTAATCTGATTACAAAATAATAATCTGCCAATGACTCAGTGATCTATATACTAATTCATCTATCTGTCTATCTATCAGCTCTCTTTGTGTGTACACACATACAAAATTTGTATTATTGTTGCTAGTTTGGTTCAGTGGTCAAATATACTTAGTGCTACTGTGATTTATTGCTCTCTTTATTCTTAAACCTGGGCTAGCTGATCGTATGACCTGAAAATAAGCCTCATAACAACCATAGAACTACTTCATAAACCCAAACTTGTGGGAAATCCATGGTAACTAGCAGTATTATTTTACTCTTCTGGGGTGCCTGCAACCTAGGAATCTTCAGCTGAAGTACTAGGCAGAAAAGGTATTGCTTCTCCCTCTTCTAGTACTTGAAGTTGTTTAGGGGGTTATATTACATAGAATATTCTTCACTTAGGATGTCTGCTTCTGAGCCACTGTTTTAGGCAGTTTTTACATAACTGACAGGCAAAGTATCTTCTTGCATAGAATTCACTGAAGTGAGTGACAGTTTTTACTTGCTCAATCAGAGAGTCCAACCAATTCATCTATGGGCAGTGCAGTCTCTGGGTCTATTCTGTTAAATCTGCAAGTTCCCAATTTCTTCACAATTAGAAATGGGGTATCTTTCTATAGGTCTGATAACTTGGGAATATTCCATGAATACTTAAATATTTCTTAGCGAAATTCTGTCACTTTGTTGCATTTTGCTAACAAACTCAGGCATGGCACTTTCATTTTCTTTTCTGGAAGTGTTCCTTTGGCCTAATGTATAGTTAGGCGATAAGCTTTTAGCTTTTCTCTGTTGAGGGATAAATTGGTTGTATCTATAGTCTCTTAATTCTCTGAGAACATAAATCTCTGAGAACATACAAATTAGAAGGCGGATATGACTCATCTTTAAAGATCTACAAATGAGGTACAAAGCTGGGAAAGCTGGTAGCATCAATCCTGGTAGAATTGTATATGTGTACCAGGAACTATCTACTGATATTTTTCTTCTGATTTTAGTATCCCTAACATATTTAAAAGGGTTCGGTTAAAATGTTCAGGTTGTGAGTCCCTAGGAGGTTGGTAAGATATAGTTCTAGACTTCTTGTTGCTAACCAAGATAGGATTTTGAACAGTGACCTTTCAAAGTTTTTTGCTTTGTTTTTTAAGGATCCTTGAAGGAAATAGATACATTGAGAAATACTTCTCTTATGATAACACTTGAACAATCATGGAAGTAAGCAACTAGGTGGTACAGTGGATGGAGTGCTGGGGCAAGAGTCACAGACTTGAGTTCAAATCCAGCCTCAGAAACTTACTAGCCGCGTAACCTTGAGCACGTCCCGTAGCCTCTGTTTCCTCCACTCTAAAACGGGATAATAACAGCACTCAGCTTGCAGTATCGTTGTGAGCCCTTGGCACAGGGCCTGGTGTAGTTACAACTGCAGCCATACCTGACTCTTTATGACCCTGTTTGGGTTTTGTTGTTGGAAAAGATACTCAAGTGGCTTGCCATTTTTTTCTCTCCAGCTCATTTTACACATGAGAAACTGAGGCAAACAGGGTTAAGGGACGTGCCCAGTGTCATAAAGCTACTAAGTGTCTGAGGCCAGATTTGAACTTAATAAGGTGAATCTTCTTCCCTTTAGGTCCTTTCCTGGCACACAGTAAGTACTATATGAAGGTTAATTAATTTTTCTCTGATTCTTGGTTGGCCATGATTGTGCTTACCTTGTGAACTTAGTCAACAAGCATTTACTTAAGGCTTAGGGTTAGGTTATGGATTAGGTTCTTTACTAAGTTCCAGGGATACAGAAAATAAACAGTCCCTGCCCTTGAGGGAGTCTAATGGTGAGACAACATGCAAACAATATGGACAAATAAGACAAATTTGAGATAATTAGGCACTCATACTAAGGTGTTTTTTTTTTTTGGAAGGTGGGATTTTAGCTGGGACTTGTAGGAAGCCAGAGAAACTAGGAGGTAGAGGTGAAGAGGGAGAGAATTTCAGACATGGGGTACAGTCAGTGAAAAATGCTCATTTGAAGACATGTCTTGTGTGAGGAACAGCAGGGAGGCCAGTGTCACTAGATCAAAGAACGTGTTTGTGTATGTGACAGGGGGCAGGGGAGGGGAGGAAGGGGTGGGGGAAGGGGCGTGTATGGAAGACTGGAAAGGTAGGAGGGCACCAGATAATGAAAGGTTTTGAATGACAGAGGATTTCACATTTGATCCTGGCAATAATAAGGGAGTCACTGGTATTCAGTGAATAATAGGATGACAAGGTCAGATTTGAGCAATTTGACAGTTGTATGGAGGACAGATTAGAATGGAGAGAGACTACAGGTAGGGAGACCAACCAGAAGGCTGTTGTAACTATACAGGAATGAGGTAACGAGGGTGTACATGAGAATGTACGCCAGGGTGGTGGTGTTTTCAGAAGAGACAATAGAAGAATTGTTGTGAAGGGAGAATTGACAGGATTTGAAAACAGACTGGATATGGAGAAAAGGGAGAAAGAATGAAAGAAGTTGAGGATGATACCTAGGCTGGGACCTTGGGCAATATAATGCCAGTTAAAGATCTCCCCCCACCCATAATAGGCCTCAGGTGAAGCCCATTAAGGGAAGCTTGACTAGGGAAAGCTTTTCTTGTAGGAAGGACCACACCTTTTTTTAATTGCTAATGAGGCACTGGGTGAGGCTTGTGATGCCCTCTGGCTCTGAAAAGTGTATATATACTCTGAGGTGAGGTTTTGCTTTGGGGGGCTTACTCTTTGGAAGACGGTTGGTGTGCCAGATAAGACTCTGAGTATCCATTAAGGAGCCCCCAACTTTGAAAACACAGATGTTGGTGCTTCTCTCTCTGATAACTATATACGTTTGTAATGCTCAGTAGCTGGATCTGTCTGTTGATCTGTTATGTATATATTGCTTATGGTCAGATAAGTTAGAAGCCCTGTTGGTTGGTCTTTATTTCTCTGCTTGTATTTTCTCTGTTGGTATATGTGATTAAAGAAGAAAAAGAATTAAAGAATCCTCAAGAATCAACTGAAAAACTACTTAAACAATTAACAACTTCAGGAAAGTTTCATAATATAAACTAAACCCACATAAATCTCAGCATTTCTATACATTACCCATAAAGTCCAGCAACAAGAGATTGAAAGAAAAATTCCTCTTAAAATAACTGTGGACAATATATAACATTTAGGAGTCTCCCTGCCAAGACAAACTCAGGAACTACATGAACACAGATATAAAACATTGCTCACATAAAGAAGAAAGATCTAAACAACTGGAAAAATATTAATTGCTCATGGGTAGGCTAAGCTAATATAATAAAAATGACAATTATACTAAATTAATTTACTTATTCAGTGTTATAACAATCAAACTACCAGATAATTACTTCATAGAACTAGAAAAAATAGTAACAAAATTCATCTGGAAGAACAAAAGGTCAAATATATCAAGTGAATCAATGAAAAAAATGTGAAGGATGATGGTCTAGCAGTACCAGATCTTAAAATGTATTACAAAGTGATAACCAGCAAAACAATCTGGCACTGGCTAAGAAGTAGAGTGCTAGCTCTGTAGAATAAATTAGGTGCAATATACATACTACAAAGTGACCACAGTAATTTAGTGTCTGAAAAACACAAAGATCCAAACTTTTGGAACAAGAACACATTATTTGACAAAAATTTCAGGAAAACTGGGAACTAGTTTGGTAAAAACTAGAGTAACATGTCACACTGTATACCAAAATAAGGTCAAAATAGGTACATGATTTAGATGTAAAGGGTGATGCCATAAGTAAATGAGGAGAACATGGAATAATTTACCTGTCACATTATAGATAAGGGAATAACTTGTGACCAAACAAGAGATAGAGAGCATCAAGTGTTGTAGAATGGATAATTTTGATTATATTAAATTAAAACATTTTCACAAACAAAAACCAATGCAGCTAAGATTAGAAGGAAAGAAAAAAAACTGGGAAAAAATTTAATACCAAGTTTCTTTGATAAAGGCCTCATTTCTCAAATATATAGGAAACTCAAACAAATTTATAAGAATTTATCAATTTCCCAATTGATAAATGGCCAAAAGATATGAATGGGTAGATTTTGGAAGAAATCAAAGCTGTCTTAGTCATATGAAAAAATGCTGTAAAATATTATTGATTAGAGAAATGCAAATGAAAATAACTCTGAGGTACCACCTCACATCTATCAGACTGACTAACATAACAGAAAAGAAAAAACATTGTTGGGGATGTGGTAAAAGTGGGATGTTTTTAAACTGTTGGTGGAGTTGTGAACTGATCCAACCATTCTGGAGAGCAATTTGGAACTATGCGTAAAAGAGCTATAAACCTGCATGCTCCCAACTAGGTTTGTATCCCAAAGAGATCAAAAGAAAAGGTAAAGAGTCTAGATGGATAAAAATATTTATACTAACTCTTTTTCAGTGGCAATGAACTAGAAATTGAGAGGATGCTCATCAACTGGGGATGTGTTAGATGACTGTGATGGAACTATTGTGCTAAAAGAAATGATGAGCAGGTGCTCTCAGAAAAACCTTGAAAGACTTACAGGAACTGATGCAAAGTGAAGTGAGCAGAATATTGTATACAGGAGAATACTGTATACAATATTGTAATGATGATCAACTGTGAATGACTTAAGATGAAAATGTCATCCACCTTCACAGGAAGAATGGATGGAATCTGAATGCATATGGAAACATACTTTTTAAAAACTAACATTGTTTTTCTTTTCAGATATCTCTTTTCTTTCACAACATGGTTAATATGGAAATATGTTTTGCATGACTGTAGATATATAATCTATATCAAACTGCTTGCCTTCTCAAGAAGGGGAGAGGGGAGGAAGGAAGGGAGAGAATTTGGAACTCAAAATTAAAAAAAAAATGAATGTTAAAATTATTTTTTGTGTGTCATTGAAAAAAGATATAAACATTTTCATGTTTATTAAAAAAATGCTATGCTCATACCTAACACTGCATTAGCAATGAGAAAGTCCTCTTGCTACCAAGAATTGGTAGTCAGTCAGGAAGATGGAAACAGAGATAATGAGTAGGATATTCAAAAACAACACAAGTTGGGTTTTGTTACCCCAGAAAATCTTCTGTATGAGCAGAAACTAAAAGATTGGCAGGCTCAGATCAACCAGAGATAACAAAAAAGAGAGAGACAAAATTGATGGAATCTGGTCCAGCAAACACATTCCTCTAAAAGGGATAAAAAGACTGAGGCTGGTCACTTTGGGGACACAATACCACTGGAGTGTATCAAGATAGACTAATATACATTTTGCTATAGTCATGGATAGTATGGTTACATGCATGCTAGGTATAAAAAAATAATATGAATTTGATGGTCCACTGGACCAGAACTGAGAAATAGGGCTAATGCTGGAGCTGCTCCAGGGCTCAAAGAAATTAGCTCTCCCCCACAAACCTTTCCATTTGCAATTACAGAACCTCATTCAGCAGTGATTATGAGGTCTTAATATATAGTGAAACCTAATGCTTCAACAATAGATTCTAATCAACAAGAATTAGTCCCTCTTAAGAACTTTGGAATTGATTGTGTGACATGGGAGACACTGGCACAAGACTACCCAACATGGCGTGTCCTCGTGAGACAAAGTTCTGTGCTCTGTGAATAAAGCAGAACTGAAGTAGTTCAAAAGAAATGTGAGATGAGCAAATTTAGAGAACCCACCCCAAATGTTCACGTGGACAACTTGTGCCCAACCTATGGGAGGGTGTTCTGAGCTCATTTTGGTCTGATAAGTCACAGTCGGATGCACTGTAACTTGCCTCTAACATAGTGATGTCATTTTGGTCCTCGTCAAGAATGAATCATTACCTCTGCTCTGACTTTACTCTCTTCCCAATCTCAAACTCTAGGTAATTAGGTCAGCATAATACTCTCCTCTGTTCTTAGTACTCCTGCTCCCTTGTCCTATTGCTGTTCTTGTCTCTTCCACTTCCACCTATGTGTTGTTGAATGGAACTAGAGGAAGTCAAGCAATTAAACTGACTGAATATACTACAAATTTTTGTCAACTAACCTCAACAAAGCAATATTTTAAATCCTAATTCCTTATTTACTTCCCAAATAAGTCATTCCAAACATTCTCTTCTTTCCTCAAGTCTCCTACACAGCCCCATCCCTTGCCCTTTTAGCTGAATGTTTTTTCTTTTATTTTACTGAGAAAACTGAGAACATTCTATATAAGCTCTATTTTCTTGAACTCAAAACACCTTGCCATCATTCCCTACTCTCTCTTCCTTTCCTTCAGTCCCTCATGATGGGGTGGCCCTTTTCATTTTCAAGGTCTTTATGTGCTTTTGATCCCAGAAGACTGGTTCCTCTCCTCCAGTCTTTCATTTCTTCTTTTTTTCAAATATGCCCAAGTCTATCCTACCCATAGAAAATGTCCACTACAGCCTATTATCCCCTTAAATTATTTTCCTATTATCTCTCCTCCAATTCATGGTCAAATGCCGAGAAAACACTATCTATACTTGTTTTCATTTTCTCTTACTCACTTGCCAATCTCTTGCAATCTGGCTTCCAACCTCATCACAATCAACATATTGCAAATATTTTACAGATATAATTTTATATTTACTTACCTCTTATAAACCATTGTTAGCTATTACTTAAAATTATTCTATGAGATATATTTCATATAACAGTACATTGAGAAAAGACACAGTATAACAGGAAGAACACTGGTTTTAAATTAGAAGAAAAGGATTCAAGTCCCTATTTTGTCACTTAATAATCAGGTGATCTTTGGCAATACATTTAACCTTTCTGAATCGATTTACTTCCCTGTATTATCAATAAAAGTATGTATCCCACCTACCTCCCAGGGTTGTTGTGAAGAAATCACTTTATAAAACATACATGCGAGTTATCATTGTTATTGCTAATGAAGACAGAACTGGAGTTCGTTTTCCCCAATATTTATTAAGCCACAAGGCTTTGGAAAATTATGAACCAGAAGGCTGTTACTTCATTTGTAAAGCAGAGCTAGTAGTAATACCATTTCTGTCTAGGAAAATGGAGCATGACCTTAATGTTTCTTCTAGGTTCTGAATATAAGGTCCAAGCCATCTAGACCTGAAAGCAGATGAACTGTAGAGGCTGTGCTCCACAATCTGACAAAAAACAAGCAATGAAAAAGTATTCCTCAGTAGAAAGATGTTGTGAAGGATGAAATGCTATAACTCCTAGATTGTGGACCCATGATCTTATGGGGTTAGGTAATGTACATAAAGGCCTTTGCAAACGTTAAAATACTACATAAATATCAACTATTATTATTGTTGATATAGTAAAATATAAATAAGGCCTGTTCTGGGTTGCTGAGCTAGCCTCTTGCCCCTGTTTCAAATGGTGACTGGATGTTCATATCAAAGGATATAAAAAAAGAGTTTTATGGAAGAAGTGTAAACTAAGTTAAAAATGTCCCAAACCATGAATAAGAGAAAACCAAATTAAATAAATAAACTCTAACTTTTTACCTGACTTCCACTGTAGGTGCTATAAGAAGTTTTTTGGTTAAGTCCAGCTCTTTGTGACCCCATTTGGGGTTTTCTTGGCAAAGATCCTGGGAGTGGTTTGCCATTTCCTTCTCTAGCTCATTTTACAGATGAGGAACTGAGGCAAACAGGGTTAAGTGATTTGCCCAGGATAACATAGCAATGTCTGAGGCTAGATCTGAATTCAGGAAGATAAATCTTCCTGACTCTAGGTCTGGCACTCCATCTACTGCATCACTTACCTGCCCCACTATGAGAAGAGAGACATTAATAAATCATTTGGGACAGTTGTAAATTGATGTAATTATTTTGGAAAAGTTGTGAGTTACACACAAAAAAATTAATGTTGCAAACTCCTGGACATATTTTACCACAGGGATTAAAAACAGAAAACACCAATTGCTTATTTTTCTTAGGTTGGTGTACCATTTACTCTTTCTGAAATAGATTGACTTTGCAAGATTTTCTTTCTAGAAATTGGTTATTTCCTTCTAGGCATTATGCTACCAGATGAACCACAATAATCTTGGATTATGGAACATATGTAACAAAATATTTCTAGCAGTACTTTTTTTTAGTAACAAAACTAGAAACAAAGTAGTTGAAGGAATTAGAACCAGGATAATAGTATTCAGCTAGGACCCTTTCAGTATTTCAGAATAATGAAGCATGTATTATTGTATAACTGTATTATTCCTATTATCTGAAGTTATAGTTATATAAAATAAGATTGGTTCCAGCATAATGAAAATATGCTGTATGAATTCAAATAATGTGATCAGTATACAAGATTCATTATTTGCATGACTGAGGTCCAAGGCCCATTGATATGGGACGATTATCATTGGTTAAAATCAATTCCCTGTACCTGCAGAAGGGTGAGGAGGAGTTGGTGACAAGGGAAGATATAAGAGCTCCAGTCTCTTAAATCATGTTGAGTCCCTTCAGTTTTTTTTTTTAGGTTTCTCGAGTCATTTTGGGTTTTGTACTCACTTTTAGTGCTTCTGGCTTCCAGTTTCAAGAAAAAAGATGGCCAATGCCAACCCCCACTCAAGTTACTGAGAGGAAACTAAGACTCTGGGAAGAAGATGAACTTGAGAGGAGCTGGCAGTCTCTATTGTGTCCTTATCCCCAGCTTGTGACACCACAGACTTTGAGGAACTTCCCCTGGGGTGAGATCCAGAACTCTCTTTGTTCTCATTGGGAGAGCTCATTTATTCTGTATTGTCTGTGATATATCCTCCAAAGTATATTTCCTCTGATTTCTGTTTTGCTATTGATTTGGATAAATAATACTATGTGTGTTCATTGTGGAACTGGCATTAGGTGGAAAAGGGATCAAGCCTAGGAAATAAAGCTTAGGATCTTTCTTTACCCAATTAATGAACAGCTGTCAGAAGTTTAGCTTGAACCTGAAAACCACATACCCCTAGACTAATAATATTTAAGTGAGCAGGTAAGATATAATTCTAGCCTGAAATTCCCTTTCTATAAAGACAGTAGAGTGACCAACTTTTTGGCCCCACCTCATGTATCCCCTTCTGGTATTATATAAAGTAAGAGGGAGAAGAGGCTAGAGATGTTTATTTTGCCTTGCTTTGAGACATGCAAAATGATACCTTCATGCTATACACTGGAGAGGAGGGATAGCCTCATTAAATTTGTGCTAATTAAGACCTAGCTGTATACAATGACTATGATAATGTAAATGAAAAACAACCCTAAAAAGCAGGTGAACTTAGATAAATTGTAATAATCAATCTTGGTCCTGTAAAAAAAAAATAATGAAATATTCTTTCTTTTTTTGGGAGTGATATTTTGTTTACTGTGTTTCTTTATGGCAAGGAAGAGTTACATATGGAGGGGAAGAATATCAGGTAACGACTAGGATATAAAAAACAAAGGCAAGATAAAAATAAATGACTTTTGTGAGCAGTATTTGTATAAAATAAAATAACAAGAATGAATTATATGTTAGTATCTATTGAGTGAAAGCAAACACTGATTAGTGATATTTATTAATAGTTGCTAAAATCTCTTATCCATAAGACTAAAATCATCATCTTTTCCTGTATTAAAAAATGTATATAGTATACCATGGGCTGAGAATCATAAAGTGTTATTTCAATCTCATACCATCATCCCCAAATAGACTAATAAGAGCCAACATATGACTCTCAATACGTATCACTGGAGTTGCCTTATCATGTTTATTTTGATTACCTTCCTATGGAAGCAATTAGACTATATTTGAAGAAAAAAATTAAATTACAGAATCATGAACAGTTTGAATCAATCCAGCTTGGGGAGCTGTGCTTTCAAAATGAGCTGGCCCTAGGAAACAGCACCATGGAGCCTTTAGCCCACTACCATCTAAAAGCTCAATCCAGGAAGCTGAAGCACTGTATCTAGTGCTACAAACCATGAGATTGTGCACAATGCTACACTGTGAGATTCTTAGCACAGTACTTTTCATATAGCAGCTGCTTAATGAATATATTAACAAATTGAACTGTCAGACAACAAGCATTTATGAAAAGCTTACTAAGTGCCAGGTGCTGTGTTAAGGAGTAGTAATACAAACGGAAGCAGAAAGTTCCTGCCCTCAAGGAGCTTAAATTCTAGTGCAAAAAGATAACATGTAAAAGGGAAGTGAAAGGGCTTCGGGAAGAGAAGGTACTTGGTTCAGGGGCACCAGGCAGAGAAAGTCCTATGGAAATGACTTAGCAGTGCAGCCTAGAAATGGATAAAGTCATAATGGGGCTAAGTCTCCTCCTTCAACTGAAAGTTCTTGGAGGAACCAGTCAATCAGAAAGTCCTCCCCTCTAAGTGATCCTTACCTTTCACCATCTGGGGCACTTGTCTCTCATCCTTTAGTAAAACCTGAATATGTTCTCTGAGTCGCTGACTGAGATCAGTAGTTCCAGAAATAGAGAAAGGCACAATGGTTCGGCCGTACTTTCTCAAACTCATCTCTAACGCAGGGTCATCTCGCACTTCTGAATAGAAGGTGATGGCTCTCAGAAGTATGGCAGTAAATGTCAGAAGTACTAAAATTTGCAGCAGTATTAACTTCCAATTACGCAAACTGAAGGTAGCCCTCTTCACTAACATGGCATAGAACTGCTGACTGTAGAGATAAATCTAAAAAGCAGAGAGAAATAAAGTATTATAATGGTTACTGAAACACAGAATCTGACAGTTGGAAAAGACCTCAGGGGCCATCCTGTTGAACTCAGATGCTGAAGGAATACCTCTTGAAACATACTCAGCAGCAAGATATTTACACTTGAAACCCCTTGTTTACAATATGACTGTAATTTAATAGTGGTCAAAGAACAGAGATGTATTCCTGAATGGAGTGTCTTTGCCAACACAAGTAGTGTAGCAGAGATAATCAAAATAAGCAGACTAGACTAAAAACTTTCTGCTTATGTTTTATCAAAAAATATTTGTTAAAAGATTGATTTCTGAAATCACTATTTATCACATACTCAAAAGATTAAAAAACAAACTCCTCAAGCCAAGGACAAGAATTCCCCTTGAAAATACAGCAGCATAAAGAAAAGTACAAAATCCTACACTTCTCTCATACAAGCAGTTATGATATGGCACAAACGAGTAATTCCCACAAGACCTGCACATGCCAGCTTCCACCGCCTGTTTTATCACATGCAAATGGTGCAGTTTGTGTAAACAGAAAAAGCCCTGGCTTCTAGCTTTAGCTTTACCATCAACTAGCTGCATGTTCTGGGGCAAATCACCTCTCTAGACCTCAGTCTCCCTATTTATAAAGTCAAAGAGTGGGATACAAGTTCTTATAAAGACCTTTCTAGTTCTATTTATCTAGAACACCATGCCCAAACTAAAAAAAGTTTTTACTTAAAAAGGGGTTCTTAATCTTTTTTTTTGTATCATGGACCCCTCCGACAGTTTGGTGAAGTTTATGGACCCCGCCTCAGAAGAATATTTTTAAATGCACACATAAAATGACAAAGGAAACTAATTATATTGAAATCAAGACTCTGTCAGATAACATTTATTAAGCACTAGGCACTGGGCTGGGAACACAAAAACAGATTAAAGGCAGTTTTCTCTCTCAAAGAGTTTGCAGTCTAATAGGGGAGACAACGAGGAAACAAATATGTACAAATAAACTAGATACAAGATAAGTAGGAAGTAATTAAAAGAGGATTAAGAGCAGTTTAGAAAGGTTTCTTGTAGAACACAGGTGTCAAACCCTTTGCCCACAACACTAAAGGAATTACCCAAACAAGATTAAAAGGTAAGTAAGAAATATTTTAAAAAATAAATAAAAATACAATAAAACCTAGATAACATTACATTTTCAAACTAAGTCAATATGTAGCCTGCAAGAATTTTTATGTACCAATAAAGTGTCCTCGTTTCTATTTGAGTTAGACACCACTGCCAATAGAGAGACTTGAAGGAAGCCAGGGAATTCAGGAGGTAGAGAAGAGGAGGAAGAGCATGGGGGACAGCCAGACAAAATGCCTGAAGCTGGGACACTGAGTCCCTTGCTTATGAACCGCAAGAAAGTCAACATCAATAGATCAAAGCATATGTCGAATGGACTAAGGTGTACAGAGATTGGAAAGGTAGGATTCGGCTAGGTTATGAAGGGGTTTGAACACCAAAAGTGGATTTTGTATTTGATCCTATAGGTGACAGGGAGCCACTGGAGTTTACTAAGTATAAAGTAATATGCAAATAAACATTGCATAGAGTTCCAAAGATTCAGGCATCCAGGAGAAATGACAGTTACAATAAAGGGAAGGATGATTTTTCCCACTAATATATATATATCTCTGCATACTTGTTTTTTCAGTCATGGGGACCAATCCATGAATAATCATTTCACATGTCAACTTATACATGCATCAGAGGATGTAAATAAAAATTGAAACAAAAAATTCTAATTTATCTGAAATGGAAATTTATCTTAAAACTGCTCAAGTTTTCTTTCTTTGAGTTTCTAATAAATAATGTAATGATGAATTTTACCTTGTTGCCTAAAAAAAGCTTTCCTTTTTGGGAAATTAATATACTAGCCTTCAGATATGTAAAAGTTAAAGTTCAACATGTAAATACAGGTGTTTTATTAGCATCAATCACTTCAGCTAACTCAAATTTGCTTACTAAACTCTGGAAGAACTAGCAACTAAATTCTTGGATGACAACTAAAAAAATCACATTTTAAAGTAAAAATATATGAGCCAGAATGATGACACTAGTAAGAACAGCAAATAAAATCTTTGCAAAAGTTTTCCTTGTAATGACTTATTATGGTGTAGCCCTGCATCATGAAGTTACTTGAACAGCACAGAATAACCAATATATCCTAAATCTGACTGAGTATTCCACGGATGATATTTCTAACTTTGTTTTTAGTTCAAATACTGAAATCCAAACATGTGCTAAGCAAATCTTTCAGGCTCACAGTTCCAAGCAAGACTGCTTACCCCTGTATTGAATTTGACAGAGTGGTAGTGGTGCTCATGCAGCTGCTTCTCATCTTTTTTATCTTCTTCATCAGTGTCGCTAAGATAAATACCCATTTCATCTCCTTCTAAAGACATTCTGCTGGCTTGTCTCAGGAACTCTTTATTCGAGGGAGAGAGCTGGATGGCTTGGAGATCCATCTTGGAATCTACCATCTTACCAACCCTGTACCAAAAAGCATTTTACTTTAGTTGGAACTGACAGTTAATTGTATTTGAGAAGCTGTCAAGGTAATTGATAAAACACTAAATAGTACTTTCAGTAAGACATGCAGCAGAAATAAAAAAGGATAATTTTTCAACACGTCAAAAACAGGAAAACCTTCTAGTTACTAACAAATATGGAGATATCTGCAAAATATATAATTAAAAATTACCTCTGCAATTGAAAATCTAGTTGTATGGCAAAAATCTCTTACTCAGGGATATACAGTGGGTTTAAAGCTCATAAAAGTGTTTAAAAGGTCTTTGAGGAGCACATGGTAGGTGTTAAAATCATTTAGCTATTACAAAGTCAAAATAAGAGTAAAGAAATTATAAAGTTTTATATTACATTATCCCTGATTCTTTAACGAACTTTCCATTGCTATGTAAATGATTCTGTGCTTTCTTATCTTTCATCTGGCTGTAAAAAATTAAACCCATTATTCAAGAGCAAAAAGGATGAAGTCAATTGGAAAGAATTTGTTTTAGCAATCCTGCAGGAATGGAATGGACACAGGTTATGAAGAATGACAACAACAACAAAAAGTATACTCCACAAATAATGAAGAATTTTTCTTGGGAAATTTTGTTTCCATCTTCATTTATATCTTGAATGACTTAAGCTCAATACAAATCAGTCTAATGACAATTTCATTTCCATGGAGAATTCTATCATGGAAGCACTGAATTTCAGTTGGAAGGGACATCCGAAGATATGTAGATTAACCCATACCTGATCAGGAATCCCCTCTGTAAGATTAATTTGCTTCTGTGTTACTTTCAACTAATGTTTCTAGTTCTTCTCCCTATAGCCAAGTATGACAAGTCAGACAAGGACTTTAAATGCCAAGCTTTCCAGTATTCTCTTATCCCCATGAATTTCTACTATTCCCAACCAACCTGCAAACCCCTTTGCCTAGATCATCTCATCTATCTACTTATATACTTGTATTTCAGAGTTATATAAAAGAAAGTCCTCCAACTGAATACACATAAACTCTTAATGATTCACATTTTTCTAATTTCAACAAGGAACTTACCACTGCAAGGAAATGTTTTCATTTAGTCTGTGCTCATATACATACATATCTATATATCACTTGCTTAAAATTTTTCTTTAAATCCTCAGTTCCTTACTGATTTTATATTGTATTTCATTAGTGTGTGCATGTGTGTATATGCCTGTGTACGCATCATTGCACACACACGTGTACATGTGTGTGTGCAGGTAAGAGGGAGAGGGAGAGGAAAAGAGAGATATTCCCCTTCGACAAGCAGTCCATATCCAACCATATCCATGACTCTGCATTTATCTTTTAAAAAGGCTCTCTTGCGCTCTTTGAGAGGTGTTAAAAACTTCCATTTATGCTCTACCTCAATTACTCAATAGACAAGCATTTATTAGATGTCAGTAGGTCAACAAGCATTTATTAAGCACTTCCTCTGTGCTAAGTGCTGGAATGCAAATACAAGCAAACAAAAGACAGTTCCTATCTTCAAGGAGCTTATATTCTAATGGAAAAGACAACACAAATATGGAAGCTGAACAGGTAAGGGAAGAGGGAGGCATGTTAAAGTTCAGAATGCATCCTGGTGAGAAATGAAGAGACAGCTGGCCCAGATATCTATAAATGGAGCTTCTGTGGGGTGGGATACTTCAGAGAAGCAAATTCCAGGCTGAAGTGATCTTGGAGAATGAAGAGGTGAAATTCCTTTTAGATGCTTGGGATATAATTACAAAGAATAAAATAATCCCTGCTCTCAAGGAGCTTATATTCTGTGGGAAACAAGGAAGTTCTGTTTCCACAGAGTTGTGACCTAGCATGGTCAGGTTGAGGTCAGAAACTTGTGTGCAGGCTTGATGAGCTGTTTGAGGGAAAGCCTGTCAGAGAGGAAAACATGAAGTCATGTGGCAATGGACGGTGTTGCAGGAGGTCCAAAATTCAAAATGGTATAAGAAGCTTCCATAGATCTGAATAAGTTGTAGTCTTCCTGTAGTCTTATTGGGAAGCTACCTGTTCATAATGAATGTAGAAGACACTCCTTCCTCTGAACTCCATTTTAATGAATTTTCCTTGATATCCTTTTGTGTGTCAAGCTCATCTCTAACAATAAACATGAGGCCTGATTCTTGCTGACTTGAAGGAGTGACATAAAACACAGGGAGAGTGCTCTTGTAAAAAAAAAATTTTTTTACAGTCCCTCTAAATTAAATCTACTCCATGCAAGCACACGACTCCAAACCATGGCAGGGAGTTTAGAGGAATTGGGGAGGAAATTTGCCCGCTGACTAGGTAACTTAGTCTTCCTTGCACTCCGGGTCCAATTAGGACACTCTGGGTTGGTGTTTTACTGATAGAGTGAAGTTCAGCAGGGCAACCCTTTGTTGGTCATATCCCTGTCCAGGAGTTTCCTGGTTGACCCCAAGCTAACAAGTTAACTTGGACAGTGTCTGGGGAATTCGAGCAATGGTGGGGAATTAAAATTTGAAAGTGATGTGCACCATAATGCTTTGTTAAATGTCTGGTCTGTATGTGTGTTTGTGAACTGTTTCATAATGGTGTTAATAGAGAGTAGAAAACTTTCTTAAAAAAAAAATCTTTCTTTCTGCACTCTAAACTCTGGCCAAGTTTTTGAATGTGAAAAGAAAGATAAAGGAAGAGAGAATCGTTTCCCCCCACAATGCTCTTTGTAGAGTATTCAGCTTAAAAAAATGTGGCTCTTTTGATAAGTTCAACTGTTAGGCTCTTAACCTCTAAGATTTCTTTTTTTTAAGGAACAAAGAGGCTGGAAGAGATCAGTGAGTATCTGGTTTATTTGAAATGTAAAGGGGGAAAGATTTGGGTGGGACCAAACAGTATCCATGTACACTTTATTTACCCTGTGCACCGGGGGAAGTTACCTCCTTGCCCCTCAATCTGATTCAAAAGCTGGAATGGGACTGGGAGAGCTCCTTGTCTGGTTAAGACTTGGAGTGGGGAGGGGAGACAGAAGATGCAGTTTCAGCTCTTTAAAGAAATAGAATAAAAAGGGATTATGTGAAGTTATGAATAAAGTTTACTTTTAAGTAGCAAGAGTATTTGACTTAAGAAAAAAGGGTTAAAATGTTTATCATTAGTGATTATAAATCCAGATTTGATAAGATTCAAGGCAAAATTTTCCTGAAGGAATAAAGAGCAGTATCTGAGAGTGCTCTTATTATCAGAATCAAGCAGAAAACGATATTGCTATTTGGCATTTATGATTGTAAAATGCTTGACACAAGGATGGGCATATGTTACATGCAACATTAATCTAATGTAATTGTCACAACTTTTAAATTTGGATTTTGTTATATATATATAGATTGGGGTTTTAAAAGGATGTGATAGAAAATGAAAATGCTGATGTTTGCTATATAATAGTAGATTTTCCATCTGAAATTTTGCCTAAAAAGATTTAATTTCTGAAGTAACTCATTCTTCCAGAATGAATATAATTAGAGAAGAAAGAACAAGCTTGTGAAAAGCTCAGCTAAAAGAAACTGTTTTATGTAATTTGAATACTTGGCCACTGGAAGGAAGTACACCTCTAGCCAGAAAAATATTGAGTACTAGACTGTGAGGGCAGATGTCCCCACACTGTATCCAGGGGCATTTCATTTGGCAGGATATGATTTACATTGTTTAGAGGACTTTTGGTTCGATAGAAAAGAAATAAGAAAAATCTCTACTGAAATATGTATGAGAATCTCTAAAAATCATTTTGGATGAATATTACCTAAATCAGGATTAGCAGGAATGATTGGCTGGTGAGATAGATTCTAATTATCAAGGGGAAATAGTCACATTCCAAAATTTAGATGAAGAACCCATACAGTTTTGTAAAAACAACAGAATAGTTCAAGTGATTTATTATTTCTTGTGAAACAATACCCCTTGTGAAAACTGACCCTCCTTCCAAAATAACTAGCAGAGGCTCTGAAGATCTGGGTTCTATTGATAGAATAAAATTGTGAGTTAAACTATGGATAAAACTGAAGTCAGACAATGTTCCAAAGGCATAGACTAGCACATGGGAAAGATAATACTGTAACTCTCATTTTTTCAGGAGAAGATGATTACCAAATTGTACCCTTAACTCATGCATTCTACCATGAATGAGGCTATGATAGTGGCTTGGTGGACTCTAGAAGAACGGCTGATCTTTTATCTGCTTCTGGTTATTGTTTCTTTGTTTTTTTTTTGTCTGCTAAACTTGTTTTTAGATTTGTATCCTGTAGGCTTATAACCCTCCACCGGCAGATGCCTAATCACTTAAACAAGATGTCATTCCCTGTCCACAACTGTGATGTGTCATCTTTGGACCTGGCATTGACCAAGCTCAGGATGCCAGCTAAAGAACTGACCTCTCAAATGGGACCTCTTAGGGCAGGGACAGCTATGTCCAACTTCTATGTCTAGCAGGAAGTAGCTATAGAAGAACAGACCTTTGCCCCTTATTCCAAGATTTTAAACCCCATTTGTTCGAGGTGATGATGGGGTGCTTATGCTCAAGCCCTATCCCAAGATAGTGTTTTATGTGCTTGTTTTGTATGATTCCTGTTATATTGTTGTAAAGGTCTGTAGACACCAGTTGCTCCATTGACCTATGTAATGGATAAGAAAGATCTTGGGGGCTGAATGTATTGTTAATGTATTTTTGCTTAATTTAGAGATCTTTCCCACCCATTAAAAGGCCCATGTGACCCGCTTAAATCACATGGAAGCCTAAGTCACATGTGGTGGGAAGAGCTTGCTGAACAGATGGAAGAGAAAGGGTAGAGCAGGAAAGGGAGGAAGTTGGTGAGAGCAGTTAGGGGAGAGGAGAGAAAGGACACAGGCAGGTACAACTAGTCTTGTGAGTGTTTCCTTGTGGGAAGGCCCTGGAAAAGGGGAGAAAGCTTGGGAATAGTATTGTCCCCTGCAGTGCTCATGTGTATTGACTTCTTGGTTACTATGATGGATTTGGCTTTCTGGTGTTGGGATTTGGCTTTCTGGTATCTGAATAAATGTTTTCCTTCTGTCTTTTATCTGGAGTATATAATATATGATTCAGAACTACATGGCATATTCATAGTCACTGTTGGTGTTGTGCATATTGCCTTCGTGATACATTGTAGGAAAGTTACTTAATTTCTCTTGGCTTCAATTTTCCTTCAGTAAAATTAGGATATGAAAAGCACCTGCTTTATATGATTTTTGTGAAGATCAAATGATATAACATATGAAAGGATTTTGATATACAAATACCAGCTATAATTGCTGTTATTGTTATTATTGCTTACTCATTTAACAATTATTTTATTTTCAGTTTTATTTCTTTTTCCCTCCTCTTCCACCCATTGAAAAACCAAGAAAAATAAATCTGTAGTGAATATAAATAGTTATACAAATCAAATTTCAACATTAATTATGTTCAGAAAGAAATAAAATATGCTTCATTTTATACTTATCCATCATTTCTCTATTTGGACCTGATAAAGGGCTCATTTCTTAAATATATAGGGAACTGAGCCAAATTTACAAAAATAAAGCCATTCTTCAATTGATAAATGATCAAAGATGAACAAGCAGGTTTCAGAAGAAGAAATCAAAGCTATTAATAGTTACATGAAAAAATGTAACTAATCACTATTGATTAGAGATACAAATTAAACAACTCTGAGATATACCACCTCGTACCTATCTGATTGGCTAACATGACAGAAAAAGAAAATGACAAAGGCTGGAGGGGATGTGGCTAAGGCATTTTTGTTGGAGTTGTGAACTGGTTCAACTAGTCTGGAGAACAAACTGGAACTATCTTCAACTATGCATATCATTTTACCCAGCAATATCATTACTAGGTTTGTGTCTCAAAGGGATCAAAGAAAAGGAAAAATAACCTACATGTACAAAAACATTTATAGCAGCTCTTTTTGTGGTGCAAAGAACTGAAAATTGAGGGGATGCCCATCAACTGGGCAATGGCTAAACAAGTTCTAGGATATGATTGTGATGGAATACTATTGTGCTACAAGAATAACAAGCAGGATGGTTTCTTTAGGGAAAATTAGCAATAACAAACTTATCCAGGCTAATACAGATAGTCTCCTAAGTCTAGGTTGCCTATAGAGTTAATGAATAGATAGATTTAGAAGACTTTATCATTTAGTAACAGATCATTTAGAACAAGACATAATAAAATAATTATAGGATTACTCTTTTTGAAGTCTAAATCCCCCTTTCTAGTTTTTAGCAAAAAAGGGTTGTTGACTGGAGGCTAATGTTCCCTTTTCTAGCAGCTTGAGAAAGGTTAGCTAGAGGTTAAGTTCCATTTTCCAGTCTTAATGGAAAAGCTCCTGTTTTTTTTTCTTGAGCTGCCTCTCAGTACTGATTGTTGTCCTTTATTCTTGAAGAGTACCATAATGACATCACTATGTCATTATGTTAGAATCAAGTTTCAGTGTGTCCGACTGTGACTGATCAGACCACTACGAGTTCAGACTGCTCTACCACAGGTCTGGTACAAATCGTCCATATGAACATTTGGGGTGAATTCTCTAAATTTGTGCATCTTGTACTTCTTTTGAGTAGTTTCAATTCTGCTTCACTCAGAGAACACAGCACCTTCTCTGCTTTGGGCATACCAAAATGAGTGGTCCTGTGCCAGTGCCTCCCATGTCACACAATCAATTCCAAAGTTCTTAAGGGAGATCTTGAGAGGATCTTTGTATCACTTTTTCTGACCACCATGAGAATGCTTGTCCTGTGTGAGTTCTCCATAAAATAATCTTTTTTTGGCAAGTGTATGTTTTGCATTCAAACAATATGGCCAAATCACATTGGAGTTGCACACTCTGAAGCAGTGTTTGAATGCTTGGCAGTTTATTTCAAGAAAAGATCTCAGTGTTTGGTATCTTATCTTGCCTGGTGATATTCAGAATCTTCCTAAGTCAATTTAAATGGAAGTGATTCAGTTTCCTGGCATGGTCTTGGTATACTATCCAGGTTTTACAGGCATGCAACAATTTTCCAGGTTATATGACAAGATGAGGTTATGCCCCTGGAATTCAAGGATGCCTCCATTGTCCATCTCTTTCAAGGTAAAAATAGACTGTCATGTGACAATAATGGGGGGGGGTGGGTCTCTCTCTTAGTCATTACTGGCAAGATTCTTATTAGAATCCTGTTTAGTAGACTGATCCTTCACCTGGAAGATGGTCATCTATCTGAGAGACAGTGTGGCTTCAGAAAGGGTCGAGGAATGGCCCTTTGGTGTTTGCTGCTCAACAATTCCAGGAGAAATGCCAGAAGCAGAACAGAGGTCTGTACACATTTGTGTGTACATCTGACCAAGGCCTTTGGTGCTGTCAGTTATGAGGCCTTATGGAAAATTATGTCAAAATTTTTGGTTGCCTAGAATAGTTGGTCAGCATTGTGGTGTGGCTCAGATCTCAGGGTCAGAAAAGCATCCAGCCTAGCCTGTAGAGGAATAATCAAGGCAGGAAACACAGACCATAGGAAGGCATACAATTCTGCCATTTTCAACCAACAGAGCTTTCCAGCTGGCTGATAGGAGAGCACTTGAGGAAGAAATTAGAAAAGAAAAAGATTTCCAAGCATTCCTGATAAAAAGACCTAAGCTGTGAAAAAATTTGAAGTTCAAACACAGGAATGAAAAGAAGCATAAAGAGGTAAAAATATAAAAAAAAATAATAAAAAATGATGGACTAAGCAAGGATAACTTGCTTACACTAAAATATGGAAAGATGATACGCATGTATCTTATGAACCCTATTATCATCAGGCTTTGTAGTGGGAGTCTAATTAGAAAAGGCTTGAGAGTAAGTTATTCTTGATGATCCTAAGTGGAAAGAAAAGGCAAAAGGAATATACTAGGTAGGAAGGGAAAGGAAGGTAAGGGAAAATTATCTCACATAATTAGGATGTACAAGTACCTACATACATAGACACAGAAGTGGGGAGGGGAGCAGCTGACAGTTGAACCTCACTCTCATTTAACTGATTTGTAGAAAGAAGAATGTATACACACACTACTGAATGCAAAATTCTATTTCATTTAACATGAAAATAGGAGGGAAAGGGCAAAAGGAGTAAAGGGGTAAGGGGAAATTAGAGGGGGAGTAAATAGAGTGATTAATTTTAAGCAAAACAAACTTGAAAAATGTAGAAAAAATATTTGTAGCTCTTTTTGAGGCAGCAAAGGATAGGAACATGGGGGAGATGCCCATAAATTGAGGAATGGATGAACAAGTTATGGCATAAAAATGTGAAGAAATACTATTGCACTAATCTTGTCAGCATAATGAGCAACCATGATTCCAGAGACCTACTGTAATGATGAAACATACTATCCATCTCCTGATAGAAAAATGAAGGACTCAGAATGAAGAATGAGAAAAATATTTTTTTTGGGCATAGCCAATGCAGAAGTTTATTTTGATTGACTATAAATGTTTGTAATAGGTTTTGTTTTTCTTGTTCTCAGCTGGGGGTGGGGGAGCAAGAAGGCTGATCAGACAAATTAAAAAAAACCTCTTCCTTCATCTTTTCTAGGAACTTTACTTGAACTTGTGCTCAAGCTGTGTTTTTCTTTGAGACTTTGATTTTAGATATTTTGAGATCATTCTCTTCTTCCAGGTTTATGTCTTGGGCATTCCTGTCACCATGTTAGCTTTTTAGGATGAAATTCCTTTTTTATTTGCTCATTATTCCAACCTATTTCCTAATTCCCAATCTGATGTCAGAGCTAGTTCTGGAGAGAAGGCCTATTTACCGCTATTTTGGGGGGTATCAAAGGATGTGTTATTTCAATATCTCAGGGAAAATTTAGACTAGTGACTAAAAGCTTTCAGTGTTTCAAAAGTGATCAATTTTAGGGAGGAGCCAAGATGGCAGAGTGGAAAGATTCACATATGCTAGCTCCAAACCCACAGCCCATAGATTTCCTGTAAAAAGAACTCCAAACAAATTCTGGAGCAGTGGAAACCATGCAGCAAAGGAGTGAAGGAGAGTTCTGTTCCAGAGGGCCCTGAAAAACCAACCCCAAAGGTCCATCATGCACTGGACAGGAGTGGAGCCTAGCCCTTCCTTGGCTGTGCAGCACCGAGAGGAGCAGATCTGAGTAGGCTTCAGGGATGGAATCTCTTAGTGGCCACGAAGGCCCCTCCACCCACAGGCGTACAGGTCAGTGAGAGAGAATTCTGGGCTGGCTGAGAAGGGAGTGGGGTGTCTCCATAACTCAGACCCCCTCGGGAGGCAGTGGTAGAGGCAGCAGTGGACAGAGGCTCCTGGAGCAGGCAGGAGCTCCATTACGGAAGGTCTCCACATAAACCCCCTGAGGGAACTGAGCCTGGGAGGTGGCCCTGCCCCTACCTAAGAACCTGAACTTAAGCTCACATTGAATAGCAGCCAGACCCGCTGCTGAAACCCCTGAGGCTGGGGAGCAGCATTTGAATCTCAGACCCCAAGCACCAGCTGGGAGGACCTAGGCAAAGGTGGACAGGAATCTCAGAAGTCAAGTAACTGGCTGGGAAAATGCCCAGAAAAGGGAAAAAAAATAAGACCATAGAAGGTGACTTTCTTGGTGAACAGATGTTTCCTCCCTTCCTTTCTGATGAGGAAGAACAATGCTTACCATCAGGTAAAGACATAGGAGTCAAGGCCTCTGTATCCCAAACATCTGAAATAGATATCCAATGGGCTTAGGCCATGAAAAAAGATCAAAAAGGATTTTGAAAATCAAGTTAGGTGGAGGAAAAACTGGGAAAAGAAATGAGAGAGATGCAAGAAAAGCATGAAAAATGGGTTAATACCTTGCTAAAGG
>CM053772.1:75301938-75349861 GCA_028658325.1 Potorous gilbertii | reverse complement strand
ATATCAGGGCAGTTTTCCTTGATAATTTCATGAAAGATGATGTCTAGGCTCTTTTTTTGATCATGGCTTTCAGGTAGTCCCATAATTTTTAAATTGTCTCTCCTGGATCTATTTTCCAGGTCAGTTGTTTTTCCAATGAGATATTTCACATTCTCTTCCATTTTTCCATTCTTTTGGTTTTGTTTTGTGATTTCTTGGTTTCTCATAAAATTTTTAGCCTCCATCTCTTCCATTCGAATTTTGAAAGAACTATTTTCTTCAGTGAGCTTTTGAACCTCTTTTTACATTTGGCTAATTCTGCTTTTTAAAGCATTCTTCCCCTCATTGGCTTTTTGAACCTCTTTTGTCAATTGAGTTAGCCTATTTTTCAAGGTGCTATTTTCTTCAGTATTTTTTTGGGTCTCTTTTAGCAAGGTGTTGATCTGCTTTTCATGCTTTTCTTGCGTCTCTCTCATTTCTCTTCCCAGTTTTTCCTCCACCTGTCTAACTTGATTTTCAAAATCCTTTTTGAGCTCTTCCATGACCTGAGCCCATTGAATATTTATTTTGGTTATTTGGGATACAGAAGCCTTGACTTTTATGTCTTTTCCTGATGGTAAACATTGTTCTTCCTCATCAGAAAGAAAGGGAAGAAATATCTGTTAACCAAGAAAGTAACCTTCTATGGTCTTATTTTTTTTTCCCTTTTCTGGGCATTTTCCCAGCTAGATATCATGACTTCTGAGTTTCCTCTCCACACCCGCCTCGCCTCCAGAACCGCCCAGCTAGTGCTTGGGGTCTGAGATTCAAATGCTGCTTCCCAGCCTCAGTGCTTTAAGTGAGGGTGGGGCTGCTCTTCAGCATGAGATTAAGTTCAGGTGCTCAGGTTGGGGCAGGGCTGCCACACAGGGCTCAGTTCCCTCAGAAGATTTATGGGGAGACCTTCAACAATGGATCCAAGCTCCTCTGCCTACTTTGGGAGCCCCAGTCTGCCATGGCCTCTGCTGCTGCCTCCTGAGGGGGCCTGAGTCATGGGGACACCTTGTTCCCCTCTTGGCAAGCAGAAAAGACCCTCTCACTGACCTTTGGCTCCTGTGGGTGGAGATTCTGTCCCTGAAACCTGCTCAGATTTGCTCCTCCTCTCGGTGCCACATGGCCAAGCCAGGGCTGGGCTCTGTTCCAGGTCCAGTGTGTGACGGACCTTTCATGTCAGTTTTTCAGGTCTTTCTGGAACAGATATCTCCTCCATTCCATTGTTCTGTGGCTTCTGCTGCTCCAGATTTTGTTGGGAGGTTTTCTTTTCAGGTATTTTATGGGCTGTGGGTTAGGAGCTAGCATATGTGTATCTTTCTACTCCATGACCTTGGTTCCTCTTGAACATTAAAATTAATGTTGTAAAATTACCAAGAGTAAATATGGTCAAAAGATGACATGAGAAAATATATTTCCCCTACTACTCTGTAGAAGTGGAAGGTCCAAGGATATGAAACATTGCATGTATTTTCAGATTTTTTTGAGGTATTGATTTGTGTTGCTGATTTTTTTCTTCATCCTCTTTTTGGTTTTGTTTTTGTTTTTAAAAATATTCTTTTCTATATGGGATGGTTCTCTAGGAAAATTGATGGAAAATTAGGTGATATAAAAACAAAAGATATCAATAAAAATTTTTTAAAGCTGCAAAATGAAGAAATCTGAAAAATGAAAAAAACCTCACAATCAAAATTACGAGCTTTCAGATAAAAGAGAAAGTACTGCTAGAAAGAAAGAGTTCATGTACCAAGGAGTCACAGTCAGGATTTCACAACAATTATAAGATCAGAGAATATGGAATACAGTATTCCAAAACATAAAAGATAAAGGCTTATAACCATGAATAACTCACCTAGTAAAACTGCAAAAAAAAAAAAAAAAAATCTTATAGGGGGCAAAATGGACCTTTAATGAAATAGAGGATTCCCAAACATTCCTGATGAAAAGATGAGACCTGAAGAGAAATTTTGAAATACAAACACAAAAATCAAAGAAACAGAAAATGGTAAACATGAGCAAGTAACTGAAAGGGACTAAACAATGATTAAGTATTTACATTCAAATTGTAGTAAGGGGGTATCATATGTCCCCGCAAAACTGTCATGTCATCAAGAGTTATAGAAAGAATTTAATAAGATAAGACAGTCTGGGAATTATTTCGTTATGTTTTATTTTATCTTGATGATCTTAAAACATGAAATAAAGGGGAAGAAAGGAATGTAATGTAACTTAAAGGGGAAGGAAGGATGAGGGAGCATATATCACATAACTGGGGTATGCAAGCGTAAGGTAATATACAAATAAGATCAGGTGGGTAGAAAGGGAGACATTTAAACCTCATTTTCTTCGTAAGAAGAGGTTAGATCATTTAAATCAACAGGGAAACAAATAGGGAGAGAAAAGAGGAAGGAACAAGAGGGAGGCTAAATTAAGGAAAGAATCAGTCAACATTAAAATAAACTGTAAGCCTGAAGAGTTAATCATAAAGAGGTATATAAAAGAAAAGAAATGAATGAGTAAGAACCTGTGATTAAGGTCTGAAATGGGGAAAGAGAATTGGAATAAGAGAGAAGATGATTGCATCAAGTATAGAGCCCTTGGTGCTAAGCACACTCCATCTCTTTTGCCATCCTCTTCTTTGTAAAGAGGGGTCAAGAAGAAAAAAGAGGAAAAGTATGAATAGAAATATACAAATGCAAATGTGAACGTGATGAATTTCATCCATAAAAGGTCCAAGGGGAATGAATTAGAAAGCAGAATCCAACAATATGTTGTTTACACAATACACACTTGAGATATAAAGATTCCTAGAGATTTAAAATAAAATAGCTAAGAGCAAAGTCTATAATGCTTCAGAAAAACTAAAAAAAAAAAATCAGGGATAACAATGATAATCTTAGACAAAGCAAAAGCAAATACATTTGATTAAATGAGATAAACAGGGAAACTGCATTATAGTGAAAGACCATAAATTAATATCAATAATTGACACAGATGCTTCGAATGGCATAAAATCTAAATAAAAGAAAAGTTAAACGCATTGCAAGGGAAGAATAGACAATAAACCTACAGTACTAATGGACCTCATTGTATCCCATTAGGACCTAAACAAATATAACAAAAATTATACCAAAAAGAAGTTAAGAACCTAAGTAAGTTTACTGAAAAATTAGACTGAAAAACTTTTTGTGATTATTTTCTCCTTTTCAGCTGTGCATGGCACCATTATAAAATGTAACATATTAAAACATAAAAAATTCAGAAACAAATCCAGAAAAAGAAATATGAAACACACCTTCTGACTCCACTGGAATAAAAATTATGTTCTATAAAAGACCAATGAAGAAAAATTAAACAAAGGAGGGTTGAGCCAATATTAGTAGAGTAGAAGTTAGCAATGCATAATTCCTCCAGATAGATCTTTAAAATGCAAATCTTGGAGATACCCAGAAAAAAATCAGAGTGAGTTCTTTGTCATGCATTTGGGTACTGCAACAGATAGTATCTCACTCATTATCCAGTCCTAAGTCACAGATGCAAGGTGGATTGAAAAGAGGATCTGTGCACACAGTATAAGGAGACCCTGGGCAGTATACCAAGAAAGGAAGTTCAAGAGAGATCAATGGCAGTGTTATGGCTCAGACCTGAGGTGTAAAGCAAGATATTACTTCCAGCATCTAGGGGAGCCTGTAAAGAATAACCAAAGTGGGAAAGAAACCTAGACCAAAGTGAAGCCTCCAGTTCTGCACTTTGAATCAACACAGCTTTCTATCTGGCTGATAAAGATAAATAGCAGCATTCTACTCTTGCATAGACTCAAAGCCAGGTCAGAAACTTACAGAACTAAGACCAGGTTGATAGCACTGAAACTTTGTTTCATATTAGATCCCTTTGGGAACACTGAAAGCTTGCAAGTCTCCAGTCTCTCCTTGAGATTCTAGAGAGTATCAAAACAGTCAATATCCCAAGAGGGCGGTAACAGACCCAGACCAGACACCCCCTCCAGAAGCATGATTGTGCCTCATTCTAATATGCCTGGATTCAGGTGGTAGGATGGAAGTGTGATCAAACAAAAAGTGAAAATGAACCACACCATAATGGTGTCAGGGAAGCTCAAAACACAAACTAAGAAGAGAATGACTCCAAAATATGTACATGCAAAGCCTCAAAGAAAAACACAGGTTTGTATAAACTCAACAAGAATTCCTGGAAGAGATAAAGCAAAAGGTTAAAAAGTTTTAAAATATTTTTTAAGTGGAATAAGAACGTGAGGAAAAAATGGAAAATATATATGAATTATGGAAGAAAGAATCAGAAAGGGAATTAATAGCTTCACAGAATTAATAGCTTCACACAGGAGTTACAAAACATTGTTCAAGCAACAAATGCCTTGAAAATTCAAACATACTAGATAGAACCTAATGAGAGAATGAGGCAACAAGATATATTAAAACACAGATAAAAGGCTGAAAAATTGAAGAAAATGTAAAGTATTCCATAACAAAAACAAGTTAACTGGAAAATAGATAAAAGAGGAAACATTTAAGAATCAATGGACAACTGACTACTAGAAGCCCTCCCAATAAGATCAGAATGAAGCAAGGATGCCCATTATCACCACTATTATTCAATATAGAACTAAAAATGTTAGCTATAGTAGTAAAAGAAGAAAAAGAAATCAAGGATTTGGAATAGGTAATGAGTGGAATAGGTTTGGTGAAGACTTCTCAGATTGTAATTCTTCTCCCAGGGGTGTTAAAAGATCCCTGACTGTAATGAGGAAATAAAACTATCACTCTTTGCAAATGATATAATGGTATATTTACAGAACCCTAGAAATCAACTAGAAAAACCACTTGAAATAATTAACAACTTTAGCAAAGTTGCAGAGAAATAAGGCAACCCTACATAAATCACCAGAATTATATGATCAACAAAGCCCAGCAGCAAGGGAAATTCCATTTAAAAATAACTAAACAATTGAAAAAACTTGAGAGTCTACCTGCCAAGACAAAGCTAGGAACTATAGGAACACAATTACAAAATACTTTTCACACAAATAAAGACAGATTTAAATAACTGGAAAAATACCAATTACTCATGGGTAAACCAAACTAATATAGTAAGTGACAATTCTGCCTAAACTTATTTACTTATTCAGGGCCATACCAATCAAAATACCAAAATTTATTTGATAGAGTTAGAAAAAACAACAACAAAATTCATCTGGAAGAATAAGAGTTCAAGAATATCAAGAGAATTATTTAAAAAAAAAAAGTAAGGTGGCCTAGCAATACCAGACCTCAACTATATTATAAAGTAGTAATCATCAAAACTATCCAATATTGGCTAAGAAATAGTGATAGGTAAGTGGAAAGTTATGACCAGGTGGGATTTATACCAAAAATGTATGGCTGGTTCAATATTAGGAAAACTATCAGCATAACTGACCACATCAATAAGAAAACTAACAGAAATCATATGATTATCTCAACAGATACAGAAAAAGCCCTTAAAAAATAAAATACCTTTCCTATTAAAAAAGTAAAGAGCATTGGAATAAAGGGAACTTTTAAAAAAACGATAAATAATAATTATCTACAATCATCAGCAAGCATTATCTATAATGGGAATAAGCTAGGAGCCTTCCAAATAAAGTCAGGGGCAAAGCAAGGATTTGCCTATCATCACCTCCATCCTTCAATATTGTACTAGAAATAAGGAAGAAAAAGAAATTGAAGGAATTAGAATAGGGAATGAGGCAACAAAACTACTGCTCTTTGCAGATGATATGATGATACACTTAGAGAACCCTAGAGAATCCATTAAAAAAAACTACATGAAATGATGAACAACTTTAGCAAAGTTGCAGGTTGCAACATAAACCATCAGCATTTATATATATGGCTAACAAAACCCAGCACTGAAAGATAAAAGGAAAATTTCCGTTTAAAATAATTACAGACCATATAAAATATTTAGGAGTTTATTTGTCAAGATGAACCCAGGAACTATATGAATACTTTTCACACAAATAAAATCAAATTTAAATAAGTGGAGAAATATTAATTTCTCATGGGTAAAGTAAGCCAATATAATAAAATAACAATTCTACCTTAATTATTAAGTGCCCTACCAATAAAACTACCAAACATTATTTTATAGAGTTAGAAAAATATTAACAAAATTCACCTTGTGGAACAAAAGGTCAAGAATATCAAGGCAATCAATGGGAACAAAATGTTCAGGAAAGTGCCCTACTGATACCAAATTTCAAACTGCACTACAAAGTGGTAATCATCAAAACAATCTGGTACTCGGTAAGAAATTGAGAGATGGAACAGTGAAATAAGTTAAGTATACAACACATAGTACTAAATGACCACAGTAACCTACTGTTTGCTAAATGCAAAGACCCAAGATCCAAGCCTTTGGGGATAATTCACTATTGCTGAAAGCAGTTTGACATCTCACTGAAGATAAGTCAAAATGGTTATATGATTTAAACATAAAGAGTGATATTACAAGCAAGTTAGGGGAGCATGGAATATTTTGTCAGATCTAGAAATCAGGGAAAAATTTATGACCAAGCAAGTGAGCATTGTGGGAAGAAAAAGTGATCATTTTGGTAACATTAAAAATATTTTCGCAAATAAAACCAATGCAGTCAAGATTCAAAGGAAAGCAGAAAAATGGGGGAAAAATTTATAGCAAAATTCTCTCATTTCTCAAATATATATGGAACTGAGTCAAATCTATAAAAATATGATTCATTTCCCAACTGATAAATACTCAAATGATATGAACAGGAAGTTTTCAAAAGAAGAAATTAAAGCTATTTACTGTCATATGAAAAAATGCTCTAAATCACTATTGATTAGAGAACTTCAAATTAAAATAACTCTGAGGTACCATCTCATACTTGTGAGATTAGCTAATATGACAGAAAAGGAAAATGACAAATGTGGCAGGGGTTATGGCAAAGTTGGGACAGTAATATATTGTGCAGTTGTAAACTGATGCAACCATTCTGGAGGGTAATTTGGAACTATGTTCAAAGGGCTATAAATAAAATTGTGCATAACCTTTCACTCGATGATACTACTATTAGATCCATATTCTAAAGAGATAAAAAACAAAAGAAGGAAAAAGACTTATATGTACAAAAATATTTATAGCAGCTCTTTTTGTGGTGGCAAAGAATTGGAAACTGAGGGACTGCCTATCAAATGAGGAATGGTTGAGTAAGTTGTGGTATATGATTGTAATGGAATACAACTGTGCTGTAAGAAATGATGAGCAGGGTGACTTAAATGAACTGCTAAAAAGTTTAAGCAGAACGATGAGAATGTTGTGAACAATTACAGCAATATTAGAAGATGATCAACTGTGAATGTCTTAGCTATTCTCTGCAATACAAACCCAACAAAATTCTAAAGTACTTATGAAAAATGCTCTCTATCTCCAGAGAAAGAACTGATAGAGTCTGAATGCTGATTAAAACATGCTTTTTTAAAAAAAGAAACCTTATTTTTCTTTCTCTCTTGGTCTCTTTTGCAACATGGCTAATATGGAAATAATGACTAGTTTTGCATAACTGCATGTGTGTAACTGATATCAAATTACTTGCTTTCTCAAGGAAGGAAGGGAGAGAATTTGTAACTCAAAATTTAAAAAAGGCAAAATAGTTTTTACATATTATTGGGAAAAAGGAAATATAAAAAATTTACAAGATAAAATGTTATTGTGTGATATTTAATAGTATAAACAAAATATAATAAAATAAAATTAAAAAGACTAAGAAACTTAATTCTAGAATATATAACTATTTGCTAAAAGAGGAAAAAAAAGGATCTTATCAAATTGCTTCTATGATACAAACACAGTTCTGACAACTATTCCAGGGAAAATTAAAATGGAGAAATAAAACTGTAGACTTTTCTGCTGTTGCAGAAAAGAATCAAGATGACATAGCACCAGATTAAATCCTGATCAGGAAATCCAGAGGGGAAAAAAATCAATGAGTTATTTTTCCAGCATAGGTTGGCATAAAGAGACAGAGAGGTCTGGGTGTACTGAGGATGGTGTTTGGCCATCTCATAGAACATTCCAGTGCCCAGTGGCCAGAACAGGATCAAGCTATTCATTGTGGAATGAAGCACAAGAGCAGGATCATCATGTCCAAAGTCTGGAAGTAGGGCAAAAGAATGAAATTGCAGAATTTAAGTACCAAGGGGTCACAATAAAGATCACACATGATTTTATAGTTATCACCATAAAAGAGTGGAAAGGTTTGAACATAATATTACAGAAGGCAAAGAAAAAGGCTTATAATCAAGAATAACTTAACCAACAAAACAGAACATAATGTGGACCTCTAAAGAAATAAAAGACTTCTAATCATTCCTAATGACAAGACCAAAGCTACTCAGATACTTTGAAATGTAAAGACAGGAGTAAAGAGAAACAAACAAATGTAAACATGAATAAATGATCCTAAAAAATTAAATAGGGCTCAATTGTTTGTATTCTTATATGGGGAGTTATGAAGGGATACATAACCTCATAATTCTATCATTATCAGGGGCAAAAGAGTCTACACAGGTCTGCGAGATATTCTGTTAGGTTTTAATGATCTTCTTAGAAGAATGCAAAAGGAAAGGAAGAGAAGTGAATTGGGTTTGGGGAAAAGGGAGAGGAAGAACAAGAAAAGTTGTCTCAAGTAAGGTATACAAGTAGAAGTCGATACAACAGGGAGTGGGATGTGGAGGTAGCAGGCAATAAATAGGTGAATCTCATTCTCCTCTGAATTTTTGCCAAAAAAAAAAAATACACATTCATTCATAGTTGGATACAGAAATATACTTCAATCATCAGGGAAACAGGAGGAAAGGTAGTTAAGAAAAGTAGGAGAAAGAAGAGGGAAGGCATATAAAAGGAGTCAAAAGCAAAACAAAATTTTAAAGAAAAGGCAGAAAAACAAAGAGAAAGAAAAGCATAAGAGAAGAGAATGTAGGGAAATACATATTTAAAAACTATAACTGTGAATGGAATGAACTTGCCCACAAAACTGAAGAGGGTAGCAGAATTGTTAAGAAACCAGAATCCAACCATGTCATTTATATGAAATATACTTGCAACTAAAAGATACATACAGAGTTAAAATAAGGGGCTGGAGCAAAATCTATCATGACAACTAAAATAAAAACATCAAAGATAGTAACCACGATCTTGGACAAAGAAACAGTAAAAACAAACCTAATTAAAAGGGATAAAAATAATTACATTTTTTTCTTAAAGGTACTATAGACAATGATTAACATCAATACTAAGCATACGCTTAGTATACATGTACCAGATGGATTTACAAGTTAATTGTACTAAACATTTAAACAATAATGACTTCAAATACTATAAAATGGTCCTGCCAAATCCCTTTTATGACACAAAAACCTGAGAATCAAAACAGAGAAAGAAAATCAATATCCCTAATGAATACTTACTGTAAAGTAGTTATCTACCTAAAACTGAGAGCCAAAGTTGATCTACAATGGTGATTAGCTAGAGGCCTTTACAGTAAGATCAAGACTAAAGCAAGGTTGACAGTTATCACCATTAGTATTCAATATAGTACTAGAAATGCTAGTCATAGTATCAAGAAATTAAAGAACTAAGTACAAGCTAGGAGGAAGCAAAATTATTACATTTTGTAGAACATAAAATGATTTATTTTTTAGAATTAGAGTGTCAACTAAAAAAAACAACTGAAGTAACAGTTGCAGCAACTTTTCATAAAACAAACCTGCATAAATTATTAGCATTTATGTATATTATCAACAAAGCCCAACAGGAAGAGACAGAGAAATTCCATTTAAAACTGAATAAAATATTTGGTAAATACACACATAAAAACTCCATAAATACAACTACAAACACTCTTTACACGAATACAGATCTAAATAAATGAAGAAGTATTAATTAAAAATGGATAGATCAATCCAGAATAATAAAAATGACAATATTACCTAACTAAATTAACTTATTCTGTATCCTATCAGTCAAACTACCAAAGGTTTCCTTTACAGAGCTAGAAAAAAATTATAACAAAATTCACCTGGAGGAACAAAAGATCAACAATCTAAAGGAATTGAATAAAGAAAAGTGAGAAGAAAGGGGATCAAGCAGTATTAGATCCCAAGACATATTACAAAGCTATTATCATCAAAATAATTTGGTACTGTGTAAGAAATAGAGAAGCGGTACAGATTAGGTACAAAAGATGCAGAAGCAAATGACAACATTGCCTAATGACAATAACAAGGTGTAATAATTCCAAAAATCTTAATTAGTACATTAAAAAATTAGTGTTCAATAAAAACTATTGGAAAAATTGGAAAGCAATTTGGTAAAACTAGATATAGACCTATACCTCCCACTATATAATGAGAAAAACTCCAAATGGGTACATGACTTAATTATAAAGAGTTACATTATAAATAAACTAGAGCATGGAAGAAATTACCTTCCTGAATGATGGACAGTGAAAGAGTTTAAGACCAAAGGAACAAAAATGCCAGAGAAAGTAAAAGAGGCAACGTTTCTAAATTTTCTGCACAAAGCAAAGCAAAGCAGCTAAAGTTAGAAAAAAAGCAGGCAAATGGTGGAGAGGAATCTCTGTAGCAATAATCATCTCATTTCTTAGGTATGTATTTCTATCTATCTCTTTGGAACTAGGTCAAATTTATAAGAATAAGAATCCTTCATCAGCTGATAAATGATCAAAGGATATGAAGTATTTTCTAAGGAAGAAATACAAAGTATGAATAGCCATGGTAAAAAAAAATGCTCTAAGTAGTAATTAGAGAGATGCAAATTAAATCAATTCTGAGGTTCTACCTCACACCCATCAGATTTGCAAAGTTGACAAAAAAGGAGAATAATAGATGCTGGAAGGGTTCTAGGAAAACAAGCACTATTTGGTGGTAATGTGAACAGTTTTAGTTATTAGGTATATCCTTTAACCTAGAAATACCACTGCTATACCAGGTCTATATCCCATAAAGGTCAAAGAAAAAGAAAAATGACCTACAGATACAAAAAATGTATACGAACTCTTTTCGTGGTGGCAAAGAACTGGAAATTGAGAGGTTGCCAATCAATTGTTGAACAGCTGAACAAATTATAGTATATAAATATGAAGGAATATTATTATACTATAAAAAATGAAGGCAATGATCTCAAAGAAACCCAGAAAGACTTGTGCGAATTGATGATGAATTTAGCAAACAAAACTGGAAACATAATTTATGTAACGACAGCAACACCGTAAAGATAAAACAGCGTTGAAACACTTAGGAGCGGTCCAATCATTACTCGAGGACACACGTGACAAAACATGCTAACTCCCTCTGGACAAGGAAGTGATGGAGGGCAGACTGAGGCCTTTTAAATGCGGGTCTGTTTTGCTCAGCTACACACATCTGTAACAGGAGTTTGTTATTTCTTGTTTTCTCAATTGGTCAATCAGGGAGAAGGGAGGAAAAGAAAGCAGACTTCCACTGACTGAAAAAAATTTAACAAAAAAGAAAAAAATAAACAATTATCTATGCTCACTACTTCCACTCCTACAGTAAGTCCTCAGCACTTTACCACTGAGCATGGTTTTTCACTTAACTTCAATTTCTCTCTCCAAAATTACCAGTTATCTCTTAATTGCAAAATTATAGTCTTTTCTCAGGTCTTATCCATCTTGATCTATCTGCTGCATTTGACATTACTGACCATCTTTTCCTCCTATAGTCTCTTCTCTTTGAATTTTAATGACACTATTCTCACCATTCTCCAATTTGATGGACAGCTCATTCTCAGACTTCTTGGTTGTCTCATCATTCACATAATGTCCCCTTAACTGCCGATGTTCCTCAAAGGTTATATCCTAGGTTGTCTTCTCTTCTCCCTCCACACTCTTTTTCTTGGTAACCTCATCAGGTCTTATGAATTTAACTACTATTTCTATCCTGATTACCCATAATCCTATATATCCAGCTCCACTCTCCCCTTGAACTTGTGTTTCATACCACCAATTGCCTATTATCAGATACTTCTTAAACTCAACATATCTAAAAGTGAATTCATCTATCCCCTACCAAACTTCTCTATTTTTCTCAGAGGTACTATCATCCTTCCAATGTCTTTGGATTCATAATCTTGAAATTATCCAGGACTTTTTAAGTTTCCCTCAACCCACATATCCAATCGGCTGCCAAATTTTGCCATTTCTACCATCAAAACATCTCTCACATCTGACCCCTTCTCTTTACTCACACAACTACCTACCTCTTTAGATCACCTCTCAATCAGATTATTATTGTCTTAAAGACATCTTATGTTCAACATGCCCTAAACTGAGCTCATGGTGTTTTACCCCAAACTCTCCCCCTTGTTAACTTCTCTATTCATATACAGGGGATCATCATCTTTAACCTAGGTCTTATCTTCATTCATTCTCCTCATTCTCACCCCACTCTCGTACCTAATTTGTTGCGAAAACCTGTCGGCTTTACCTTGTTTAACACCTTCACTTGCATATACCCCCTTTCTCTACTCTGAGAGGATGAAGACATTCATCATCTTGCACCTGGACAACTGCAATAGTATATTGATTAGTTTTCTATTACATACCGATTCAACTATCAAAGTGATCTTCCTAAAAATGCAGATCTGATCATGTCATCTGCCTTCTCAATAAACTTCTGTAGCTTCCTATTATTTCTAAGATCTAGTATAAAATCCTCTGTTTGGCATTCAAAGCCCACCCTCCCTCTCCCATGCACTCCATAATCTAGTAGCACTGGCCTTCTTGCTATTCCTCAAAAAAACAAACTGTTATCTTCCATCGGGACATTTTCATTGGTTGTCCTTGTCTGGAATGCTCTCCTTCTTCATCTTTACCTCCTGGTTTCCTTCAAGTCCTAGCTAAAATCTTACCTTTTATAGGAAGCTTTTCCCAATTCTTGTTAATTCTAGCACCTTTCCTGTTATTTCTAATTTATCCTGTATATAGTTGTTTCTATGCTGTCTCCTCCATTTAGACTGTGAGCTCCTTGAGAGAAAGGACAATCCTCATGCCTTTCTTTGTAACCCCAGAACTTAGCACTCTCTGGCACATAGTAGGCACTTAATAAATGCTGATATGTTTATATATGGCTTTCTCTTTAGCAACTGCTGCTCTGCTTGGATTACTCAATGGTTAGGATATTCCTACTCCCTCATTTTTCCCCATCCCAGCAATTCTGAATTCTCTGCTACAAACTTCATTTGTAAACCCTACTGCTTATTCTTTTACTCCCATTTCCATACTTCTCACTACCCAAATGTCCCACTCTAGGTTTACCCAGCATCTCCACTGGGCTCTGTGGAACATCTGCTCCATAATTATCTTTTCTTTTCTTACTTCCTCCATCCTTTAGTTTTTTATGAGACCCAGTTTTCTCCAATGTATGCTATATACTTGGTTACTCTTTCTAGTATTGTTTGCACTTTCACTCACATCCCCTGACCAACTAATCAAGATGAGGGTGTTGGAATACTTTTACTTCCCCACTGCCTCTTCCAGTCTCTCCCTCTACCACCATCACTCAATAATTTCTTCTCCTTCAAGGTTCATTCAATCCAACATTCACCCAACAGAGATTACAGTAGATGTTATCTGCCATATCCTAAGGATAACTTTTTTCCTTTCTCAATGAGTTCCATGCTTGTCTTAGACTTTCAACTCCAACTCTTTCCTCATACTAGGAGAATTCAAAATATCTACATACATATTGATACTCAAGAACTCAATTTCCCAGTTTCTCATTTTATTCATGTTCCCTTCTGTTTCCTTCATTCCACCTTACCTCTATATACAGAGATGACCATACCCTAATCATAAGATCACCCATAAATGTTCTTCTGTGTTCGTGAACTCTGAAATTCCCATATTTGATAATAATTTCCTATTATTCTATCTTTTACTATGTCTCACAGCCCTTATCCTGTTTTTCATCCTCACTGACCTCTTATTCCTCCACTCCACAGCTTTTCCCCCTAGAGCATCACCACTGCATTGACTATATCTTCTATATTTCTGCCTTTTAGTGAATCAATTCAACTCTGTACTAAAAATACTACAGGTCCTTGGATCCTTTGGCCTATCACTTATCATATCCTGCCAACCTCAACCTTGAACTACTCCCATCACCTTCTGTCTTCATTTCAATTCACTATCCCAGTCAATAAAGAACTTATTCCAATTCATTTCATCCCTTTAAGCTTCCCATAGTACCCATTGCTACCACATTCTAAGCTTAGGACTCAAATTCATAATTCACTGAAAACTGAGATCATACAAAGAACTTCCTCTTATCTTCTCCTCTTTGCCTCATGCAACACAGATATTTTCCCCAACTATTTTCTCCTTCACCTCTTGTCTCACAAGAAGATGTAGTCCTTCTTTTCGCCAAGGCAAACTCCTATACATTGATCCCTGATCCCAATTCTTTCCTACCTTCTTCATTAAACTGCCTTCTCTATCTTTTCCACTCTCTCAGTGATCTTCAATGTTTCCCCATCTACTTTCCTACTGCCTACAAACATGCGCATGTCTCTCCTATTCTTAAAAAAAAATCTGACTTAATTTGACCATGTCTACTGGCTAAAGTCCTTTATCTCTCCTCCCCGCTTTGTGCCTTAAGTCCTTGAGAAATCCATTCATTTTCAGTACTTTGATTTTTTATTTCACTTGATTCTAACCATTGCACCTTCTAACTTTCTACCTTATAATTCAACTAAAGCTGTACTCTTCAAAGTCAACAAGAGTTTCTTGATTGCCAAATCTAATGTTCATTTCTCCATGCTCTTTCTTTCTGACCTCTCTGCAATCTTCAACAGTGCTCATAATCTCCTCCTGGATACTGCTTTCTTCTGATTCTTCTTCCATCTGTCTGTTCTCAATAATGACCAATAACAAAGTAATATTCTGATACAACCTTGGAGGGACAATAAGAAATCATTTAGAAAGACATTTTTTATGGAAGATAGGAACTGTCAAAGAGTCAGGTATACCAAATTGAACAGAAAAGAAGTATACTCAAGAATTAGGTTAAAAAATATCAGAGTAAGAAATGGAAAAGTAAGTGAGTGGATTCAATGACTCCTTGTTACTTGCTATCATGTGCACTTTATTGTTATGACTTATTATCAACTAACTAGTATTACTGGGAGTGTAGGACAATAATTCTAAGTCTTCTATTAAGAATTGCTTCTTGAATAACTAACATTCCATAGCAGCTCAATCTACCAAAAAGTCTGAAATTCAAACAAATGAGATTACCTTCAACTGCTTTTCCTTTTCTTGAACAATGACTCGGATGATCATGAGGACATTTAAAGAGTAAATTAGTAGAATTATCAGGGGCAATACTTGGCCCAGGAACTCAAGGAAGTTGTCAGAAACAAAACGTGGGAATGGAAACCTCTTTACTTTGACAGTGACTTGACTAATAAGCAGATTTCCATGTTGTCTCGCATGATATTGAATGATGGCTTTATCTACAGCATGCTGAATGGCTAGGAATCCTTCAGAAATGTAGCCTGAATGAGAAAGCAAAGGACACTACATATAGACTGAAAAATATCTCACAGGGAAAGAAAACAAATGTCAATTTTTTTCAGGTAGAACAATACTTTTCATCTAGAAAAATGTTGTTTCACTAGGCACATATTTATAGTGTCACTTTGGGAACTTAATGCACACTTGTAAACTAAAGTATTTCTTTCTAACCTTATTTCTATGCCTTTTCCACTTCCTTCTAAATTGATATATGACAACTGGTAGGCTAGAAATTTTTATCAACTAAACAGAAAGTAGGTTCATTTAAATAGTGAGCTATAAACAGCTTTAAAAGATTCTAATCTTCTGTAAATTGGAAAGCTTAAGAAAGAAATGAACCATATAGATCAGCATAGGAATAGGGACCTTGAATCTCTATTTAGGCAAATTACCTATATCTTGACTATATACGCTAGAATGTAATTTATAGAACTTGTTATCCAACAGCTAAAGCTATAATAGAGGTTTTTAAAAGACTTGAATGCAAATCTCCAAATCAGAAAAAGTACACCTGTAGGAAGAAAAGAACAGTTTCTGGAAATCATGCTGTGATTTACGTAAATTTAAAAAACAAAATTATTGGGAGGTTTACTTTTTTGTTTACACAGAGAACAAAAGGATTTTAAAGTACTCTGTATAATATTCTTATCAATTCCTGAAATGAGTGCAGAAAAATGTAAATAAGCAAATAAAACCTACAAAACTCTTCTACATTCATAAAAAGAGGCCTGCTAGCTTTTTTAACCTGACTGTAACAATTCTGCATAGGATTTCCTCGTGTCGATTTATTTTAAATTGACTAGGAAAGTCACTATTTATTATCATAGAATTTTATAGCTAGAGGAGATCTTAAATAATGTATAATAATTCTACAGATAAGCAAACTGAGTCACAGAGAAATAAAGGGACTTTTTTAGGTTACAGTTAGTGAGTAGCAGAGGTGAGACTATATCTAGGTATCTTCATACACAGGTCAGTATTATTTTTACTATCACACACTACTTCTCATAAATGTGAAAGTTCCTCTAAGCCAGACTTACTAAAATATCATGGTAAACTGATTTAGTTAATTACTAAATTACTCAGAAACAATGTATCTAGTTCTGCTTTCCTTCTCCTCCAACTTCATGGTTCTCTGAAAGAAAACCCTCCTCTTCTGAAAGAATGAGTTTGTTTCCTCAAACGGTCCCCACATTTATGTCTTTTTCCTAGCTCAATTCTCTTATTCTGATTTGTGATTCTTTAATTGTGACACTGCATGCTATTTCTAAATAATTTTACCTCACAAGTTAATGCAATCTGATTTTTCATAGGAGCCAGGCTCTTTTTGAACCATAACTATCAAATCACAGATAGCTCAACTATTTAACAAACACAAAAATAGTCTAAACACAAACAAATTTTCTTCATAGATTAAAAAATAAATACATAATACTGGTTATAAGGGTAATCATTTGAGTTTTAAATAAATAAAAATGCTTAAAAAATCATTCTCACCAGGATTTCCTCCATCATCCAAAAGGTGATTCCGGGGTCCTGGTAATGGATAAAGTGGAAAGAGAAAGGCAGTGCGCCAGCCTTCTGGTTCTTTTGGCATCAAGAAAAGTCTCCCTCCTACGAAGGTGTTTCTTGGAGAGAAACTGAAACGCAGATGGTATCTAACCTACAAGAAATTTTAGAAAACAGGTTTAGATAAAGTAAAGAAGAAAGACTTAAAACAAGGAAAGATTGTTAACTATTTAAGAAGTTCCACATAGTGTCAAATAAGCGAGGACTACATATGCTATGTAAAGACACTAACTCTGACACGGCATGTAGGTAGTGCAATGGAGAGAACTCTAGGCTTGGAGTCAGGAAGACATGAGTTCAAATCATCCTTCAGATACTTAGCTCAGAGACCTTGGGCAAGTCACTTAATCTCTCTGGCCCAAGTTTTCTTATCTATAAAATGAGAGAGAAGCTGAACTCAATGGCCTTTAAAGTCTCTTTCGCTCTAAATCTGTAACTGTACAACATAAGTAGAAACATCTCTCTTAACCCAAATTCATTTAAATTTATAACTAAATTTTAAAAAATTAAGTGCCTATTCATAAAGACACTGTGTTAGGTACTAGGAACACAAAGAAAAAAATTTTTAAGAGTCCTAACCCCTAAAGAGATTTCATTCTCCTGGGGAATACAAGCAGTTTACAGTACATATAATAATGGACAAAATAAATGTAAGATGATTGGAGGGGAGGTGATGATGACTTCAGGGATGATCAAAGGCTCTCGGGTAAGGGGTGTCATTTGAGCTGCGCTATGAAGGAAACGAGGGATTCTTTTTTATTTTTATATTTTTTTTTAACTTGGGATTCTAAGAAACAGAGATGCATAGGGAAAGCCTGTGCAAAGGCATCATGAAAGAGAAAGAGAGAGACAGACAGACAGACACCCACACATACACACAGAAGTCATATAAAAAAGGTGTCACCTGGGAAATTTTGTGAAGAAACCTAGGGATTTTTTTGAGGTAAGCAAGATAAGCAAGGAACATATGGAGCCTACCACAAGTACAAAGGTACATAAGCAATAAATGGAATGCCATGGAGGTACAGCTACCAGGCCAAATTGACTTGGAGTATATGAAGGTGAGTAATATAAAATAAGACTGGGGAAGTAAGTGGGACCCAGATTGTGATTGGTTTCAGTATTTTATCAAGCCTTTTATCAAGGCCTTACAATCAAAGTTCTGTAAGGACAAATGAGGGACTTGTAGTTTGAAGCAGCTGCTCCAGTGGGGAATGAGATAGGGTGTTGATATGTGCAGAGTATCAAGACTATTGAAAAGTAATGATAGGGAGAGGATTCTGGGAAGATAGAGAAATAGGTCCAAAAATTCAAAGCTCTCTAGATTTCCCCTATAAACAACACGAGATAGCACCTCAGGACAAACAAAGAGTGGTAAAAATAAACAAGAGCTGGGGCAGAACAGTGGGCCTCCTGTCTGCCCTCCAGTCAGAGAAGGACTGAGTTTTGGTCCCTGTGAAGTGTAAACACTGCTAGGCTAGTTCTGCTGAAACAGCTAGCTGGGTGAGCCCTATAGCTAGCTGGGTTGGGGAGGAAGCCTGGGCCCCAGATACAGGAATTCTCACCTCCCATGTCTGAAGAGGGGGAAGATTGAAGAAACTTCTGCTGGTAGGGGATACTAGGTCCACCTGTGCAACTGAGATGTGGCTTTGGTCGAGAAGGAACCAGCACATGTCTGGTGAGGGCAAAAGCAGTGGGGTGGGACACAGCTGGCCGTGGGTACTTTTAGGAGGGTGAAGTTCCTAGTTTCAGTTCCAGGCCAGAGGGGAGAACTGAAGGAGGATCTGAGGCCGGAGACACCATCCCCCGTGCACCAGGACTAGAGGGGATTACAATAATACGTTTTGACAAATAATAAAAAAATGAACAGGCTAAGAAGCAGAAACAGAAATAGAAAGTTACTATGGGAATACAGAAGACCAGGGCTAATCTTCATAGAATACTTAAGAAAAAAAGCCACTTCTACCCTAAAGGGAAACATCAAATGGTCACCTGCCTCCCCCAAAGAGACTTTAAAAATCATGTAACTTCTCAATGGCGGTGGGGGTGGGGTCTAAATTCAGATGGAAATAAGGGTATAAAGGGAAAGGGGGAAGAGAATAAGGGAGGGATCTTTGGAAGGGGTAGGTTAAGTAACTGGACTGCAAAGTAGCAGGTAGAATTAGAGGACTCAGAAGGGACAGGAAATAAGAAATACACACAAATATAACATAAAAATCAGGAGGGGAATTTATTAGAAAAAAAAGTAAGGGTAGTAATCATAATCTCAGACAAAGTTAAACCTAAAATAGGTTTAATCAAAAGAGAAAAATAGGGAAACTACACTGTACATCAGCCAATCAATATTCTAGAGAGTATAAGGTTGGAATATTGCTGTGATGTAGTAAATGACAAGCTGGCGGACTTAGAAAAATATGGAAAGACTTGGACTTATGAAGGAAGATGTTATCCACCCTCAAAGTAACAGAGGATAAACAAGTACAGCATGGTCCTACACAGATGCATATGAATGTGTATGTCGTATGATTACAGATATCTAAGTATATGTATGTATGTATATATGTGTATGTAAATATGTATACATATATATTCATATACATACACACACGTGTGTATATCTGCGCTTAACTGTAACCTTCTTGGAGGAAAGGGAAGAAGAAGGGGGACAAAGAGAACAAAGTAAAAAGTGGACAGCAGAGAACAAAAGAAAACTTACAAGGAAGCAAAGAAAAGATGGATAGTTCTGCACACAATGTGTAGCATTTACTATATAGGCTTTCTTGAAATGGAAATTTATTGCTGTATATTTTTAATCCCCTCTTATGTTCTGCTTTGCACAAGGCAATACTTTTTTCTTTCTTATTTTGTATTTAAGTTTAAAATAAATAAAAAAACTAAGAGAAAAAAGAAAAGTAATGATATAGTCTAGCTGAGGTCATGTGCCATAAATTTCAGTGTCTGAAATTAATCATCTGTTGGGAGCTCTTTCATTTACCATTCCCAATAGATTATGTTCTCCCCAGATAGAAGGGATTGTTTCCTTTTTATCTTAGTATCCCCATCACCTGACATGGTGTCTGACACATAAAATGTTAATAAATATTGGCTGATGGATTCTGCATACTTCAAAGCTTCTATGTCTTTGTTCTTTTTCCTTTTGTTTCAGTCTTGCTAACCTAAACTTCAATCTATACTATCCTGTTTTATTAGATAATGATGGGGATACTAAGGTTAAAAAAGCAAGACGTGAGATCTAAAAAAGATGAGGCTTACCTCATGGAAGAGCAAGCAGGTAAAGAAGTCTAGGTGGATAGGAACTAATAATTCAGGTTTGAAGAGGAAGAAAGAAAAAGGGCCATTACTTATGCGAATAGTTTGGGAAACAAAGAGATAAAAATGTAGGCCAGGGGTTGGCCAATTAGAGAGTCTTAAAATACAGATTTTAAACCCCTCAACAGTCCTACCCTTCGTCTAACAGTAAAATGAATGATCATGTAACAAATATGGTGATAAATTAACTATCCAATGAGAACTGGAGAAATGATAACTAAAGTTGAAGGCCTTTCAGCCTGCAGTGAGTCTTCAACTTCATTACATTCCTGGTATCAAGTTAAACAACGATTGGTACATTTTAGTCAATTATTTCCTCACCTTAAGTGGCAGGGGTTCCAATTTGTGGCTAAAAGTATGATCAAAAACAATGGCAGCTAGCACATTGGAAGACTCCTTGTGATATCTAATGTAATCTTCAAAAGCCTGCTCTGAAGAAAAGCCTCGAGCTGTGGAGGGAAAAAATCATGCAGTCAAACTGTCTAGATAAAGGTACTAATTAAAGTTTGATTACTGTCTATTTGAGGAGATGTGGGAGTTTCAGGTCACTTAACAAGGATGGGTTTATCAAAATTTCCAAGGAATGGCAAACTTCCAAAACTGTAAAATTTCTTTCTTCTGAGTCAACTTTCCTTTGGAAAGAGTTTCTATTCTAGCCATCAAGTTGACCCTTTTCTCCAGATGACTTCATTTTCACAGAGCTGTGAATCTTGTTCATAATTTTATATTTATGAGATAACTGGAGATTTTTTCCTACAGTACACATATTTATGGACTTAGTATAATTCACAACACACATAAATGTGATCTATAAATTAATTTAATAATATATATTGTAGAACCTCCTCTCTTCATATTTCCTAACCTCTCATATTGAGGATGCTTAAAGTCCGTTGTGCTGATCTAGTGATACTCCTCACCACTTCACTGTTGGATGGCACATAAACCAATTCCCATGGGCTGGGTCTCCATATAGGAATTTGGAAATAATCTGGTAAGGCTTGGATATCTTGAACATCGTAACTGACAGAATCCACCTGCTCTGTCGGAATATACTTGCGAAACATCAAAAGCATAATAGCAAACAGCAATTCCAGGACAACTTCTAGGAATGTAATTATCCACAGCCGCCTCTGGTAGAGAAATTGAAAACACACATAGAGGGGACGTAGTCAATTCTCTTATGTTTAGAACTCTTTATTTTCTTCTAGCCTCAAACCACTACATCCAATGCTTTGTGGTCTGAAAAGTATAAAAATCTGCCATTCAAGAACACTTTCCCTCTCAAGTTACATATTCTTCACTCACTCATTTCCACCCAAAGGTATTATATTAGGCACCGTTGAGAACTAAATCCTGCTCTAACAGGAAGCACATCAATACTTTCTCGTCTCAGAAATGAAGGTCTTGGTGTCAGTATCCTGCATTTATTCTCCTGCCTATTTTGCCCAGACACTTGGATTTCCGTGGCTCTGCCAGACCTTTGATCATCTAGCAGCTAGGTTCTAGCTCATCTTACTCTTTTTTGTTATATGCATCCTATTGATATTTGCCTATGTATGTATACAGTGGTTGATTCTATATTTGCTCTAATAACCATTATATGTGATTGACTACAAATACTGGTTTGACGTCTTGGTATATGATCTATTTCTTCCCTAGACCTTTGGTATTTCCTGTTCTTCTGACTTACTCTATCCAGACCTTAACTCATATTTCTGGACTCCTGGCCACTAATGTGATTACTGGCCAGATTCTGATTTAAACCCACTATCTGAGTGTACTCCTGGTTCCTGTCTCTTCCTATACACATAACCTATAGCCACTCAAAGTCCTAGCATTGATAAAAAATAATAGACACTAGAAATGAGAGCATCAGACTTTCTTTTCCCTTGGGCAATTAACCCCTCAGATTTTCTAAAGGTTGTCTATACTTACCTTTATGATGTAATTCTTCCAGAGAAGCAGCAAAAATTGACGGGACAATAAACTGCATCTTCCCATGGTGAAAAGTTCATCACTAGACCAGATATAAGAGGAGAAATTTAGAACCAAAGTTAGTCTCCTACTCTTCTACTCACTCTCTTAGCATTCCACACTCACATTGGTTTGATCAGCCATAGTCAGATACATTGCAACTTGTCTCTAGTATAGTGATGTTATTTTGGTCCTCTTCAAGAACGAAGGACAACCACTACCCTCCATATTTCCTATTTTTCTTTCCCATCCTCAAAGTTAACAGAGAGAACATTACTACATTTAATAATTAGTCCTTATTTTGTGTCCATCCTAGGTTGCTTTTCTTTATTGTAGGTTCTTTTACAAAATCTTTGAGAGTGAAACTTGGTTTTTTCTCATGGAAATTCCATCATAAATATCACATCTCCATATGAGCCAGGGAATGAATTTGTATTTTTTGAAAATTTGGATTCAGGGGATTTTCTAGTAGTTCCACACCATAATCCATTCTTGACCAAGCCAAAGCCAACCTAAATCTAACTGCTAAAGTGGTAGTCAGAATACAGTATTTCTCAGAATCTCAGCTATGGTTTCTAGAATTAGGGACAAGGAGAACTATATGTGATCAGCAGAGTTCACTGCACTGGTGAGTACTTTTACCATTTCTTCTTTGAAAAAAACTTTAATAAGAACCTAGAAAGACAAGACTCCCACTATGCTTCTCCCACAAAAAAATACAACTACTAACATATGTGTGCATGTATGAGAGAGAGAGAAAGAGAGAGAGAGAGAGAGAGAGAGAGAGAGAGAGAGTGTGTGTGTGTGTGTATGTGTGTGTGTGTATGTGTCCTTAGGTCAATGAAAAATCAAAACATTTAAGAGGGGTCACTTTTTGTTGAGTCTTGAATGTATTAAGATATATAAATCAATTTTTTATAGTTAACACCTTTTTCCTCAAAAAAGAGGCAGCATAATGTAGTTGACACACTACTAACTTGGAGTCAGAAATATCTGGAGTCAAGTCCTCCTTTCAATACATACTAGCTGTGTGATAGGTACATCATTTTACCTTTTCAAGTTACAGGTAACTCTGTACAATTGTAAGTTATATAAGAGTTGCTAATCTATATTGGTAAGAGGAGTTTCCACTTTGGAAATTTAATAAATTTAACAAAAATAATCCTCAGCACACCACCTATATATAAGTAATCAAATTCACTTCACATATAGCAGCTACTTAAAATGACAGTAAAAAAGAGCACCAATTTCACAATTTCTAATTCTAGTGGCAAGAGGCAAGTGCCCCACAGGGACCTAAATAGTATATATTTTCTAAGACTCAAACTCTTCATGTATTAAATCCAGTGGTGCTCTGCCCCCCCCACCCCAGCCAAACACTGGGAATAGAATAAAAAATTAACATAAAGTTCCAGATCAACAAATATGGTAGAAAAATGAGCAAAACAAGAAAGAAGCCAACTATAAAAAGTTTATTAAGGTGACAGGGAGGATCATGACACCAACTCAGAAGAAGAAAGTGAAGTCAAAACAGCTACAAGTGAAGCCTTAAGAGAAAAAATGTCAATTAGACACAATTCCAACAAGAATTTCTAGAAGAGATAAAAATTTTGTTTTTATTTTCAAAATAAAAAAGTAGGGAAAAAATCAGACAAATAAAATACAAGGAAGAAAATAATGAAAAGATAAGAGCTTGGTAAAAGAGGCACAAAAATACTGAAAAAAACCCCTCAAGAAATAAAATGGGCTAAATGGAAAAAGAGGTAGGTACAAAAACTCACTAATGAAACTAACTCCTTAAAAAACACGATTGGAGGGGACAGAGCTAAATGGTGGATTAGAAGGATGAATCTGCTCTAGCTCTGCCCCCACGTTCCTTAAAATACCTCTAAAGATGACTAAACAAATTCTAGAGCAGCGGAGCCACAAAATGACAGAATGAAACAGATTTCCAGCCCAAGACAGTCTGGAAGGCTGACAGGAAAGGTCTATTGCACCGAGCTCAGAGCATAGCAAAGCCCAGCCTGGGTAACATGGCAAAGACAGTACTGGAGCAGACTTCAGGGCACGGAACCACAGGTAACTGCTATGGTTTCCAGATTTCTCAACTCACAAATACCAAACACAGTTTCACAGGTCAGTAAGAAAAAATACAACAAGACCAAAGAAGGCTCTTTTCTTGGTGGAAAAGAATTTTCTTCCATCCTTTTGAATGAGGAGGAGCAAAGCATACAATCATAAGAAGACAGCAAGGTCAAGGCCAAAGCCTACAAAAAAAGTATGCAATGGTCTCAGGCCATGAAAGAACTCAAAAAGAATTTTGAAAATCAAGTAAGAGGTAGAGGAAAAAATGGGAAGAGAAATGAGTGATGCAAGAAAATCACGAAAAGCAAGTGAATAGCTTGCTAAAGGATATCCAAAAAATGCTCAAGAAAATAACACCTCTAAAAATACCCTAACCAAAATGGCAAAAGAAGTTCAAAAATCCAATGAGGAAAAGAATGCTTTAAAAAGCAGAATTGGCCAAATGGAAAAGGAGGTTCAAAAACTCACTGAACAAAATAGTTCTTTAAAAATTAGAATGGAGCAGATGGAAGCTAATGACTTCATGAGAAACCAACAAATTATAAAACCAAACCAAAAGAATGAAAAAATAGAAGACACTGTGAAATATCTTATTGGAAAAACAACTGACTTGGAAAACAGATCTAGGAGAGAAAATTTAAAAATTACTGATCTACCTGAAAACCATGTTCAAAAAAAGAGCCTAGACATCATCATCCCATAAATTATCAAGGAAAACTGCCCTGGTATTCTAGAACCACAGGGTAAAATAGAAATGGAAAGAATTCACCAATCACCTTTTTAAAGAGATCCCAAAAGAAAACTCCTAGGAATATTGTAGCCAAATTCCAGAGTTCTCAAAACGAGGAGAAAATATTACAAGCAGTCAGAAAGAAATAATTCAAGTATTGTGGAAATACAATCAGGGTAACACAGGATTTAGCAGCTTCTACACTAAGGGCTTGGAATGTGATATTCCAGAGGTCAAAGGTCAAGAATTACCTACCCAGCAAAACTGAGTAAAATACTTCAGGGGAAAAAATGGAATTTCAGTGAAATAGAGAACTTCCAACAATGCTTGTTGAAAAGACCAGATCTGTTTTTAAAATAGAAATTTGGCTTTCAAATATAAGAATCAAGAGAAACATGAAAAAGTAAATAGTAAAGAGAAGCCTTAAGGAACTCATTAAAGTTGAACTGTTTATATTCCTATATGGAAAGATGTTATTTGTTAACTCATGAGACCCTTTTTCAATATTAGGGTAGTCAGAGAGAATATATATGTAGGTGAATATGAGTATGTACGTATGTGCATATTTTATTATGTGTAGGTATGTACATGGTTATATATACACATATACACAGATGGCACAGGGTGAGCTGAGTATGAAGGAAGAATACCTAAAAAATAAAATTTAGTGTACTAAGAGAAAGGGAGAGGCACAATGTAGCCAATCATCTCACATGAAAGAAGCAATAAAGGGCTTATACAATGGAGGAGAAGAGGGAGGAGATAAAAGGAAATAAGAGAGCCTTACTCTCATGGGATTTGGCTTAAGGAGGGAATAACATACATTCAATTGGACATGGAAATCTATTTTACCCTATAGGAAGGCATGGGAAAAGGGGATAGGAGAGGGAAGATAATAGAAGGGACAGCAAATTGGGGAAAGGGATAATCAGAAGCAAACATTATGGTGGCAGGACAGGTCAAGGGAGAGAACAGAATAAATGGAGGGCAGGACAGGACAGAGGGAAATGTGGTTAATCTTTCACAACATAACTTTTATAGAAGTGTTTTGTATAGATACACATATATAACCTATATTGAATTGCTTGTTTTCTCAATGAAGGTTGGTGTGGAGGGAGGGAGAGAATATGAACTCAAAGCTTTAATAATGAATGTTAAAAATTGTTTTAGCATGCAACTGGAATTTAGGATGTACAGAAATGGTGTATATAAATCTATTTTGCCCTATAGGAGAATAGAATGGACAGGGATGAAGGGAGGGCTGTAATAGAAGAGAGGACAGACTGCAGGAAGGGGTGAATGGAATGCATGCTGTCCTGGGGTGGGAGGTGGGAAGAGACAGGTAGAACATTTTCAATTCAAATTCTTGTAGAAGTGTATGCTGAGAACTGAAAAATAAATAAATTGTATATTTAAAATTTAAAAAAACCCCAGAATTGGTCAATGGAAAAAGAGGTACAAAAGCTCACTGAAGAAAATAATTCCTTAGAAATTAAAATTGGATAAGCAGAAACTAATGACTTCTTGAAACATCAATAAACAAAAAAGACAAAAGAATGAAAAAAAGACAAGAAAATGAAGAATATCTCATAGTAAAACAATTGACCTGGATAATAGATTGAAGAGAGATAATTTAAATATAAATGACCCAGATGAACAGAACAGGAAAGAATGCTTAAACAACCTGATCTTAGAAAAATATTTTGAACAAACCATCAATGAAGTTCTTAGGAAAAAAATCCGCAGGACCTGATATATTTAGAAGTTAATTCTATCAAACATTTAAGGAACATTTAATCCCAATATTATATAAAATATTTGAAAAAATGAATAAATGAATCCTACCAAATTCCTTTTATGACACATATATGATTCTGATATGTAATCTAGGGAAGGGCAAAAACAGAGGAAAAAACCATAGAACAATTTCCCTAATGAACACTGATGCAAAAACTTTTTCTTTTTTTAAATTGAATTATTTGATTTGTTCTTAGTGTTCGACAATCACTTCCATATATCTTAGATTGTTTTCTACTCCCTCCCACCTCATTTCCTCCTCCCTTCCCAATCCCTCCCTGAGGTAGCTTGCAATCTTCTAAAGGTTCTACATATACGTTCCTATTAAACGCATGTTGCATAGAATTAAAATGAGTGGGAGAAACCATAAAACAAAACAAAACGTAACACAAAAGAAAATGGTCAGTTTCTATCTGCCATCCAATTCCATAGTTCTTTCTCCAGATGTGGAAGGTGTTTTGCCTCAAGAGTTCATTGCAAATTTTTTATGTCCATGCATTTCAATGAAGTACTAAGTCTACCAGAAAAATTCCTCACACACTGTGGTTGTTGCTGTGTACAAAGTTCTCCTGATTCTACTCCTTTCACTCAGCATCAGTTCATATAAGTCTTTCCAGGGTTCTCTGAAGTCTTCCTGTTCATCATTTCTCATAACACAATAGTATTCCATTACATTCATATACCAGAACTTGTTCAGCCATTCCCCAATTGATGGGCATCCCTTTGATTTCCAGTTTTTGGACACCACAAAGAGAGCACCTAGAAATATTTTTGTACATGTAGGATCCTGCTGGGTCAAAGGGTATGTACATTTCTGTAGCCCTTTGAGCACAGTTCCAAATTGTTTTTCAGAATAGCTGAATCAGTTCACAGTTCTATCAACAATAAATTAGAATTCCAACTCTCCCACATCTTCTTCAACATTTATCATCTTCCTGTTTTGTCCTGTTAGCCAATCTGATAGGTGTGATGTGGTACCTCAGAGTTGTTTTGATTTGCATCTAATCAATAGTGATTTAGAGCATTTTTCCACAGGATTATAGACAGCTTTAATTTTTTCCTCTGAAAATTCCCTGTTCATATGCTTTGACCATTTATCAATCGGGGAATGACATATTCTTGTACATTTGACTCAGTTCTCTATATATTTTAGAAATGAGGCCTTTATCACAGACACTAGTTGCAAAAATTCTTTCCCAGTTTTTTCCTTCCCTCCTAATCTTGGTTGCATTGGGTTTGTTCATGTAAAAACTCTCCAATTTAATGTAATCAAAATTATCCATTTTGTACTTCATAATGTTCTCTATCTCTTGCTCGGTCATAAATTTCTCCATTCTCCATAAATCTGACAAATACACTATTCCTTGCTCCCCTAATTTGTTCATAGTATCAATCTTTATAACTAGATCATGTATCCATTTGGACTTTATTCTTGTGTATGGTATCAGGCATTGGTCTATGCCCAGTGTCTGCCACACTGTTACCCAGTTTTCCCAGCAATTTTTGTCAAACAGTGAGTTCTCATCCCATAAGTGGAGGTCTGAGCGTTTATCAAACAGTAAATGATGCAAAAACTTTTAATAAAATACTGGCAAGGAGTTTACAGCAATACAGCACAAAGATCATACATTATGACCAGGTGGGATTTATATTATATATTCAGGGCTGGCTCAATATTTAGGAAAACTATCAGCATACTTGAACATATTGAAAACAACAAAAATTAAATGATTATATAAATAGAGGAAGAATACAATACCCATTCCTATTAAAAAAAACACTTGAAAACACAAGAATCAATGAAACCTTTCTTAAACTGGTTAGTAGTTATCTATCTAAAACCATGAGCAAGCATTGTTTATAATGGAGATAAACTTGAAGCTTTCCCAATAAGATCAGGAGTAAAGCAATTATGTCCATAATCACCACTATTATTTAATACTGTACTAGAAAAATTAGCTATAGCAGTAAGAAAAGAAAAAGAAATTGAAGGAATAAAAATTAGCAATGAGGAATCAAAATTATTTTATTCTTTCCAGATGAATGACAGTATGCTTACAGAACCCTAGAGAGCCAACTTAACAAAGTAGTTGAAACAATGAATAAATTAAGCAGGTCCTTTCTCAAGCTGAACTGCCAAGCATTCAAACAGTACTGCAGAGAATCTGACTCTGATGGCTGGTCTCATTGTTCGAATGCCAAATAAATGCTTGCTTAAAAGACTATTTTATGGAGAACTCACAGAGAGCAAGTATTTACATGGTGGTAAGGAAAAGCAATACAAGGATGCTTTCAAGGTCTTTCTTAAGAACTTTGGAATTAATTATATGACATGTAAGAAACTGGCACAGGACTGCCCAGAATGGCATGCTCTCATTAGAGAAGGTACTATGCTCTCTGCGCAAAGCAAAAAGTAGCTCAAAAGAAACATGAGAGGCACAAATTCATAGAATCCATCCCAAAGTTCATACAGATTTTTGGTACCCAACCTGTGGTACAGCATTCTGAGCTTATATTGGTCTGAAAAAGTACAGTTGGACATACTGTAACTTGACTTTAACATAGAGATGTCAATTTGGTCCTGTTCAAGAACAAAGGACAACAACCAAACAAACCAACCAGGAATACTCCCTAAGAAGGTCAAAGATACAAATAAAGTTGTTATATATGTCAAAATATTTACAGCAGCACTTTTTGTGGTAACAAGAAACTAGAAGCAAAATTACCCAGACAGGAACATGGAAAGGCTACTAAAAACTAATATAAAGTAAAATAAGCAGAACTATCTAGAAAACAATCTTCACAATGATCAGAAAAATATAAATGAAAAAAAGCACAACTAATTGCTGTTTAAATGATGGTGAACAAGTCTGATACCAAAGGAGAGTTATGAATATCCACCCCCCTCTCTCCTTTCCAGAGCTGGGATAATGAAGATATGGAATACTGTCTAAAGTTTTCAAACTTGGTTAATATGTTGATAAGTTTTGTGGAACCTTTTTTTTTCTTCTAAAAAAACCCCAATAACATAAAGATTGCCTTATAACCCTAATAATTTCCCACCTGGATTACTGCACATGCCTTCAGGTTGGTCTCCCTGCTTCACATCTCCATCTACACTAGTCTGTCTTCTTACTCAGCAGTCCAATTTATCTTCCTAAAGCAGAAGCCTGAGGATGTAAACCTTCTTCCCTTCATTTAATAAACTTCAGTGACTTCCTATTACTTTCAGCATCAAATACAAAATTATCTGTTTCACTTTTAAAGATCTTCCTAACCACCTGTCCCCTCCCTCCCTTTCCAGTCTTCTTAAAACTTATTCTCCCCTCCACGTGTTCTTCACAGTCGAGTGACTCTGGTCTCCTTGCTGTTCCTTAAACAGAACGTTTCACTTCCGAACTCCAGATATTTTCACTGGCTATCCCCATGCCTAGAATGTTCTCTCTTCTCTTCTTGCCTTCTAGCCCTGGCTTTCTTTTAAGTTCCAGTTAAAAATCTCACCTTCCCAATTTCCTCTAATTCTAATATCTTTCCTCTGTTGATTTATCCTGTATATAGGATATATACAATTTATCACGTATATAGCTTGTTCATATATAGTTGTCTGCATGTTGTCTCCTTCATTTGACAGTGAGCTCCTTGAGAGGAGAGCTCAATTTTTGTTTTGTTTTGCCTTTCTTTGTATTACTAGTGTTTAACACAGTACTTTGCACACAATAGTCACTTACAAAATGCTTGTTGACTTCATTTTATTTGACCAGACTCTCTGGGCAAGGAAGAAAAAGACATATACTAGGAAATGAAGGTGAAGTAAAACCATTAATAATGTATTATTTTTAAAGAAAAAATTCCTTTACAGTAATCAGTGCATATCAACAAGCACTTATTAAGCACCTAATATGTGCCAGACACTATACTAGGCAGTAGGAAAAAAAATAAAAAAGTGCAACAGTATTTATTTTCTAGTTGATTATATTCTGTAGGTTATATCAACCATTGGATATATGCTATGAGGAACCATTTCTTGCAGCAGATGGTAAAAACATTATCTGAACTTTTGGCAAAAAAAAGAAATTGTATAAGGCTATAAATAGAGATATCAAGTGTACTAGAATCAATATACAGCTGGGGATAACACAACCATCCCATGCTAAAATCATTCTGGGTTATGCCGATCTGATTTATGGTAACAATGTCATCTTCTGTATCAGTAGAAACATTCTCCAGGGTCTTGACCATGATATAAAAACAGTACAGCACAGAATCCTATTTTGGGAGATGTACATCTCGCTTATAGTAATGATATAATATATGTTAGAGATCAAAAACATTATCTCTATTTTTCTTATACCATTCTACTGGCTCACCAGGTGTCACCTGATCAGGTTCATATTATTTAAAATTTGGCAGAGTTCTTACACAATCCTGATTTAGGGTTGTATTTTAAAAGTATGGGAACTAAGCCTTGCTCCATGGTAACTGAAAATTTGAAGTGGATCGCTCCATGTGATTAGAAGAAAAATTCAAAGAGTCAATGAAGAAAGTGATAACTGATTTATAACCCACTTGAACCACTGATGTCCATCAATATTAAGATTTTTTGGAAGTCCCCCTTCAAAGCCTGGCACAAGGGCAAGGAACTCTGAGGAAGAGAAGAGCTGCAGAGTCAGATATAGGTGAATTGCAATCCAAGTCCCTTAGGAAGTTCCTACAGTGATAATATCACAGTTCCAAAGAAGCACTGAAGAAGTAGGTATTTTATGCTGGTAGAAGACATATTAGTGACCATCTTGTCCAATACACTCAATTTGTAGATGAAGAAACTGAGGACTAAAGGAATGTTTCCAGAATAAATCACAGATTTCTTAGTATGATATTCAAGGGTCTCCATACCTAACTTCCTAGCCTTATTTCACACTATGCCACAGTCAAAATGAACTACTTTATCATTCCCCAAACACGGTCAGTATCATCCCACCTCACTGCCTTTGCTCACTGGTCCTCCTCTCCTTTTTCATTTTGAATTCCCTTCTGATGGGATGAAGCTGCCTCCAGCACCAATAATCAATCTAACTTCCTTATAGGCCCCAACGAACAGCAGGCCCACTACACCTATCCAGTAACTCCCTCCTCCCCCATATACACACTCAACATCCTAACTTCTTCATATATGGCTCACTGCTCACTAGAACAACAGGTGTGAGAACTTGTAGTTCTCACAGAAACAGTAGGCATGGGAACCTGGTCCTTGACTCTACCTAGGCACTGCCCCTCAGACTCATTCCTCATATCTCCCACAGAAACAGCAGGTATATCCATGCACTCAACCACAGCCATCTAGTCTTAGACAGGACCACAATACTCAGCCAATCAAAGAAGAGCACTACCAGGGTGCCCAAGCAGGATGTGGACCTGAAAACAATAGAAGGGACTTTCCCTAAGTAAGTACCTGCACAGTAATAGTAAAGAACTGACCTAGAGTGAACTTATGATGCAGAGGCTTATTATAATATTATTATCATACATACACACACACATATATATATATATATATATATATATATATATATATATATATATATATATCCCTCTAAATGAGTTTCTCTGTATGGATTGTGTTTAATCGAATACAGTTAAACAAACCATGGCTAGGATCTCTCCTCCCATTACCTAATCTCTTAACAAACCCTCCTGCCTTTTTAATATTCATAATTTCTGTTATGTAATTGCATCTTTACCCTATAAAAATCCATCTTGCTCTCTCTGAGGTTTCTGGTTCCTCTTGGAACTTAGCCCACCTTCATGAGAGACATCAGTCTCAATAAATGCCTATTAGAGGCTTAGAGGTGGTCTGACCGAATTCTTTGAGACGATTCCACCACAACACATCATGAAACTCCAACAGGTTTTGGTGTCCCAGAGTTTAAACTGCAATACTTCCCCGTCTCTGCCTAACAAAATCCTACCTATCTTCAAGCCCCAACTCAAATGCTACTTCCTTCATTAAGTCTTAAGCCTCATTTCTTTCCTATAAGTGTTTTCTCCTCCATTGGAATGTAAGCCCCTGGACAACAGAGACTGTCTCTAGTTTCCCATTGATAACCCTAGCACTTGGCATAAAGATTTGCATACAGTAAATGTTTATTAATGGTTTTTGTTTATTCACTCCCATAGACAAAAGTAATCTCTATTTCTTCCTCCTCCTAAGTCCCACAGCACTGTAAATGTTTCTCATAGCAATTACTTATTTTGACATTGTATTCTGATTACTCATAGATATTTTATCTCCTGCACTATAAATTCTTTGAGGGAAGAACCCTAAACTTATTAGTCTTTTATCCCTCATAGCAAACATCCACAATAGTGACTTGCACACAAATGATGCTCAACAAATGTCTGATGAACTGAATTATACTGCTAAATAACTGTGGAATCAAGACTCTCAGATCTCCTGAATGCCCAGAACAATGTCTGACTATACCGCCAGCCCTTTTTCTATAACAAAAGAACACCTAAAAATATAATCACATATTTTCACCATATTCATAGGAGGCAGGTGTTATTTCCAAAAAGAAACTGACTTTTCCAAAACAAGTTTAAGTGAGTTGCCCAGGGCCACCGTGTCAGTAAAATGTCTGAGGCAGGATTTGAACTCAGCTCTTCCTGACCCCAGGTCTCTACTCAGTACTTGTCTGCACATGAGCAGGGATCAGATGATAAACAAAAAATTAGACTCACCTTATACCTCAAAAAATAATGTCTTAATGCAGCCTATGTAAAATTTAATTTTTCCTTCTGAGGTTTAAAAGACATAATATGGATTCCCTCCCTATCAAATTCCCAAGTGGCCATTGAAGAATTTTTTATCCCAGTGTGGCTTTGATTGCCACAGTAGGAATAAATCTCAGTTAACACAAGAAAAATTCTTCTCAATCTCCCTTAACACATACGTTGATAGAAAGGAAATGATCCCCTGTCTTAGAATTTCCTCTCCAAAGGTTCATTTCTTAAGAAGTTTCTGTTTCCCATCTCTTACCCTGGAGAGAGATCTCCTGTTCAGTCTCCACTGATCCATTTCTTTAAGTCTTCTACTTTCTTTTTATTTCTTGGAGAATGCAGCAAAGTGAAGACAGATAACATTAATAAATACCTGTTGGGAATGTGAAGGACTATAGAAAGGGTGATGTGGGGGGATCTGAAGGAAGCTAAGATACTAATGGATACACACAGACTAGAACACTATATACGTGTATGCTGTAGTATGAAGAGAAGTATATGGGAAATAATGCTATTGGAAAGAAAAAGTTGGGGAGGAGGCTGTAGAGACAATGGCATAAAGATCAGAAAAATGGTGAGAAACATTGGGGAAAGCTTTTTTTTTTCTGGGACCTTTTTATCCTCTGAGAGAAGCTGAATTAGTTGGATAATGATTTTTAAATGAAGAATAGATTATTAAGATGCTCACACACTGATCCACAACATTCTCCTCAAATCATTTCTAAAACCTCTGCAACAGGCACACCGTGTAAAAATATAGAATCATTACAGTTTTTGTACAACAGAAACAAGCACTATAGCTACGACTCCCAAATACAAGACCAATATAAATTCTGTTCTTCAGGAAATTGTCATCTTGACATGAGTCAGCAAGATCTTTGCTTGCCTATGTACTTCTTGCTGACTTCTGATCTATCAAAGTGTCCCTGTTCTGGTTATACCTCAAAGAATTGGGAGTTTGGGGGACAATGGCACCCTTATTATTGAATCATAAATACTATAAAGAGCTTCATGAGAGTATCTGTTCCAGCCCCAAGCTTTGGTAGAAGGCATTATCTTCATTATGAAAGATAACAGAAGCCCAGAAAAATTAATTTATCCAGTTACTATAGAGATTAGAACTCTAAACGCTGAAAAGGCTCAAATCAGAAGTAAGGACAAGTTTAAACATTCAGAAGAAAGTAGAACCAAGTTGGTAATAGCTCCGAAAAATGAGATATTTTGTAGCACATAGTAAAAATTGGAGTAAATGAAGGGAAGGATTGAACAGTATTCTAAATTTTCCTTAACTTTTATAAAATTGAGAGTTTTCTGTATCTGCTTAACACAACAGAGCACTAAATTTGCAAAGCATTAGTTACTTTATGCTTCTTCTTTGGTGTTTGATGCTTTTTAATAAACTAGCACACGCATGCATCAGATTCCTAGTTCATGGTTGTAAAGTTATAATTATTGTCTCAATAAACTATGATTCTAAGTTTAATATGCAAAACATGATATCTTATGAGCAAACCAAGTTCCTAAAGTAACAATTTAACAAAATTTGTTAAAAGCCAGCTATGAGCACAGCACTGTGCTTGGCACCGCCAATACAAAGGGAAAACATGATACTTCTAACTACAATATGTGTATCTTCTAGTGGGAGAATACAATACAGCAAGAGACATCCAGAGTGCTCTAGAAAAATACAAAGGGGAAGGAAAAAAACCTTTCATTTGAGAAGAAAGGTATCAAGAATCCATTAAGAAGATGGCACCTGACCTGATCCTTGAAAAAAAGAGGATTTTGAAAGAAAAAGAGAAAAATGTGTAAGTCATAGGAGATGAACTGCCTTAATGCACAAAACAGCATGTTGAATCTGGGGAGTGGATAGATTTGGCTAGAACACAAAGCACATGAAGGGATCCAAAATGAAACAAAACTGAAAAAATAGGTTGAAACCAGATTGTATAATGAAAACTCCACCAGAACATGGAGGGCCTTAAATGCTAGGCTAAGGAGTTCATCTTTTTTTCTAGAGGCAATTGTTGTCAGTCTTGTCTGACTCTTCAAGTTCCCATTTGGGGCTTTCTTGGCAAGACACTGCAGTAGCTTGCCATTTCCTTTACCAGTTCATTTTATAGATGAGGAACAGAGGCAAGCAGGATTAAGTGACTTGTCCAGGGTCACACAGCTATCGGAGGCCACATCTGAACTCAGGAAGATGAATCCTCCTCACTTCAGGGCTGGTGTTCTGCCCTGCCACCCAGTGATCTGGCTTCTACAGAAAATTAGGAACCACTCTAAGAATCAGGGCAGATTATTCTCGGGGAAAGGAATCAAAGTGTGAACTAAGGTGATGACAGTTGTGAGCACAGATATGAGAGCCATGATGGAAGCGTCATAAATACATGGGAGAGTTAGGTCCAAGACAGAAAAAGAGATGAGCCAAAGCTAAGTACTAAATTTCCTGCCTGAGTGACTAGCAGGATGGCAATGACGCCCCCCAAAGAGGGAGTTAGTAGAAGGGGAAGAGAGAGGGGGAAAGATAATGCCGTCAAGACAGGGGTAGAACGAAAGGAGTGCTGACTCCGGGGTCAGGAATTGGGCAAGTCCCAACCTCCCTGGGCCTCAGTCTCCGGTGGGGTAGGTAGGTAGAGGGGTTGGGTTGGGCCTCCTAGATCTAGATCCACGGGCTCAAAATCTGAGATACTTAAAGGGCAGACAGAGCCCGAGGCAGGCTGTAACTGCTGGGGAATTATCCGCCCCCGCCCAGGGTGTCCGTGCTGCCCTCTAGGCCTCGTCCTCCTCAGGCGGGCCCCCAAGCCGCGCCCCTAGGAATACCCCGCCGTCCCCTTCCACACGTTTCCAATCTTCAGGCCCAACGAGGGCAGGGCGGGCGCTAGGAAGACCTTCGAGTGTGCGGGTGGCGGGGACAAGCGCCGCGGGAAGGGGATGGGCCGCCGTCCGAGCAGGTGAGAAGGCGGTCCCGGAGGGCTGGGCGGCACTCACCAGGCCGTTGGAAGGAGCGGGCTGAGGCCAGTCGTACTGCCCCTCCCCCAACGGAGAACTCGCGAGAGGCTCCGCCCCGCATTGTCCTCCCCGCCCCCACTCCCCCCCGCGGACCCCGCCCCCACTCCCCCCCCACGGACCCCGCCCCTCCCCCGCCTCCCCGCTCCGGCCCGTCTCTCCACATACGCACAACCGCTGCACCGCCGCCACCGACAGAGGGCGCGAGAGGCCCACGCGCCGCGGCTCGCTCCGCCCCTTCCCAACCGCCTCTCAGCGAGTCTCGCGAGGCCTGAGGGGAGGGCGGGGCCGGTGTGCGCGGGTCGCTGTGGGCGGAGCGGGCGTCCAGGGTCACGGGCGCCCCTTGTCCCGTTGTGTTTCAGCCCTGCCCCACCCCATTTGGGGTCTCCTTGGCGAAGATACAGGAGTGGTCTGCCCTTTCCTTAAACCAGCTCATTTTGCAGACGAGGAAACTGAGGCAAATAGGGGAGGTGACTTTCCTAGGGTCACCCGCTAGGGAGTGTCCGGGGCTGGATTTGAACTTAGGAAGCTGAGTCTGCTTGGCTCCAGGTCCCGGCTTATCCATTGGCTGCCTCGCCAGCCCCGCTCGCGGGTAGCGAAGCCTTGACCTGGGAGTTCCAGGCCTCCATTAGTGCCGCGAGGGGCTGCTGGTGTTGTGCCTGACCTGGAGGAGCCTCCTCCCCACCCCCACCCCCAGCTCTGCTCCTGGCGGTGCCGGGTCCTCAGCCTAGGCTGTCTGTCTGCCCTAGGACTGGCCTTGGGGTGGAGGGGTGGGACGCCTTGGAAATGATTTTTTTTCTCTTTGAAAAAAACCTTTGACAAAGACATTTACTTAAAAAAAACGGGGAGGGGGGATAGTGATGGCATTTACTCAGAATCCCCCAAAAGAATTCAACATTTCACCCACCACCATCATCATCATAAAGATCCGAGTTCGGCCACTGTCTCAGACGCTAGAATGATCTCTCAAGGCTTCAAATTCCCCTTCTGTAGAATGAGGATTGCTTTCTTCCCAGGGTTATTGTGAGGAAAGTGCTTTGCAAACCTCCAAGAGCTATATAAAGGCTGATTATTAATGACAGTGATGACAAGCCTGTGCTACAGCCCATCCCAAAGGCGTACAGCCTCTACAAGAAGAATGGCCCATGAATGGTCATGAGAAACCTGTGTAGGGAACACATTTAGTCTGATGCAAAGGAGGAAGTCTCCGGTGCTCTTTCTCAGAGACAGTCCCCACAAATTTCACTGATGAGTGGCATCTGTTGGATGCCACTTATTTGGAGAGCCTGGTGAAGGGGGTCCTGGGATAGTGAGTTGGGCTTGTTGAAATGGCTTTGTGCTGTCAAACAGAAAGGTGTGTATGTTTGTGTGTATGTATGTATGTCTGTTTACATCTGTCTTTATGTATGTGTGTCTGTATGTATGTGTATATATATGTGTATATATATGTGTATATATGTATACATATATATATATATATATATATATATATATTTACATGCATCCCGTATATAAAGGCATATATGCAATGGGAGGGTGATAATGCTTTTTAATAACTCATTAAAAGTTAGCTTGGCTGTGAATTAATTTGAGTTGAAAATAGTACCATTCACAAGATATCTGGATATTTGCAAAATAATTAAAATATGATGTAGAGTGCTTATAAAAGAAGTTATTGCGACCTTTTTCCTCTGGTTGCATTGCTTTTCTAACCATCCTGCCAGAGACACAGCATGGGCTGGGCATTCCAGGAGGCTTACATATGTATCTTAAATTTGGTATAATATGTAATGATTTTACAGTAATGCTGATTTTGTTACTGTATTATTTGAAATGTTTCATTTCCTAGATAAAATTGTGTGTGTTCATCTTTTGTTGCCAAAGAAGACCATGCCATCAGAGAAATGATGACTTGCACTTGACTTTGTTTTGAATGAGGGAGGACTGTGCAGGTCCCAGCCTCACTTCTCCTCCAGAGCCATCTGAATCCAATTATGTTGCAAAGTACAGAAGAGACCTGGAAAATCTTTAAGACCTGTCCACTGAACTCCTGTGGCTGCGACTAAATATAGTCTTTGCTAGAGAATGGTCATACTCTTTTATGCACACTTGAAAGTGACTTTCTGTCAATAGTCTTTTCCTGTTTATATTATTGAATTACAGGCTCATGTATATCAGCTTCTTGTCACTGGTTACTATGTATCACTGCTATGCTTTTGAAGAACTCTCACTCAAATACTGTTTTAACATCCTCCATTTTATAGCATATTAAAAGTTTTTCAACTATGGTAAACCTGGTTTTCTGAAATATTTAAAATGAAACTCGATTATGTAACCACAAAATACCTTTATTGTCTTAATTATTTAAAGTTTTGAATTATGGATAGAGCTATTTAGATTCAGGTTGCAAAATGATTGGAAAAATATTGAGAACTCAAAATTAATATACGGCTGAGTTACCAAAATACAAGCTTAATCTGCTATCCCAATATAAAAATAAGCCTGCAGAAATACAAATTGTCCCTTATGACTAAGAATTTCCATAAAGTATAACTAAAAGGCTTCTCATTATGTAGTACATTATCTGGCAGATAGCTAATTAGGTGATAGCTTACAACCTTGATCATAGGCTTCATTCACTGCTGCAAACCAGGGGAAGGGGTTTCTCAGAGGTGTATTTTTGATCTGTTATGTCTGTGGCAAGATAACTTTGTGAGTTGATGTGTATAACCTCTGGAATGAATATGATAACTTTGGGAATCAATACATGATAATTCTATGGTTACAAGATAGTCCTGTTGTTACATGAGAATTTCTTCAGAGGTCAACTTGTTCTTGTGATAGGGAAAGAAAGGTTTTTGAAAAATTATTTATTTTTAGTTCTCAATGTTCATTTCCACAAGATTTTGAATTCCAAATTTTCTCCCCATCTTTCCCCTTTCCCACCCCAATCTGACATGCATTCTGATTACCCTTTTCCCCAGTCTTCCCTTCCTATCCCCTTTCCCTTTACTTCTTGGCAACTCATAGTTTTAGTTATATAGAGCACTGAGAAGTTAAGTGACTTGCTCAGGATCACAAACCAGAATATGCCAGAGGTGAAACTTGAAAAAAAAACAACTTGCCTTCTTGATCTATACTCTATGCTATTCTGCTTCTGCACAGCAAGAGAAAAGTAAGAGGACATCACAGAATACCCAAACTAGGGACATGCTGTTGCACAGAGAACAAACCAAGCAGAACTACTAATGGAAATTAGAGTTAACAGGAAAGTTTTGAAAATTTAGAGCCTTCTATGAAGGAAGGCTTTGGGAAGAATTTAGTGGTCTATTTCCAGCCCTTCAGTCAGAGAGGAGAGGTCACTGAAGAGCTGAGAATGTGTTGAGTATTACATGGTGAGATTTCAGTTGATCAACTTATCTTGAGTAGGGCATACCCTTACAGAGCAGGTGATATGAGTTAAACCTTCTCACACATATTTCTTACACACGTTCCTCACTACTATTATGATCTAAGTTTAAAGCCATGGATGCTGTGTGTACTGGGAAGGAGTAAACCAGGTTCTTTGGAGAAGATTTTGTATTAACTATCTTTACCATGGTATCCGAGAGGCATAGTAGCTGCCCTCTGTGAACCCGTCATGGCAATTGGAGCAGAAGTTGAGAAATACTATTCTTATTTTCCCCGAAAATTTATTAATTTATTTGTTTTCAGTTGTCAACAATAACTTCCATAAGTTCCAAATGTTTTCCCCTCCATCCCCAGGACTGTATGCAATCTTATATGGGTTTTACATGTACATTCCTTTTAGACATATTTTCACATAGGTCATGTTGCATAGAAGAATTAAAATGAAAGGGAGAAACCACGAGAAAAATAAAACAAAACAAAGGAGAAAATAGTATGATTCATTCTGCATTCTGACTCCATAGTTCTTTATTTGGATGTGGATGGCATTTTGCACTGTGAGTCCTTTGGAAATGTTTTAGGTCCTTGCCTTGCTGTGAAGGCTAGTCATTGCAAACTGTGGCTCTTACTGTGTTCTGCCTCTGCTCACTTAACATCAGTTCATATAAATTTTTCCAGTTTTTTCTGAAGTCCACCTGTTTGCCATCAGCACAACAGTATTCCGTTATAATCATGTATCGTAACATGTTCAGCCATTCCCCAATTGATGGGGATTTCCAGTTCTTGGCCACCACAAACCAAGTCACTATAAATATTTTTGTACATAAGGGTCCTTTTCCCATTTTTATGATCTCTTTAGGATGCAGCCCTCGAAGTGTTATTGCTTGATCAAAGGTTCTTGGGCATAGCTCCAAATTGCTTTCCAGAATGGTTGAATCAGTTCACAGCTCCACTAACAATGAATTAGTGTTCCAACTCTCCTACATCTTCTCCAACATTTATCATTTTCCTGTTTGTCATGTTAGCCAATCTCATAAGGGTGATGTGATACTTTAGAGGTGTTTTGGTTTGCACCTCTCTAATCAATAGTGATTTAGAGCATTTTTTCATATGACATTAGATAACTTTAATTTCTTCCTCTGAAAACTGCCTATTTGTATCCTTTTATCAGTTGGAGAGTGACTTGTGTTCTTGTAAAATTGACTCAGTTCTCCATATATTTTAGAAATGAGACCTTTATCACAGACAATAGATCTAAAAATTCCCAGTTTTCTGCTTCCCTTCCAATCTTGGTTGCATTGGCTTTATTTGTACAGAAACTTTGCAATGTAATGTAATCAAAGTTATCCATTTTGCATCTCATAATATTCTCTATCTCTTGTTTGGTCATAAATTCCTCCATTCTTTATAAATCTGACAAACTATTCCTTACTCCCCTAGTTTGTTTATAATATCAGCCTCTATACCTAGATTGTGTATGTATTTGGACTTTATTCTGGTATATGGTGTTAGGCATTGGTCTTTGCCCAGTTTCCATCACATTGTTTCCCAATTTTACCAGTGGTTTTACCAGTGAGTTCTTGTCCCAGAAACTGGGGTCCTTGCATGTGTCAAACAGTACACTGCTATAGTCCTTGACTTCTGTGTTTTGTGTGTGAATTCTATTCCACTGATCTACCCCTCTGTTTCTTAGACTGTACTAAATGATTTTGATGATTGCTGCCTTGTAATATAACGTAAGATCTGATATGGCTAGGTCACCTTCCCTAGTGTTTCTTTTTATTAATTCCCTTGATATTCTGGACCTTTTGTTATTCCAGATGAATTCTGATATTATTTTTTCTAGATATGAAAATTTTTTTTGGTAGTTTGATTGATATGGCACTTAATAAGTAAATTAATTTAGGTAGAATTGTCATTTTTCTTATATTAGCTCAGCCTGTCCAAGAGCAACTGATGTTTTTCCAATTATTTAGATCTGATTTTATTTGTGCAAAGTATTTTGGAATTGTCTTTGTATAGTCCCTGGGTTTGTTTTGGCAGGTAGACACCAAAATATTTCATAGTGTCTACAATAGCTTTAAATAAGATTTCTTTTTCTATTTCTTGCTGTTGGGCTTTGTTAGATATATAGAAATGAAGATGATTTAAGTGGGTTTATTTTGTATTCTGCTACTTTGCTAAAGCTGTTTATTATTTCAAGTAGGGTTTTTATTTGATTCTCTGGGTTTCTCTAAGTATATCATCATATTGTCTGCAAAGAGGGGTAACTTAAGCTTCTTCTTTGCCTATTCTAATTCCTTCTATTTCATTTTCTTCTCTTATTGCTAAAGCTAACATTTCCAATACCCATATTGGATAACAGTGGTGATACTGGACATCCTTGTTTCACCCCTGATCTTATTGGAAATGCATCTAGTTTATCGCCATTATATATTATAATTGCTTATGATTTTAGGCAAGTGCTACTTGTTCTTTTAAGGCAGGCTCCATTTATTCCTATGCTTTTCTTCAGTGTTTTCAGTAGGAATGGGTGTTGTATTTTGTCGAAAACTTTTTCTGCGTCTGTTGAGATAATCATACAGTTTTTATTAGTTTTCTTGCTGATGTGATCAATTATGCTGATAGTTTTTCTAATAGTGAATAAGTGAATAATTCATTCCTGGTATGAATCTTACCTGATCAAAGTGCATTATTCTCACTTACGTTGCTGTAATCATTTTGGTAATATCTTATTTAAAATTTTTGCATCTATATTCCTTAGGGAAATTAGTCTATAATTTTCTTTCTCTCTTTTGGATCTTCCCAGTTTAGGTATCAGCACCATATTTGTATCATAAAAAGAATTTCATATTCTTCTCCAACTTTCCCAAATATTCTATATAGTTTTGGAATTAATTGTTCTTTAGAGATTTGATAAACTTCACTTGTAAATCCATCTGCCCTGGAGAGTTTTTCCTAGGGAGTTCATTGAAAGCTTGTTCAATTTCTTTTTCTGAGATGGGGTTATTTATTTTACTTCCTTTTCTGTTAATCTGAGCAATTTATATTTTTGTATGGATTCATCCATTTCATTAAGATTGTCAAATTTAAGGGCATACAGTTGAGCAAAATAATTTCTAATTATTGTTTTAATACATTGGAGGCGAATTCACCTTTTTCATTTTTGAAACTTATAATTTGGTTTTCTTCTTTTTTTAAATCAAATTGACCAAAAGTTTATCAATGTTATTGTTTTTTTCATAAAACTGTCTCTTAGTTTTATTAATTAATCAGTTTTCTTTATTTCAATATTATTATTTCTCCTTTTATAATTTGGTACTTAATTAGGAATTTTCAATTTGTTCTTTTTCTAGCTTTTTCAGTTGCATGCCAAGTTCTTTGATCTCCTCTTTATTTTTTTTTTCCATGTAAGCATTTGGAGATATAAAACTTCCCCTAAGAACCATTTTCACTGCATCCAATAAGTTTTGGTAGGTTGTCTCATTATTGTCATTTTCTTGAATGAAGTTACTAATTATTTATATGATTTGTTGTTTGATCTACTCATTCTTTAGGATTAGATTATTTAGTTTGCAATTAATTTTTGGTCTATCTTTCCATGGCCCTGTAATGGCAAGTAAAATAGGTTCTTTTGCTGTTTTCATTTTAGTATAAACAAGAAATATAATGCCTCTATTTGAATGTGACTTAGGAGGATCCTTTCCATCTTTTGATGGGCCTGCCCATTGTGGGAAGCTTGATTAGGGGATTTGTTTTATAGGAGAGTCCCAAGTATCTTTTGTTTTCTCTATTGAGGCATTGGGTCAGAGGGTTATGCCCTCCGACTCTAAAAAAGTGTATAAATTCCCTGAGGGTGAGATTTTACTTTGGGGCTTACTGACTAGAAGTGTTTGTTTGTCCAGAAGAGGACTCTGGGAAGCCATTAAAGAGCCCCTCAACTTTGAAAAACCCAGCTGTTCCTTCTCTGGTAAAGATGTATGCATGTTAATGGTGAGACATTTTGGAAGCATGTCTGCTGACTTTTAATTTCTCTGTATTTTCTTTGAAGTTAGGGGTGCTGACTCCCCTGAAATAGTTGAATGATATATGTGCTTGATTAAAGTGATTGTTAACCCCTTAAAAGTTGCCTTTCCTTTTATGAATGCAGATCATGTGATAGCAGGCCCCTCCTGTGTATGTTGGAGCATTTACTGATACAGGCTCTAGTTTTTAAAATTTTATTTATTTTTTTCTCCTGGATCTATTTTCTTTTTTTTCTCTTATTTTATTTGTTTTCAGTGTTCTACAATCCCTTTCACATAACTTAGATTTTATTTTTCCCTTCCTCTCCCACCTTCCCCCCTCCCTCCCTGAGATGGCATACAATTTTATATAGGTTCTACACATACAAAAGAGAGAATACTCCCAACGTTGAAATTCCTGATGTTCTTATAGGAGATTCTCCTTTCAAGCAATAACCTTTCCTCCTCCTCCTCCCTCTCGTCTCCCTCACACCAGCCAAGGCTCTTCTCAAATGGAAAATTTCAGGTGAATTTATTTTATTTTCAGTTTATATTGTGTACTGCTCATTGCTATTGTATTTCAGGCACATTAGGGACAAAAAGCTTACTTAAAATTATAGTTATTTTTATATGAATATTTTTGCAGATGTGGTACTGATCATCCAATTTTACACTATATCCTGTGGGAAAATTCGCTTTGCAATACAAACAAATTTCATGATGAATGGAATCTTGGAATGAACTGAATTTGTCAACTAAGGTACTACTGTATTTTCTCCAGTTAGGTTTTTTTTACCTCCTTATCCATTTGCCCAATTTTACTTTTTAAGGAGCTGATTGTATTTTTAAAATCACTGTTCAATTTTTTTCTATCTAATTTGGATTTTAAAATCCTTCTTGAGCTCTTCAAAGAATGCTCTTTGGGCTTGAGATAACCCTTTTGAGGCTTCACATGTGGCTATAGTGTCAATGCTGTCCTCTTCTGAATTTATATTTTGATTTTCCCTGTCCACATAATAAGATTCTATGGTCTTTGCTTTTCTAATTTGCTTCTTGTTCATGGTTATTGACTTTTTCTTGGCTCAGTTGTTTATTCTCTTGTACTTTCCCCAAACTGTATGAAGACTAATAAACTCTAACACATGATCTTTGGCTATTGAGAGAGGCCACTGACCCCATTTATTGGTTACCACTAGCCTAACTAATAAATTGATTACGTACTTCTCTATCACTTTCTCTTCATTTTCAAAGGTCACATCTCTAAGATTAACTCCAGTTTAACACATATGTGTTTATATATTGATATTGTTTATATATGGTTGTTTGTGTGTTGTTTTCTCTCATATTGGATTATGAGCATCTTAAGGACAAGGACTTTTTTTGTCTTTATGTGTATCTCTTGTCACATAGTGTGTGCTTGAAAATGATTGTTGGCAACAGGTAAAATTTAGTCCATGAACCAGTGTTGAGGACTCTAAGATCCTATACCACTTCCAGTATATCTTTAATCTTTCTTTTCCTTAGAGACCTGCTTTATTTATGGACACCATGAGCAAAGGAAGTAAGGTTATGATAAAAATAAAGGGCATTAGTTACTCCATATTTCCTTTTTTGATCCAACAGCACTGTTAAAACTAGCCTGTCTATCAGATATTTAATATTGGGAAGCCTTCAAAAGTCATAGAAGCCCTTCATTCCCTGTCATACATATTAATGTGCAAACTGATTTTTTTCTGATGATAAAATGTTGTTCTTTTGAATGTGTATTTGTAATTAATTGTCTGCTTGTATTCAAGATGGATTGAATATTTCCCCTGTAAAAAAATCAGATACTTCAATAGTTACTAGATAACTAGTAAGTTGGCAGCTAGATGGCCCAATGGGTAGAGCACTAGGCCTGGAGTCAGGAAACCTGAGTTCAAATCTGGTCTCAGATACTTATTAGCTGTGTGATCCTGGCCAAGTCACTTAACTTCTGTTTATCTTAATCCATTGGAGAAAGATATGGCAAATTACTCCAGTACCTTTGCCAAGAAAACCTCACAGACAGTATTGGCTATACTCCACAGGGTCACAAAGAGTTGGACACCATTGAATGAATGAACAAATATATAAGACTTTTAAAAGAATATGTTCCCGGATTTGGTATCCCTGTCAGTAGTGACTGAGTTATCTATTTTATAAAATAGATTCTGAGGGAACTTTTCAAGATTTTATAGAGATGCAACAACATCCTCACTGCTTATATCACCTTGAATCTATTGGAAAAGTAAATGACAAAATGTAATCTTAAATATAACTAAGATTTTTGCATAGACTAGATTAACTGACCTGGATATGCTTCCTGTCATCTTCATGCATACTGAAAACATGATTAACACTATGTGAGAGTCTCATGACATGATGTATGTGAATGCCAGATAGACTTCCAGTCACCTCGGATGATACCAAGCTGAATTATATGGTCAAGTGTGTTCGATTTTTAAAAATTAGGTGTGCTGGGGTTTGGTTTCTTTTTTGGTTGTTTGTTTGTTTTATAAGGAGGTACCGGGAGTTCTATTCTGTGGGAGCCTGGACAAGTCACTTCACTGCTGCCTCAGTTTCTTTATCTGTAAAAGGGGGATAATAGCAGACTACCTCCCAGGGTTCTTGTAGGAATAATATGAGCTATTTGTAAATGGACTTTGCAGACTTTAAAGTGATATATAGATCCTAACTATCTTGCTATGCAGGGGAATTAATTTTTTTTACACTAAAATGGAGACTAATTTAAAGATGCAATCTCATGTCAAGAGAGGGAAGATAAAAGATCCCTCCCTCATAACCAGGGACATCAGGTATGGACTCACATATCTTACAAAATGATTTACCCTCTGCTTCATTTCTGACAGGGACTGTGTAAAAAGAAGATTGAAATGGACACACTAAACTGCCCTGAACAATCCAGAACCTTCTGGTCCCTAAACTACGGGCAGTCAGACATGAGTTAACCCCTTTTCCTGTAACCCCTAACTTAATGATACAATGATACAATTTGGGGTATATACCAAGTATTAATCTCTGTATTATGATTTTAGTAATTTTCCTTGTCCTTCAGTTCATAAACAGAACTCTACATCCCTAGGCCGGCAACACCATCTAACCCTCTAACTTCTGTTACAAGGACTTTGTATTTATGCAGCTATTGGAGATATCATTGAGTAAGGCCATAAAACCTTCAGAGGGGGAGTACTGAGTAATAGAGGGAGGGATCTTTTATCTTCCCTCTCTTGACATGAGATTGCATCTTTAAATTAGTCTCCATTTTAGTGTAAAAAAAATTAATTCCCCTGCATAGCAAGCTAGTTAGGATCTATATATCACTTTAAAGTCTGCAAAACCCATTTACAAATAGCTCATATTATTCTTTTTTTTAAAATATCATAAGTAGTTTTTTTTTAAAATAAATTTATTTATTTAACTTTTTACATTCATTTTCACAAGATTTTGGGTTCCAAAATTTTCTCCCCATTTGTCCCCTCTCCCCTCCCCAATACACTGAACATTCTAATTACCCATATCACCAATCTGCCCTCT
>CM053772.1:75182337-75301438 GCA_028658325.1 Potorous gilbertii | reverse complement strand
TAACTTGATTTTCAAAATCCTTTTTGAGGTCTTCCATGGCCTGAGCCCATGGGATACCTATTTCAGATGTTTGGGATACAGGGGCCTTGACTCCTATGTCTTTACTTGATGGTAAGCAGTTTTCTTCTTCATCTTCAGAGATGAAGGTTGGAATCATTTTTTCAAGAAAATAACCTTCTATGGTCTTAGTTTTTTTCCCTTTTCTGGGCATTTTCCCAGCCAGTTACTTGACTTCTGAGAGTCCTCTCCACCCCTGGCCTAGGTCCTCCCAGCTAGTTCTTGGGGTCTGAGAGTCAAATGCTGCTCCCCAGCCTCAGGGTTTTTGGTGGCAGGCCTGGCTGCTATTCAGGGTAAGATTAAATAAGGTTCTCAGGTGGGGGCAGGGCCTCCTCCCAGGCTCAGTTCCCTCAGGGAGTTTATGCAGAGACCCTTTGTAATGGAGCTGCTGCAGAGTTCCTGCCTGCTCTGGGAGCCTCTGGCCACCTGCTCCGGGAGCTTCTGGTTGCCGCTGCTGCTGCCTCCCAAGGGGGTCCAAGTGCCAGAGGCACCCCACTCCCCTCTCAGCCCATCTCTCTCACTGACCTGTGAGTCTGTGGGTGGGGGGACCTTCGTGGCCACTGGAGATTCTGTCCCTGAAGCCTGCTTGCTCCTCTCTGTGCCGTGAGGCCAGGGCAGGGCAGGGGAGTGCCCCACTCCCGTTTGTGTGTGATGGATCTTTGGGATCAGTTTTTCAGGGCTCTCTGGAACAGAAATCTCCTTCACTGTGTTGCTGCACAGCTTCCACTGTTCCAGAATTTGTTGGGAGCTCTTTTTAGAGGAAATCCATGGGCTGTGGGTTCGGACCTAGCATAGGTGAGTCTTTCTACTCCGCCATCTTGGCTCTGCCCCCCAGCTCATATTATTCTTACAAGAACCCTGGGAGGTAGTCTGCTATTATCCCCCTTTTACAGATATAGAAACTGAGGCAGCAGTGAAATGACTTGTCCAGGGTTCCACAGTGAGTATGTGTCTGAAGTCAAATGGTTTATCTAATTTATGTCCAGCTCTGTCCATTTGTGAAACTTTTCATAATATTTTCTTATCATCAGTAAAGTGAGACTTTACAATATTATCTGAGAACCGCATACTCTGTCTTTATCTCCTCCTATGGAATAGTGCTACCTTGTACTTAATAATTTGTTAGCCAGCATAAATGCCCTTGTTATTTTTTATCTTCTTCATTTTATTCTGTATATGCCAGTAAGAACAAAGCTTTTAATCAGAATTTCTTTGGCTTATAGAGAGAGCTATGAGTCAACAGACCTTTCCGTGCCATGGAGTATAACAAAGTGAATAAAGCTTCTTTTTGCCTTGTTCTGTAACGTTTGAGTTTTTTTTACTCGCTCAATAATTGCTTAATAAAAAGGATAACTTCCTAAAAACCAGAGTTCTTCAAAAATAAAATGCAGTACTGCATCACCAAGGCAATATTTTCAGTACCAATGGTGACTATGAATATGCTGGTGTAGATCTAATTGCAAAGTATAACAGACTCTCCATATAGAAGGCAGAAGCAAAAACATTTTACAGACACCAGGAAGCCAAATCCCACATAGTAACCAAGAAGTAAATACACATTAGTACTGCAAGGGACAAAACCATTCCCAAGCCTTACCCCTGCCCCCTTGCTCGGGCCTTCCCACAAGTAAACACAAGACTGTGCCTGCCTGTGTCTTCTGCCACCCCAACTGCTCTCACCAACTTCCTCCTAGTTTTGCTCCACCCTTCCTGTTCACCCATTCAGCAAGCTCCTCCCGCCACATTGACTTAGGCTTCCATGTGATTTAAGTAGGTCACATGGGCCTATTAATGAATGGGAAAGATCTCATTTAAATTACTATTACAAGTGCTGAAAGAAGGTCTTTAAACAAAGCCTGGCTGATCACTTTTTGAGTTTGTTATAGAAGGGATTTTAGTCATATCTTTTCCATTCTATGCTTATACTGTTAATTTCTGTTTTAAAATGCAGAATTTTCTATTTCTATTAAATTGCATCATGTGGTATTGCATTCATTTAGGTGACAGATGAAAGTGCTGATTTTCAAGAACAATATTGAAGTTGCCCAGTTTTGATAAACTACTAGGATATCAACTACTGGGATAAGGTCTATTTGGGGATTAACAGCAACAACCTGCTGAGAAAACTGGAAAGCAGTCTGGTAGAAATTGAGTTTAGATTAAGATCCTACATGGTAAACTCCCACAAGCTCCCAATGAAAGTAGGGACTAGATAGAAAAGGTCACCCCATAAATATATTGCAGGCAAAGGCAAGGAGATTTTTTTTACAGCTATGGAAGAGGGAAAAGTCCTTAATTAAGGGATAGAGCTACTCAATGGAGATAAAATGTAAAGTTTGGATTGCACAAAGTTAAAAAGTTTTGGCATAAACTAAATTAATGCAGTTAAAATTAGAAGGGAAACAATTATCTGCAGAGAAAAATCTTAGTACCAAACTACTATGGTAAAGATCTAATATCCAAGATAAACGAGGAATTGATGCAAATATTTAAAAACAAAAGTCATTCCCTGTAGATAAATGACCACATGATGAGAAAATGAGACTCACTTGAAAAGACCCTGATGTTGAGAAAGATTGAAGGCAAAAGGAGAAAGGATGGTAGAAGATAAGATGGACAGATAGTATCATAGAAACAACAAACTGGAACTTGGACAGACTTTGATAGTGGATATGCTAGAGTGCACAGGGTCATGAAGAGTCAAGTATGACTGGGGGACAACCACAACATTATAAAAGAAAAGATCTTGGAAAGGCTTGAGAACTCTGATTCATTCAATAACAGTCATGACTTCAGAAGGCTGATGATGAATTATGACTGAAATGATGAGCTAGTGTTGTAGAATGAGTCCTATGTTTTCTAACACTACCATATTGGCCATATTCATTTCCTATGAGGGAGGGCAGGGATTGCCTGGAGTAGGTAATAGTAACAAGGAAGACAAAAAAAAATGGGAAAGGAAAGAAAAGAAAAGGGCATCAATGAAGCAATTATAAAACACATGGAAAAAATGGACAGATGTCCAGACAGAGATACAGAAAAAGCAAAAAAGTATTCGAATTACTGTTAATTATGTACTTAAAAGCAAACTATATATAACAGAAATTCGTAGTTTCATATACAATTCTCTTTTTCTGTACTTTGTATATGGAAATGGTCACTTTTGTTGATCTCTACCTAGTTCATAATAAAAAAATCAAAGTACTGGTTTTGTCTATTTTGTGGGGTAAGATTTTTCTTAATTAAATCTGTATCTTTAAATATTTTATCTAACTCCATAAATGAAGAACAGGCTCTTATATGCTTGTATGTGGCTTATAGTAGTTGGTCTCCCTTCTCTCCCTGTTCATTTCATGATATAATTGACTTTCTTTCTCAACTGACCCAGGGAGAGACAGTTAAGGGGTGAAAGCTGTATCTGGGTTAAGAATCTCAGAGTTCATCATTTTGGAGTGATACTGCAAAATAATGCAACTTGAAAGGTAAGAAGACAACCTTCTAGGCAACTCCTAGGAATAGTACATTTTGGTTGGAGCACTGACTACTGGTTGTAGAGAACTGAGGTATAAGTTAGGGGATAGAGAATACTAAATATTTTGGGGATGGGTAGGGGGCATAGTGGATAGAGCCCCAGCCCTGGACTCAGGAGGACCTGAATTCTAATCCCAGCCTCAGACACTTGACAATTATTAGCTGTATGACTGTGGGCAAGTCACTTAACCCCAATTGCCTCACTAAAAAAAATATTTCAAGGATCCACAATTTCTTCAAACTAAGAGAATATTCTTTCCACTGATGCAGACGCCAGCTTCTACTGTTTAGAAGCATCTTCATGAATAGCTGTGAGCAAAAGCATTAATTATCTAGTACATGATCCTTTGGTGATGAAGTTTTCCAAACTTAAAACACTCTGGACTCAGATGTCCAATATTGAGTCTGTTGCTAGGCCTGCAAACAGTACTTTTTGGCTTAATTGGATCTGCCAGAATCTGCACTTCAGGAACCCAGGGTCACCTCCATGACAAGAGGCACTGAGAATAAATACTAAATAAATATAACCATTGTATAAAAGAATAAGTGCATAGTGGGAAAAGATGTCTTGACTGTCATCAGTAATGTCCTCCTCTTTACCACCACACCTTCCTAAAATTGTGTGGTTACCATCATCTCAATTGTGTCTTACTCTCTAGTTATTTGGGTGTATGTCATGTTTCCTGGGCAGCTAGATAGCACAGTGGACAAAATAGTGAACCTGATGTCAGGAAGACCTGAATTCATATCTGACTTCAGATGCTTATTAGCTGTGTGACTCTGGGCTGTGTCCCTGTTTGCCTCAGTTTCCTCATCTGTAAAATGAGCTGGAGAAGGAAATGGTAAACCACTCCAGGATCTCTGCCAAGAAAACCCCCAAATGGGGTCATGAAGAGTCAGATACAGTTGAAAAATGAACATGTTTTCCTATTAGAATGTAAGTTCCTTAAGGACAGTGACCATGTCTTATGTAAACCTTCTATCTTGGTACCCAGCAGAGCTCTTTGGATATTAGGAAGCTTAATTGTGATGGTCAAAGTTGTGCCAGTACCATGTACAAGCTGAGAGCTGCTTTGAGGACTAGATGGAGGGCCATAAGCCATGAAAGATATGAAAAATCAAACCTACCAAGACTTTGCCCTATTTTTCCTAGTTTTAAAGTCAGGACCTGGAAGAGAATACTTCTTTTCTGAACTATGGTGGAGAAGAATGATGATGACAACATGTTGACACTGTTTCACATTTGTTTGTGGAATGCTTTCACTAATTCTTTGCTGTTGTTTACCTAGATTTTCAGCTAGCTCAATGGATAGCTACATCTGAGTTCAGCCTTCTTAGTGGTTTTCAGTGTCTTTTTGGAGTGCGAGCAGAGTAAGGTACATTTATGAGGGAATATGTCCTGCAATATGAATCCAAGTTTGTGAAATTCTGGTGCTTTTTGGCAAACAGGCAACTTGTTAATTAAATTGAATATTTACCTTTTAAGCCTGCTCTTAATGTTCACTCGACACTTTGAACTCCTCTATACCTCCTCATCTTGTGCAATCATTTTGTGAATTCATCTTTTTTTTTCTGTATGATGTTAGGGGGTGAGTGGGATGTGGGATGAAGCAGGACATATGATTTGTCTTCAAATCTAGGAATGGCTCCAATAACTACTACCTGGACAGATTTATTCAAAGTCAACTGACCAGAGGGAGCTATTTTTATCACACCCAGAATGCAGGCATCTAATAGTGGGTTCACTCTTTCCTACCCTGATAATTGCTGCTTTTTCTCATCTCCTAGGCTATTTATGATGTGGAAAATGTAAAGATTTCACTGAAAAATATCTGGTTCAGAGCACTTCTGATTGCCCTTTTTATACTTTGCTCACATCTGCAAGTAACCACTTGTACCTCCAGGCATTCAACTTAATCTTCAAAACAGAAAATAAGTTCTCTATTACATTTACACAACAAAATAGAGATGTTTGTTGATGTTTTCTTTACTACATTTACGCAACAAAATGGAGATGTTTTCCACCTATGCACCAGGTATAATCAGCAGCTGTAGATATGGGGAAGCCCAGTGGTACAACTTTTCATTACTCTTTTGCTTCTACTCTTTCTCTTTCTACTCTTCTTCTTTCTCTTCTAGATTAGCAAAACTCATGAAGACTTGCTCCAATGTAGTCTGACAGATGGAATAGTCCTCCAAATTGTATTCATCTTTGATGTCCTCCAGGATACCAAATACCTTTGGGGCAGCAGACAGAGTCACTGTAAGGTCCTGGAAGGACAAGGTAGAGGAGACCCCAGACCCTAGGTCTTAAGTGTGTATTAGGAGAAATTAGTATAGATGTATGTGATTGTGTTAGCAGGAAAGTAAGTGGAGCAGAGAAGTAAGGGACAGAGTTGGAGAAAGTATTTCTTTCTCCATTTCCCATGGGTGACTTTGGAGTGAAATAACAGACTTTGAAGGGAGAGGCCAAAATAGAGGTGTCAAACTTCACAATTCTTTGGCAAGGCAGGCACAATGAAAACTACCTCAAAGTTTGTTTTCTCCCCATTTCCAGCTTTCTAGAAGAGTACATTCTTCCAAGTCATGAGGCACAGGACTTATTTATATTACAAGAGACTCAAGTCAGACCTATAGACTCCTTTTTGTGGAGGAGGGTTGTCTAGACCTATAATTTGGTGTAGGAAACTCCCTCTACCAATACAACTATTCTGCAATTTACAGTCATTGATTGTTGCCAGGGAAAATTAGGGTCAAGAAATTTCAGTGGATAAAGCCATGTTGGATGTCAGAGAAGAAACTCTAATAGAATGGAATGGTTTCAATTCAGAAAAGTGTCCCAAAGTTCCATATTACCCACCCACTATAAGGTTTTTTTTTTCTCCTGTGGCATTCAGAGAGTTCCATACTCACTTTTGCCCAGCTCAGATTCTCACTGGGAATGTGGTACTGGACCATTCCTTGATGCTCTTGTATCATGGCAGTGCCTGAGAAAAAGTAAGAGGTTCCTTGTAAGGGACAAGGTTGGGGGAAAGCATATCTTGGCAGATTAATTTCTTTTAGTCCAACGTAATTATGGCTGCTAACCCAATTATTCACACTAAAGAAGAGATAATGTAATTACAGAGAATTTAAAAGGTCTTTTTCCTTTGAAACTCATTATATGATTGATTTTTGCAGCACTAGTAGATTAATTGTGGTTATATTTGACTTCTAATGACATACTCTTCATGAGATGAGAGAAGGCTGACTTCAATTTCAGGTATAATTTTCAGTAAGTGTGATAAAGAAGTGTAAATCAATCCTTACATCTTAATGAACCCCTAGAAAAATATACAAGCCTTTTGAAAATCTATATATACCATACAAATTTAAACAAACACAAAGTTCCAAGGGGATAACCTAAGGTTATTCTCTTAGCATTTACCAGATAATTGACATATATCCTATAAATATTGTGAGTTTTTTTTGCTTTTACTCTAAAATTTGTTGAGAATGTCTCTGCCTCTGTCTCCAATAATAACTTTATCAATAATTATCTATTAGGTCTCAGATAGCACCATAGTACCTGGTATCAAAGATATGATCCTCTATTTTCCTCCATTAGTGTTGAGAAAATTGGAGAATGGTTCATTCTAATATGTCAATTCCCCTCCACCATTAAGCAATGTTCAGAGATCCCAATGCATACACCAGGAAATTAAAGTGGCAAATAACACCTTGCTCTATCCAATTACCATCTTGGAACTCTTGAAAAGCAGGGAGCACCTAACAAACATGCAATATATTGAACTTTTTCTATAAAAAAGGGAGAAACTGGGAAGTCATCTAAAGAGCTGCCACTTCAGTACTCCAATCTGGACACAGATTTGGAAGGCTGTAATATTCTACTAACATATACATCTGAAGGTAAAGAATATCCTTTAATAGTATCCTTTCAACATGTATTTCTTCTTCCTTTCCTAAAGGAGATGAGTAGGCTGCCACCAAATTTCTTACTTGGAAACACATTTACCACCAAATGAAGGATGTGAATTTGATGGGACCAATGCTATGTAAGAACTTAACTAAAGTGTTGACCTATGTCTCCACCTTACTCCTATCCCTAGACAGAGGTGGCATATGGGATTATGTTTATTCTTGCTCTTTTAGTGAAATAATTATCCCTTTTTAAAGTCAGGTGATACTAAGTGGTTAAATGAAACAGGCGTGCTGGCTGCTGGGCCCCTAAAATAGGGGGTGGAGTGGGAAACAGCCAATAGGATCACAGAGAAAGGATAACCCCTAAACTCTTCAAGGTGCCCTAGAAATCAGAGGAAAGATGTGGACTGCTTGACTCGGAGAGAGAAAAGCCAGAATCAACCATGTTACATCATAATGAGATTTGATTTGCAGTATCAATTCCTGATCACTACTCCATATAAAATCAGTCACCTGAAGAGTCCCAATCCTTAAGACTTAGCCTTGCTTTTTGGTATCTCTGCATGCTAAAGGGAATGGAAGCCTTCGAGGCTCTCTTGCATTCATCCTTTTCTTATTATTCCTATCCTTTTCCCCTTATTTAACAGCCTTTTTTAAAAGTTCCTCAAATTCAAGAATCCCTCATTCCAATTGCTGATAATTTATCCCCATTCCTGGATTGTGTTCCCTCCTCACCTGTACCCTCTTAAAATTCCTTGAAGGAACAACTTCTATACAACAATATACAGGTAGTTTTTTATTTTTCTTCTGTTTGCCAGTGTTGTTTTCTGACAAATTATTTTATACTGACTTATCTGTATAAATGCTGTGTTCCTTCAGTAGGATACAATCTTTGAGGGAGAAGCAATATTAATTTGTCTTCATCGCCTTGTCATTTAGAAAAATGCCTAAGACATAGTATGTGCTTAATAAAAGACTGAGTTTTTTGCTTTTGTTCTGTAGAGCATTTTCTAGACTCATTGCAAATTCCCAAAGAAATATGGATAGTAATAGAAGTATTACTGCATGGTGGTTTTCTGGGAGAACAAAAACTTTCCATTTTATTTCCATTATTTTTTCCAATACCGTCTAAATATTTTTTACTCTATTGGGCCAACGTCTTCACAGTAGACTCTACAATGACTTTTGTGTATCATTCCTGTATTACAGTTCAGAGCTTATAATTAAACCAGAATACTCTGTATTACTTTCCCCTCAATCCCTTTCCCTGCAATTGGACAAATTAAATCCCAGACTTATTTGTTAAACACCTGTTATATGAAAGGGTCTATGCTGGGCACTGGGGATATAACAACACAGCTAGAACATCCTTTGCCTTCAAGGTAGCTTACGTTCTACTGAGGGGATATAGCATGTATACATGCAGGTAATGATAAAGTAATTTCAATAATGAGAGAAGGATAATGCCTTGAGGGATCAGAAAAGTTTTAGGAAATGTGCTTTCAAGGAATCTGGGAATTCTGCTTGATGGAGGTTATCAGAGTATCTGAGGAGCATAGTGGGAAGACCAGTGATGAAATGTTATGTACAAGGAAAGTGAGGATGACAGATTGGTGAGAAGGAAGAATATGGTAAAGGGAATAATATGAAATAAGATTGGATTATGGATAGTTTTAAATGCCAGACTAAGAAGATTACATTTTATCCTTGAGTTACTAGTGAGTCACTGAAAATTTTGAGCAAGGGCATTGGTATTAAAAATCAAAGGACTTGGTTTCAAATCTTGAAAATGTCACTTATTACCTCTATTATCTTGGATAAGTCATTTAATCTTTTTAAAATTCAGTTCCTTCATCTATAAAATGAGATAGTTGGAGTAGATGGCCTCTAAGGTCCCATTCAGTTTTACATTCATGATCTTATAAAGGGTTGATGCGGTGAGAAATGTATTTCAAGAATACTAATTGTGTAGAGGATGTATTGGATGAGGGCTAGAGGAGGTAGAGTAAAAACTCAAGAGGCAATTTCAGGATCTCAGGCAAGACAGGAGCTTAACTGTGTAGAAGGTCCAAGATCCAAGATATGTTTTTGAGGTGGGATTGATAAGACATTGCAATAGAATGGATATCAGGGATGAAAAAGACTGAAAGAGTCATGAGTTAAATCTGAAAGACCATTTACTCCAAACTTCTTATTTAGAGACAAGGAAAAGGAGAAGTAGAGCCAAGATGGCAGAATAAAGGGAGCATTCTGATTCTTAAACCATTCTCTGCTAAACAACTTTAAAATAATGTGTCAAATTAAGTTCTAAAATTGCATAACCAAAAAAAGTCAGAGTGAGACATTTTTCCAGTCTAGGACAACTTAAGGAGGTCAGAAGTCTGTGTCACTGGGATGGGGACTGACTGGGACAGCATGGCAGCAGCACCAATTGTAGGCTTTGAAGGCATGGGAGACTACAGAAGCAGTAGCAAGAATGTGAGCTCTCACTATCCAGAGACAGTAAGGAATTTGAACACCATCTGAAAGAGATCTCAGGAAACCCTTGTGTTAGCACTAGGCACAGGAACAGGCACTATTTGGCAACTTCATTATCACCTGGTTCTTGGTTGCAGTTCCAGGGAAGAAAGGCATTATTGTGGCAAGAGAGTAAGGACAAGGACTAGAATTCAGACAAGGAGAATGAGTGACTAAATCTCTCTCTGATTTGGAAATACCCAGAACTCACAGGTTCCAAGAACTAGCTATGAAAAGAACTAGTTAAAAAAAAAAGCTTGAAGATTGGAACAGTGACCCCCTGCCCCAGGTGAGCAGAGTTCAACTTTAACATAAAACTCAAAGTAAAAAAAATCAGCTGGGTACAAGAGCAAAGAACAAAAAGAACATGAGCATAAAAACAAGACAATGAAATTGAAGCAAAGTCTAAAAGAATAAAATATAAATTGGACACAAGTCCAACAAGAATTCATAGGAGTTAAAGGGATAAAAAGGAGCAAAAATTATTTTAAAAATTAAAGTAATAATGAAAAAATGGTAAAAGAGATGAGAGCAATGAAAGAAAATTATGAAAAGAAAATTAACAGCTTGGTCAAAAGGTACAAATATACTATAAAAAATAGCTTCTTAAAATAACAGAATTGGCCAAGTAGTAAAAGAGGTACAAAACTCCAATAAAGAAAATAACTCTTTAAAAATTAGAATTGGGCAAATGGAGGCTAATGACTCCATGAGACATCAAGAAACAATAAAACAAAGTCAAAAGAATAAAAAATAGAAGAAAATGTGAGATAATGCATCAGAAAAACAACTAACCCGGGGAAGTGGTAAAGAAGAGATAATTTAAGAATTATTGGACTACTTGAAAGCCATGATCAAAAAAGAGTCCATATATCATATTTCATGAAATTATAAAGGAAAGTTTAACATCAGAGGCAGAATAGAAATCAAAAGAGTCAAAAATTCACTAGCTGATATTCCAAAATGAAAACTCCAGGAATTTTAGCCAAATTCCAGAGTTCACAGATCAAAGGAGAAAATATTTCAAGGAGCCAGAAAGAAACCATTCAAATATCATGAAGCTACAGTCAGAATCACACAAGATTTAACAGTTACCACAATAAAGCAAAGGGCTTAGAATATGGTATTCCAGAATACAAAGGAGGTAGGATTGCAACCAAGAATAACTGTCTCAGCAAAACTGAGCATAATCTTTTGGAGAAAAAAATTGTACAATTAGTGAAATAGAGGCATTTCTTGTATTTCTGGTGAAAAGACCAGAGCTGAATAGGACATCTGACATTCCTACACAAGACTGAGAGGAGCATAAAAAGGTAAACATGAATGAGAATATAGGAGCAATTTAATGTTGTTAAACTGTTTACATTCCTATATGGGAAACATTATGCATTTAATACCTAGGAATTTTACCATCATTAGGGCAATTTGAAGGAGTCTGCTTAGACAGAGAGCATGAATGTGAATCTATTATGTTGAGATAATCTCAAAAGGCAAATGGAAGACTGAGAGAGAAGGATGCACTTGGGAGAAGAGAGAAAGATGAGAAATCAGGAGGAAAATCATCTCATGTAAAAGATGTATATAAGGAAGAGTTTTTATAATGAAGGAGAAAATTATAGGGTAGGGAAGAGAGCAACTGTTGAAGCTCATTATTATATGGACTTTGTCCATAAAAGGAAGAACACATGCACACATACACACACATACATATACACATATAGATTGATACAAACACATACATATGCATTCACTTTAGTATAATAATCCATCTAAAATGAGAGAGAGAGAGAGGAAGAGAGGAAGAGAGAGAGAGTAAGAGAAAGAGAGAGAGACAGAGAGAGAGAGAAGAAAATATGATGGAGGGAAATTCACACTTAGCAATCATAACTGTGAATGTGAATGGGATGAACTCACTTATAAAATGGGAGTGGATAGCAGAATAGATTAAAAACCAGAATCCAACAATATTTTGCTTATAAGAAACACACTAGAACCAGAAGCACGCACACAGAGTTAAATTAAAAGGCTGAAGCAGAATCTATTATGCTTCAGCTGAAACGAAAAAAGGCAGGAATGGCAATCTTGATTTAAGACAAAGCAAAAAAAAAAATATACCTAATTAAAAGAGATAATCAGGGAAAATTCATTCTACTAGAAGGGACTACCGACAAGCATTATCAATACTAAATATATATGCAACAAAAGGCAGAACATACAAATTCTTAAAGGAAAAATTAAATTAATTACAGGAGGAAAAAGACAGTAAAACTATTTTAGTGGGGAACCTCAATTTACCCTTCTCAGAACTAGATCAATCTAACCATAAAATAAATAAAAAAGAAGTTCAGGAGATAAATAGGATTTTAGAAAAAGTTTGATGTGATAGATCTCTGGAGAAAACTGAATAGGAATAGAAAGAAATATAGCTTTTTCTCAGCTTAGATGGCACTTTCATAAGACACTAACTCTAAAAAATGATCATGTATTTAGGCATAAAAACCTTATACAGAAATGCAAGAAAGGAGAAATAGTAAATGCACTCTTTTTAAATCATAAGGCAACAAAATTACATTCAGCAAAGGACCTTGGAATCATTGATTAAAAATTAAATGGAAACAAATCTAATCCTAATTAACAAATAGGTCAAAGAACAAATCATAAAAATAATGTGTAATTTCATTAAGATCAAGACAACAATGACACAACATACTAAAATTTGTGGGATGTAGCCAAAGCAGTACTTAAGTGAAATTTTGTATCTCTAAATACTTACATCAATAAAAAAGAGAAACAGTAGATCAATACTTTGGGCATGAGATTAAAAAAACTAGAAAAAAATAAATTAAAAATCCCCATTTAGACAACAAAATAGAAATCTTGAAAATCAAAGGAGAGATCAATAAACTTGAAAGAAAAAGTCGAACTAATAAATAAAACTAGTTTTATGGTTTTATGAAAAAAGGATCTGGTTTTATGAAAAAAGAAACCCAATAAAGTACATAAACTTTGGGTTAGTTTGATAAAAAAAAAAAGGAAACCCCCCTCCCCAAATTATCAACAACAAAAATAAACACCACCAATGAAGAAGGAATTAAAGCAATTATTAGGACCTATCCTATCAAATTATATGCCAAAAAAACTGGAAATGTAAATGAAATGGATTAATATTAAGAAATATACATTGCCAAGATTAAAAGAAGACATAGAATATTTAAATAATCTTAGAGAAATTGGACAATTCATAAATGAGCTCCTTAAAAAAACCCAAACTTCCCAGGTTCAGATGGAATTACAAGTGAATTCTCTAATGTTTAAAAAGCAATGAATTCTATACTATATAAACTACCTGAAAAGAAATAGGTAAAGAGGCAGTCCTACCAATTTCCTTTTATGATACAAATATGGTTTTGATACCTAAAGCAGGGAGAGCAAAAAGAGAAAACATAAGCTATACACCAATTTCCCTAATGAACACTGATGTAAAAAATTAATAAAATACTAGTAAAGAGATTACAAAACTATACCACAAAGATCATACACTATGTGCAGGTGGGATTTATCCAGGAATACAAGCCAATTCAACATTAGGAAAACTATAAGCAAAATAAACCATACCAATAACAAAACCAAACATAATATGATTATATCAATAGATGCAGAGAAAGCTTTTGGCAAAATACAACATCCATTCCTATTAAAAATGTGAGAAAACAGAAATAAAAGGAGCTTTTCTTGAAATGATAATTATTGTTGGATCATTTCAGTCATGTCCAACTCTTTGTGACCCCATTTGGGATTTCCTTGACAAAGATACAGGATTGGTTTGCCATTTCCTCCTCTAGCTCTTTTTATAGATGAAGAAACTGAGGCAAACAGGGTTAAGTGACCTACCCAGGGTCACCTAGGTTCACTCAGCTAGTAAATATCTCAAACCAGACTGGAACTCATGATTAATTTTCCTGACCTCAGGTCTGGCCCTCGATCCCCTGAGCCATCTGAAAAATTAGTGTCTAAAAACAAGCATTATTTGTAATGGGGATAAACTAGCAACCTTCCCAATAAGATTATTGGTGAAGCAGGAATGCCCATTATCACCATTTATTATCTAATATTTTTCTAGAAACGCTTGCATTTTATATGCCAGGTGGACTTTAGTGTCATTTGAAATTAGGAAATATCATTGCATGTTCTACTTGATAATTTATAAATATATTACACAAGATCAGGTTCCTTACTTCAGTTATTAAGTCTTATTTCAATTATTCATTAATTGTATATAGGTGATACTAGGTTCTCAAAGGCAGTGCCATGGAAATGTGCACTTTGGCAGTTCTATTGGTACCTATCTGACAGGGCTTTTGTGAGGATTAAATGAGATAATATATATATATATATACATATATATATATATATATATAACATAATATAATATATGTAAAGAGCTCTGTAAACTTTAAACTGTTATATAAATACTAGCTATTATGATTATTATAACTCACCTTGTATTATGAGATATATTTCTTTTGTTTCTTGTCTCTAAAAAAATTTCTATTTATCCCTATCTCTATGACAAAAATAGACATGATTTTTAATATAGTATTTTATTTTTTCTAATTACATGTAAAGACAATTTTTAACATTCATTTAAAAAGAATTTTGAGTTCCAAATTTTTTCCTACCCTCCCTCCTCATCCTTTCCCTAAAATGGTAGGCAATTTGTTATAGGTTATGAATGTGTAATCATCATATGATTTTTTAAAAAATAAAAAAAATAGCAATCTGATTTGCTTTGGTATTTAAAAGAAGAGAGAAAAGTGTCTAGGAATTATTCTTCTTTTGACTCAAATAATGAAGATGACATCCTATTCTATCCCATGAAAGGGGAATTACCATTGAATTCTGGATCTGAGGCCAAAAGACTTTTTGTTCAAATGCTATCTCTCCTTGCTGGGAAATAGCCCCCTCTCTAATAAGTTGCTTCATCAGGCCACAATTCCCTATCTATTAAATTAGGAGCTTAGACTAGATCTCTAGGGCTCTTTTCAGCTCTCAATCTATGATCCTATGAACTTAGGGCATTTAAAAATAATTAAGGCAGAGTATGTGGCTAGTTGCTAATTAATAGTCTTTAATTTAGGGAATAAAACTGGTTGTCTTTTTCTTTGGCTCTCTAACATAGACAGAGGTTAAAGAAGACAGTTATTTCTTAGAGGAAAGTGGAATGTTAGCAGCAACTTCACTTTCACGATCATAGCTGGGGTTACCCAACTGTGGACAGATCTACTTTCCTCCCTGTTTTGTGTTCCTAGGATGGTCATATGTGCTCTGGCTGTGCATGACTGTGGTACTCCACCACATGCACTAAGAAACGTGATGGGAGAATATTGAGAGGTTAAGTATGTGAGTAGCCATCCATTTTGTTTTGTGCTCCACACCTGTTGGTTCCTGACCTTCCTAGAATGTACTACTGAGGAAGCAGGGGATTAGCAATTGTGTGGTAGATGTTTGCAAAAACCTTCACATTTAGCCATAGTTATTCAGCTCATGATTAAGCCACAATTAATTTCAAGAATTCAACTCTAGGTCAATTCCCAAAGATAAAGTAACACTACAATGGCTAGAGATGGCTAACGTAAACTGCTGACAGGCCATGTACCCCCATCTTCTTTTTTTAGTACCATTAGGGCTAAGGAATTCCTGGGAAAAACATAGAGATAGTCTGTGTGCAAGCTATAGTACCTGGGAAGGTCCCCTTGATGTATTCCTTGAAATATTGCAGTGCAGTCTCCATATTATCCCTCTTGATCTTGGCCACTAGAGTATATCCCTTGCTAAACTTGTTCTTGAGATATTGAGGACTGCCTAGGCACTGTAGCTTCCCATTTACCATGATGGCTAGTCTAGTGCACAGCATCTCACATTCCTCCATGCTGGGAAGACAAAAAAGATCAAAGGTGGACCCCCATTCCATGGGAAGCCTGGGGCTCAGACATGGACAGGGGTTATGACCTCTCTGGAGAAGTCAGTCTTGGTATTGCAGGTATCCAGGGCTGGGAGCATGCCTGGAAAATGAATGCTCTCAGGATCTGTGTGTTTAGCACTGAGAGGAAGGGGAAGATACCTAAATTTGCCATGGGAACTTTTCCCTAGATTCCCTCTGTTCTAAGTTCTAGAGACCACAGCCCAGTGACCCACATCTAAGTAACCTGGTGTATTCCCCCTGTCCGAATTAGAATTAGGAAGTTCTTTCTCCTGGTTAGCTTCTCCAGGAAGGTCACCAGCTCCTGTTTTTGACCCTAATCAAGTACCCATTGTCTCAACTACAGTTCCTATTAGACCCTGAGCAAGGGATTGGTCCATACCTATGGGAGCTTAGGACAATGGCTTTTCCAGATTCACGAGTCTGTGTTATTGTGTCCCAGAGTAGATGTCGGGCCACAGGATCCATACCGGTGGATGGTTCATCCAGGAAGATGACTGATGGGAATCCAACTAGGGCAATAGCATTTCTCAGCTTCTGTTTAGTGCCACCACTTCAGGAAGAAGAAAGCAAAAAAAGCAGGGGAAGGGGAAATAGAAAGAAGAGATTGTAAATGGCAATAATTCACAGGGATTCCTTTCCAAAATCCCAAGGGACACTGTCTAAGCATGATTTGATGTAAATCTAATCAAAGCAGCAAACTCCAAGCTCCCCTTTTTGTTTGTCAACATTTTCATTTGAAATGTCAAGAAGTAAGCCCTATTTTTGTACCTGATCCTGGAAACAATATCTTTGACACTATATGTATAGCTTGGCTATGTAGACATTTAGATTGTCAATAAACATTTTTAAACAGTTATTATGTGCTAGGCATTGTGCTAAGTACTGAGCATATGAGAAGTCATAGCTTCTGGAGCTCCCTCAAGTGTTTCCAGATGAAGGGCATAATTCTCTAGGCCTGCTAAGCTTCTGGTCTTACACTAGCTACTGATATGCTGGTAAAAGTACCAACATCCTAATGAGAGTCAGAGGAGAATCATGAAGCAGTTATTCAATTTTATTTCTGTTGCTTCCAGAGGAAAAAAAACTCAATTTCTGATGTGACTTCTCACCAAAGTCTTGCTTCATACCTGGTCTTTAAAGACTGGAGGTGCTAAATGTGGTAAAAATTATGATTGTTCTCTTAAGAAACTTAATCTTAGCATATATTCAAAGCTGTCAATGGCCTTGGACCAATGTGACCATTACTGGGGAAATGGTAATGGATGGAGATCACTGTAATGGATTATTTCCTATACTTGCTTATATATTTAATGACTTTGGGATGTGGCTCTTACTGGAGAAAGCTACCATTATTACAGAGGGGCAGCAAAGGTGGAGACAGCAGAAAACAAAATTGAGTTTAAAGTTATAAAAGACTATAGAAAAAAATGCTTCCCTGCTCTGCTTGAAAGGCCAGCTGCAAACAATTTGAGAAAAAAAAATCAGTTGTTTTTCTCAGGATATAAAAGCCTCTAAATTACTTATTTTAGAGGAATTCTCCCTTTTGAATTTCCTCCTTTAGCTTCTTGTTACTAAGTAATTCTTCTGACATGAACTCTGAATTTTAAGCCATAGTTTTCTTCCACATGTTATCAATACTTTCTTAATTTTTAAAGTAAACATGTCTGTGATATTTTTCTAAGTGTTGGGTAGTCTCCTCTCTCACAGATTTCTTATGAACCAATACTTTGGTGCTCCCCAAACTGTGCTACCTATAGTAGGAAATTCTTCTACTTGTTCTGGCACAGCTGCTAATCTTCCCTTTGTTTTCTTTACAGTCATTTCTACTTCCTCTTATAGACTAACAGAGACTGTGATTCAAATATGGAAGCTCCACTCTCACTGATGGGAAAAATAGTTTGTTATTGAAATTTTGATTGATTTTTTCATTTGTTGTTATTCACCCGTTTTCATCATTAAATATTTTCAGGTTTAGCAATTAATCGTGTCTTACACCAAATTTTCTGTAAAGTCATTTTGCTTTCTTCTTTATATTTTATAAGGCAATAGTGCTGTATCATTTTCTTTTCTTTACATTTATTTTATAATGCAACACTGTGTTATATTCTTCCTCTGTAAGATTTGTCAAATGATTTTATTTTTCTATATCAGTATTAACTTTGGCTACTCTATGTAATAAGCTGGTAAAGAAATCAAATGTTCGCTGTCTAAGGCAGTTGCTTTGCTCTTTTGCTTATTTACTATGGCAATTGCTTGATACTAGCTAAATTTCCAAAGGAAATTACAGTAGTTAACATCAATGTCTGTTATTTATCCATTTTGTTTTGTTTTTCTACCAATAGCTTGTTTAAACAGGTCAGTTTGGGATGGTAAATTAAAATAACTTGAGATATTATGTACTCAATGACTTCATGGATCCATGATCTTGGATGTGGATGTTCCTCTCATTGATACATATTATACTCGCCTATCTTGTGTGACTCTTGCTCATTTCTTCCTATAAGACAACTACAAGAGCAGTGCTTAGCATGCTAGAGGCCTTCATTTATTTCTCTTGGTAGACATTGTGAGGATATTAGTGGAATGTCAGCTGTTTGTTAGTTCAGCCCATCTTTTCTGATCATTCATTTCTTTGATAACATGCTTCATTCAATTTCTTCTTCATAGTTTTTTCTCTATTGTGTTGTAATCTACTCATTACCTTCTTAGTGTTATAGATTTTAAAACTTAGCTTATATTACAGGGGTATCTGTGAATCATTAAGAAAACATGAGAGTGTATAAAGTATAGAGTACATATAGGCAGTAACCTGGAAGTGAATTGCTAAAAAAAACAAAACAAAACAAAAAACCACCTGTCAAGTATAATTTACTAATATCAAATATACACATATAGATATAGAAAGTTACTGATTAGCACTGTTGTTTATTTATTAGAGAAATGCAAATTAAAATAAGTCTGAGGTACTACCTCCACACAAATTAGATTGGCTAATAAGACAGAAAAGGAAAACGATAAACGTTGGAGAGGATGTGGAAAAATTGGGACACTAATCCGTTGTTGGTAGAATTGTGAACTGATCCAACCATTCTGGAGAGCAATTTGGAGCTCCCAAAGGGCTATAAAACTGTGCATACCTTTTGATCCAACAATACTACTACTTGGTCTGTATCCCAAAGAGATCATAAAAAAGGGAAAATGACTCTCATGTACAAAACTATTTATAACATCTCCTTTTGTGATGGTAAAGAACTGGAAATTATGGGGATGCCCATCAATTGGAGAATGACTGAACAAGTTGTTGTATATGAATGGAATACTATTGTGCTGTAAGAAATGATGAGCAGGCAGATTCAGAAAAACCTGGAAAGACTTATATGAAGTGATGGCTAAGTGAAGTGATAAGGATCAGGAAAACATTGCACATACTAACAGCAAAATTGTACAAGATTTCTATGATAGATTTAGCTCTTCTCAGCAATACAATGATCCAAGACAATTTCAAAAGGCTCATGCTGGAAACTGCTATCCACATCCAGAAAAAGAACTGTGGAGTCTGAATGCAGATTGAAGCTTACTACTTTCACATTTTTTGTTTTTTCTTTCTTGTGGTTTTTCCTTTTGGTTTGATTCATCTTCCACAATACGACTAATGTGGAAATATTTTTAATATGATCATACATGTATAGCCTACATCAGATTGCATGACATCTTGGAGAGGGTGGAGAGGAATAAAGGAGAAAAAAATAGGAACTCAAAATCTTATAAAAGTGAATGTTAAAAACTGTCTTTACATGTAATTGAAAAAATACTACTAAATGCAAAAAAAGGAAGTTACTGATCTGATAAGTAAACCTAATATCTTGAGTAAGCACTGAAATATCATTGGAAGGAGGTCCGGGAGGTTACCGTGATACTAAGATTACAAAAAAAGACAATAAAGAAATCAAGAGTAAATTTTTGTATGCAAAGATGCATAAATTCCTCTTAGCATCTAAAAGATACAGGGAAATAGAACTTTCTAAGGCACTACAGATAAATTTCAACTGAAGCTGTGAATTTTCTGTAATACCTCTTCTGTAATATTTCTTGAATTGGTTATTCAATCAATCTCAATCAGTCAACAACCATTCATTAAGCATGTATTATGTTGTTAGGCACTGTGATAAATATGGAGATACAAAGAAAAAGCATAAATAGCTTATACTCTTTATACTCTTAAGTGGGGAGAGAACATGTACATATTTAGCTATATACAACACAGGCACATGTACGCGATAAATACAAGGTAATCTTAAAGGAGATCAATTTGTAGTTGAGGAAACTGGGAAAAAAAGTCTTATGGAAGGTGGTATGTTAGCTGAGTCTTGAAGAAAGCTAGGGATTTTAAAAAGTGGTGGTGAAGCTGTAGAGCAAAGAGATGGATATGGAAGAAAGACCATCATATACATAGAATAATAAGTAGGGTAGTAGTGCTGGATTGCAGAGGATATAAAGAGGAGTAATATAAAAGAAGACTGGAAAGGTAGATGAGGTTGAGGATGCAAGGAACTTTAAAAGCCAGGCAGAGGAATTTATATTTAATCTTAGAGGTAATAAGGAAGCACTGGAATTTATTGAGTATAGAGGTAATGTGATCTAACCTGTGTTTTAGAAAAATCATTTTGGCAGCTGTCTAATTGTTCTCATCAGCTATGAACTTTGCAAGAACATATGAATGAAATTTTGTGACTAAAATGTTTTGTAAGTCAGAACCACTAGTTCTAAGCTGTCATCTCATGTTGGCGTTTCAAGTCAAACCAACAAGCTTGTATCTACTATGCGCCAGGCACTATGCCAAGTGATGGAGATGTACAAAAAGGCAAAAAATAGTCCTTGTCCTCAAGGAGCTCACTGTCTAATGGGGAGACCAGTGCAAACAAGTTGCCTATAGGATACAGTGGAGATGATTGTAGGATACCCTAGCATTAAAGTGGATCAGGAAAGGTTTCTTGCAGAAGATGGAATTTTATCTGGGACCTGAAGAAAGTCAGAGAAGTTTTGAGAGATGAGGAGTGAGGGCATTTCAGGCAAGGGGGACAATCAGTGAAAATGCTTGGAATAGGGAGATGGTGTGTCATGTGTGAAAAACAGCAAGGAGAGTAGCGTCATTGGATTGCTGTGTACGTGGAGTTGGGGGTGAGGTAGTAAGGTATAAGAGGACTGGAAAGTTAGAAAATGTCCAGGATATGCTTTCTTAACTAACCTTCAATGACTTTCAGAATCCCTCAGTAGCCAAGGTGTTACCACACTGTCCAGGAGAAGGATGTTCTCATGGATTACATGGTCAAGACACTTGATGAGGATCCTTCAGATGAATTTCCCCTTCAAAGAGGAATTTTAAAATAGTGCCTGGAAAAAGTCTCACCTATAGGTTTTTGTGAGTTTGTCTGAATGGAACTCCATTAATAGCATCTGAAGAAGTCGATCTACATACTGTTGGATATAAGACTCAGGGATTCCTCGGAGCCGAGCATACATCATTAACATCTCCCTCCCTGTCATATGATCCAGGAGAGCATCATCTTGTGGACAGTAGCCGATTATCTTTCTCACCTGAAATGAAAGAATAGTCTCAGGCAGTAAATCCATGTCATAGCTTGGGCTAAATGATAAAATCACATTTTTTCATGCTAAAAAATCACAAATAAGGTTTAAGATACAAAATGTCAACTTCCCAAGTCTTCCCCTACTCAGGCTGCTTTTCCATGGTGCTACCACCAGCCCTATACTTTGCTGTCAGGGCTTTGTTTTCAGTTCATATGGAGCCTGTTGAAATGGTTTGGTAGTATAGGTATTCCCAATAGGATATACCGAGTAAGTAATCACTGAGTAAGTGATTGCTAAGCACTTTCTACAGGCAGATATTACTCTAGGAGATACATTATTTAAAAAAATAAACCACAACCTCTTTTCTTATTGTCAAGGAACTTGCAGTCTTCTAGAAGGGGGAGAAAAAATGAAATTAAAATCATTTCATAGAATATATTACAGGTAATAGAGTCATAACAGATAATTACAACAGTGGACAGGAGAAAAAGGGACACTTAATCCCCCATCTTTTTTAAAAACATATTTTAATTCCAAATATTCTCCATCTCTAAAGTCTCTATTCCACTCATTGAGATGGCAAGAAATATAATACTGATTATGCATATTAGGTCATGTGAAACACGTGTCTATATCGGCCACGTGTCTATACTAAAGAGTTAAAAATCAAACAATAGGCTGGAAAGGGTGCGAACAGAGGAAAAAATACTATAAGAGGTTACTATGGTGACAAGGAAAGTCAAAACATGCACTCATGTTTTGAGTCACAACTGCTACATACAAAATCTTAAAGAGAAACATGAATTTCTCTCAGGTCATGGAACAGCTCAAAAAGGATTTTAAAAACCAAGTAAGGGAGGTAGGGGAAAAATTAGGGAGGGAAATGAGAGTAATAGAAGAAAATTACGGAAAAATGTCAGCTGCTTGGTAAAAGAGGTGCAAAAAAAAAATACTGAAGAAAATAACACCTTAAAAAACAGAATAAGCCAAAGGATAAAAGTGGAACTAAAATCTAGTGAGGAGAAGAATTCCTTGAAAAGCACAATTGGCCAAATGGGAAAAAAAAGTTTCAAAAGTTCACTGAAGAAAATAATTTCTTAAAAATTAGAATTGGGCAAGTGGAAGATAATGACTTTATGAGACATCAAGAAACAATAAAACATAATAAAAACATGAAAAATAGAAGAAAATGTGAAATTTCTAAATGGAGAAGTAACTGACTTGAAAAATAGATATGAGAGATAAGTTAAAAGTTATTGGACTCTGAAAGCTACGATCAAAGAAAGAACCTAGACATCATCTTTCAAGAAATTATCAAGAAAACTGACCTCATTTTCTAGAGCCAGAGGAACTAGAATGAATCCAGTAGTTACTTCCTAAAAGAGATCCCAAAATGAAAATTTCCAGGAGTAGTATACCCAAATTCCAGAGTTCTTAGGTCAAGAAGAAGATATTGAAAGCAGACAAAAAAATTCAAATATTGTGGAACCATGGTCAGAATAATGCAAGTTGTAGATGTTATACATGAAAGGATTTGAAGGCTTAGAAACTGATATTTTGGAAGGCAAAGGATCTAGGATTACAACCAAGAATCACTCACCCAGCAAAACTGAGTATAATAACCTTTTAGGGGAAAAAATGACATTCAATAAAATAGACTTTCAAGCATGCTTGATGAAACGACTAGAACTGAATAGAAATTTTGACTTTCAGATACAACACTCAAGAGAAGCATGAAAATGTTAACAGAAAAGAGAAATCAGAAGAGTTTCAATAAATTTAATTTGTTTACATTCCTACATGGGAAAATGATACTTGTAACTTAAAAACTTTCTCATTAATTTGTCTAATGAGAAATTTAAAAAATTTCTCGTTAGAAGAAGTATACATAGAAAGAGGGTATGTGTGTGAGTTGGGTATGATGGGATGATTACCTAAAAACATTAAATTTATGGGTGAAAAAGAGGAATGAACTGAGAGAAGGGGAAAGGGAGCATATTTTGTAGGGTGGGATAAGTTATCTCACATAAAAGAAGCTAGTTTATACAATGGAAGGGAAGATCTTGAAGGTGGTGATGGGAAAGTGAGTGATTCTTACTCTCATAAAAATTGGCTCAAAGAGGGAATAATATACATACTCAACTGGGTATGGAAATCTATCTTACCCTATAGGAAAGTAGGAGGGGAAGGGCATATTTGTGACTATTAGAAGGGAGGGCATATTGGGGGAGGTATAAGTCAAAAACAAAACACTTTTGAGAATAGACAGGGTTGAAGAAAAGATAAGAGTAAGATAAACAAGTTTGGGGGGGGGAGGATAGAAGGGAAGAAAATACACAGTAATCATAACTGTGAAAAAATTTACAGCAAGTTCCTCTGATAAAGACCTTACTTCTCAAATATATAGAGAACTGAGTTAAATTTATAAAAATAAGAGCCATTCCTCAGTTGATAAATGGTCAAAGGATATGAACAGGCAATTTTCATACAAAGTAAAGAAAGCTATCTATGATCATATGAAAGAATGCTCTACATCATTATTGATTAAAGAAACACCAATTAATTCTGAGCTACCACCTCCACACCTATCAGATTGGCTAATATGATAGAAAAGGAAAATGACAAATGTTGGAGTGCAAGTGGAAGAACTGAGACACTAATGCACTATTGGTGAAGTTATATATTGATTCAACTCTTCAGAGTAATTTGGAACCATGCTGAAAGGGCTAGAAAGCCATGCATACCCTTTGATCAAGCAATACCACTACTCAGGCTGTATCCCAAAGACATGAAAAACAAAACCAAAAACAAATAGACATATAAAGACATATAAGAGACATACAAAAACAAGAAAAATAAAAAGGAGGCCCTCTATGTGTAAAAGTATTTATAGCAGCTCTTTTAGTGGAAACCAAGAATTGGAAATTGAGGGGATGTTTGTCAATTGGGGTTTGGATGAAAAAGTGGTTTTATATGATCATGATGGAAATACTATAGATATGATGATCAAGATGTTCTCAGAAAATTCTGGACTTACATGAACTGATGCAAAGTGAAATGAGCAGAACCAGCAGAACATTGTGCAAACTAATAGCAATATTGTAAGATGATCAGCTGTGAATGGCTTAGGTATTCTCAGCAATGCAAATATCCAAGACAATTCCGAATGATAAAAAATGCTATCCACTTTTAGAGAAAGAACTGGCTGAAGGATATGAACAAAACATATTTTTTTCTTTACTTTTTTTTCCTTGGAGTTTTTATTTGCTCTGTGTTTTCTTTAACAACATGACTAGTGTAGAAATATGTTTTGCATGACTATACATATGCCTATATACATATACATAACCTATATCAAATTGCTTGCTTTTTCAATGATGGGGGCAGGAGGGGAAAGAAGGAGGGAAGGAGAGAATTTGGAATTCAAAATTTAAAAAATGAATGTTAAAAATTGTTTTTATATGTAATTGGGGAAATATTTAATAATTAAAAAAGTGTTTTCTATGATCAGTGAGTTACCTTGACAAAACTCTGTAAGTATCTGATTCATTTTGTACTCAAAGGCCAAATTTGTCTGTTATTCCAATTATCTTTTGATTGCCTTCCAGGGTCCTATATAATATTATCTTTATAGCATCACACTTACCTTCCATCTCAAGACACATCTGTAGCTGACCTTCCTTTCAGCTTTGGCCCAGTTTCCAACCAATGGGGCTCATCTTCTTGTGTCATATCTTTTATCATTTCAGTATTGTCTATGATGTTTTTTTTGGCAAAAATATTGGAGTTTTTTGCCATTTCCCTCTGCACAGTATCACTTTTATTAGAACTCTCTACTATGACCTGTCTTTGGTAGCCCTGCACAGCTTAGCTTGAGGTTTCATTGAGCCTATACAAGTACCTCTGCCACTAACCAGTGATCCAGAAGGGGTTGTCTGTGCATGGTACCTTTATAGGAAAATGTATTTTCCCTAATTATCTCTATTAATTAATTCTATTTTTGCTTTTGCTTTGTCTGAGATCATGATTGCTACCCTTGCCTCTCTTTTAAATGTCAGCTGAAGCATGATAGATTCCACTCCATCTCCTTTTTTTAACTCTATGTATATGTCTTTTAGTTTCTTATGGCTCAATTTTGGTTTCTAATCCATTCTACTATCTGCTTCCATTTTATAGGTGAATTCATCCAATTCAAATTCACAGTTATGATTACTGTGAATTTCCCTCCATTCTATTTTCTTCTGTTTATGCTTCTCTTTTTACTCTGTTCCTTCCCCCAAGTCTATTTTACTCCTGATCACTGCCTCCTTTAATCTACTCTCTTTTTAAAAGTCACCCCATCTTTTTCTCATATCCCCCTCCCCTCATATTTCCCTACAGGGTAAGATAAATTTCTCTATACAACTGAATGTGTATTCTTTCCTCTCTGAACCAATTTTTGATGAAAGTGGAATTTAAACATTGGCCCTCTCACTTTTTCCCTACTATAAAAGCTCTTCCTTGTGGGTCTCTTTTATGTGAGAAAACTTTCCTCATTCTACTTCTCCCTTTGTCCTTATTTCAGTGAATCCAATTTTTCATACCTTCACATTTTTGGGAGATCATTCCAACATAATCAACACACATCCATGCCTTCTGTCTATGTAAACTCCTTTTAATTGCCCTATTAATGATAAAATTCTCCAGACTTACATGAATCATCTTCTCATATAGGAATGTAAACAGTTTAGCTTTATTGAGTTCCTTATGATTTCTCTTTCATGTTTAGCTTTTTATTCTTCTCTTGAGTTTTCTGTTTGAATGTCAGATTTTCTATTCAGCTCTGATCTTTTCATCAAAAATTCCTGTAACTTCTCTATGTCATTAAATAACCATTTTCTCCTGAAGGATTATACTGATTTCCTGGGTAAGTTATTTTTTGTTGTAATCCTTGCTCCTTTGTCTTCCAGAATATCATATACAAGTCCTGTACCCCTTTAATGTGGAAGGTACTAAATTTTGTGATTCTGACTGTGGCACCATGATATTTTAATAATTTCTTTCTGGCTGAAGCATTTTCTCCTTGACCTGGGAACTCTGAAATATGGCCATAATGTTCCTACCAGTTTTCATTTTGGAATCTATTTTAGGAGGTGATTGGGTAATTCTTTTAATTTTTATTTTACTCTCTGGTTATAGGATATCAAAGCAGTTTTCCTCCATTATTTCTTAAAATGTGATATCTTTTTTTGATCATGACTTTCAGGGAGTCCAAGAATTCTTAAATTATCTCTCCCCAATCTACTTTCTGGGTCAGTTTGTCTGATGAACTATTTCACATTTTCTTCTATTTTTTCATTCTTTTGACTTATTTTTTGATGTATCATGGAATCATTAGTTTCCACTTGCCCAATTCTAATTTTTAAGGAATTATTTTCTTCATTGAACATTTGTATCTTCTTTCTCCATTTGGCCAATTCTGTTTTTTAAGAAGTTCTTTTTTTCAATGAATTTTTGTGCGTGTTATAACATTTGACCAATTTTGCTTTTAAGGTATTAATTTCTTCATTTCTTTTGTGCCTCTTTTACCAAATGGTTAGTTCTCTTTTCACAATTTTCTTGGATAATTCCCATTTCTTTTACCAATCTTTCTTCTACCACTCCTTTTTAACTCTTTTAGGAATTCTTGGTGAGCTTGTGTCAAATTTGTATTTTTTTCTATTAAGCTTTTCTTTTATCCATTTTCATGTTTTTGTCTTTTTATGATTTTGAATCTTGGTCTTCCTGCCACTCTAATGGCTTTTATGATCAATTTTTCCCTTCATTTTTTGACCCTATTTCTTGACTTTGAACTTTATGTTCAAACTTTATGTTGGGTCTGTTCACTTGGGTGTGGGAAGGCATCATACAAGCTTTTGCTTTTTTATGTTGCTGTTTTCAGAGTTAGTTCTGGGAGACTGCAAGTTTTTGATGTTTCAGAGATTCTGACCTGGATAGAAGTATGGTCCCTGCTCTCCCAGCTTTCACTCTGCTCAATCCTACATACTGCTGCCAAAGTAATTTTCCTTTAAGTGAAAATCTAACCATGTGACTCCCTACTCAATCAACAATACTACCTTCCTACTTTACTTCTAAAACTCCTTTGTTTAGCTTTTAAAGCTCTACGTTACCTGGCCCAAATTTGCCTTTCCAGCATTAAAGGACAGTATTCCTCCTCTGAGATCCAGCCAAACTTGTCTTCTTGTTTGTTCCTCACACAAAAAACCTCTTATCCATTCTCTGTTTTTGTACTATTTTCCATGCTTGGGATTCATGTATTCCCTTCTTACCTCCACATTACAAAAAATGCTCTTACCTTTTAAGACACACTTCAAACACCATTTTCTACATGAAGCATTTCCTATTATTCCCAACTATTAGTACACTCTCTCCAAAACTTGTATTTAACTATTTTGTTATTCACTTAATATTTATGCTGTCTCTATTTTTATATGTAATTGTTGTATCCTCCATTAGAAGTTCCTTGTCAGTAACATGACGGTCAGGAAAAGTGATACAAGGACACTCCTGAGGTCTCCCTGAAGAACTTTGGAATTAATTGGGTGACATGGGAGATGCTGGCAAAGTTCTGCCCAGCATGGCATATCCATATCAAAGAAGGCACTTGTGCTCTATGAACAAAGCAGAATTGAAGTAACTCAAAAGAAATATGCAATGAAAGATTTAGAGGATCCACTCTGAATATTCATCTGGACTATTTGTGCCTGACCTGTGGTAGAGCATTCTGAGCTCATTTATCTGACCAGCCACATTTGGAAATATTGTAACTTAACTCTGACAGTGATATCATTTTGGTCCACTTTGAGAATGGAGGTCAACTCTTCCTGGAAAGAATGGGTTAGTTAGTTCTTCTATTCTTTCACTCGTCCGGTGACTTCCTCGACCAGGACATCCCTCTGGGCACCACTTCTAAATAATATGTTAAAATGTAAACTCTTTGAGGATAGGATGGTTTTGTTTTTTCTTTTTGTATCCTTAATTTTTTTAACATGGTGCTGGACCCTTAATAAGCATGAGAAAATTGGGTAGATTGGGACAGCAAGTGATTTGTTGTGGTTGCTGTTCAGCTGTGCATTTAGTCCAAGTGCCTTCTTGTGTGTGAAGTTTAACTGTGGAAATTGGGAGAAAATCTTGCTCCACTGAGTCTAGCTCTGCATGGTTGGGGGGCTGGATCACCTCTCCCTGCTGTTTGGAGACCCAGATCCAGAGATTAATCCAAGAAGTTTTCTCACAATTGTACATCTCAAACAAGACATATGTTTAATCTGAAAACTGGCCCATACTGATCAGTTATTGTTTCCATGTTCCCTTGATTGGTCACAGACACTTAGAGAGTGTAACACCTCTTTAACACCTTCTGAATTCAGGGAATTGTACTTATTCACTCTCCCCCTTTCAACTTGGAAAATCTAGTTTCCTTGTAATTGACTTTGTTTGATTCATTGCCTTAAGCAGAGGAGTTCTGGTCCCTGTTTATTGGGCAACTGCCATACATTGCTTAATAAATTGCTGTCCTCAGACTTTGTTTTTCTCAGTCATTTCACCTTAAGTTAAGATGGAGTCTCTCACTGAGGGAACTCAGCTTTGTATCTGAAAGCTTTTTTGAAAAGAAAGTTTAGGCTAAAAGACAAACCTTTGACAAAAATTGCTAATATAATTGTTGACATAATGACAGAAAATTGTTAATACCAAATGTAATATTATTTATCATTCCTTTAAATGGTCCTAGTAAGGTCAGAACTTCAGTGAAGTCCTTAAATTCCTACTCAAGATTATTCTTGATTAGGTTGAGCTGAACCATACCCTAAATCTCCCCTCCTACCTTGGGATTTTACCTTGTAAAAGAACCTAGCTTGACCTGGATCTAAGCTCCTAGTGTCCTTGTCTCCTTCCACTGGGATTCATGGCATGAAGGGCAAAACAGTCAGAATGCCTGGATAGCCAAGGAAGACTGGAGTCTCATCACCAATCTTTGCTACCTCATACTCCTCCCTCCTACTTTTCTCCTAAAAGTGTAAGAATCTTTTCCTGTGAATCTGCTAGTGAATATTCCCCAGGGTGACAGGTTTGCTGTCCTGTTATCTTGAATAAAGATGCTTTATTCCTCCACTTAAGTTTTTGATGTATTTCAATATGTGACACCAGCCAAAGTAATGTTGTTTTCTCACCTCTGCCTGAGAGATGGCAGGCCTCAGAATCAAGGCAATGAACAAGCAGTGCTGGGGAGGCTTCTAGAAGCTCTAGGCTGAGTCCTTGAATATTCTGAAGCAATGTAACAGCACTCAGGACTGCAGTAGAGGTGGAAACAATGGAGACTACAGTTGCTCAATGGGGAGCAATCCTAGGGAGGAGTCCAAAGGACTGATTTTCTTCAGATGAAATGGATGTGTAGATTAAGTATGTGACTCTTTACTAGTGTATTCTATGCATTTACTCTCCCCAAACTTTGGGGGAAAGCATGTGTTATAAGAAGAACCAATGAAGGAGACAGGAAAGGAGCAGTTAGAGTTACAAGATTTGTGACAATAGAGTTTCACAGAAATTAAAGTAGGACATTGTGTAGATGGAGAAGATGATTACAAATTTGAAATGCTACAGAAAGATTAAAAAAGGATGAAGGCCAAGAGAAAGCCATTAGATTTAAGGGTGAAGAAATGATCTTTCGGACAATACTTTGGGTAAAATTATGGCCTTGAAAATCAGACTGTATACCCCATACACAGATTCTCAAAGGAAAATTATATTTATTTTCCTATAATTTCTCTCAAGTCTACATGATTGTCTTTTGGTTTTTCAGGCTTTATAGGGAAAATTGTATCTCATCAGGCTCCTTTACAGCATCAGTCCATACCTTCCCACTGGGTCCCCATCTCTTATGACAGTGTATTATGACATCCTGGTCTGCAGCAACATATTACCTCTCTAATGTTTTTGCAGATGCTGTGATTTTCAAAGAAGGCATCCCCTTGGGTAATGGTCTCATTTCCAGTCAACATTTTGAGAGTACTTGTTTTTCCTGCACCACTGAAGCCAAGAAGCCCTAAGCACTCTCCTTTCTGGACTGTTAGAGAGAGTTTGTCCACAGCCACAGAAGGGACTTTTGCCTTGTAATATATCTGTGAAGACACAATATGTTAAGGACAGTAATGATGAATTTTTGCAAGAAACATTGCTAGATCAACTTCATAGAAGCTATTCCCCTTACTTCAATGCAAGTTCCTCTCCCCTAATTGCAAAGACAAGCAGAACTTGGAACACATCTGATATACCCTTGATGAGATGATGTTGACCATAGATTGGCTTTACCTTTGTGAGTTTCCTAATAACTAATAGGCTGTTCAGAGATGAGATCATATCTTTAGGGCATGCCAGGACTTTCTCTCTCTCCTTTGCCACATCTTCATCTTCTGGAAATGTTGTTGGAGCAAATTCCATCTTCTGTATTCAAAGATAAAAGTTCAAAAATGTGGGTGACTTGAAGGCATGCTGGGCCCTGGTGGAGCTGGTGGGGGAAAGTTGCTATATAAAGGAGCAGAGAAGAGCTGGGAATATGTTTACATGGAAAATGTTAATCCTTCCTTGAAGAAGGATTTTTGATTGGATTTTTCATCCACCACTTTGGTTCTGTGAAAAATGATTCTCAAAGCTTCCCCAGCCCCCAGACAGCCCCTTCTCTAAAGTTCTTCATGAGGACATTACTGATACTGATAATGAGAATGAATTGAGTCTTATTCTGGTCCAACTCCAACTCAGGGCTGAATTGATTTAATCTGCTCAGGCTTGGGTGGAGACGGATTCTTCTACCTAGATAGCCCAAGACTGGGAATGATCTGGTAATGTTGGGGGATGGTCTGATAGAACAGGTATTTCCTCTGTCAGAAGGTAGAATGATGGTGGGGGTGATATCAACCCCTGTTGAAAAGGTATTAATAATCATTTAATATCATTTTTTGAACTCTAATAAGGGCCAAAACCTGAATTAATCAACCAGAAGAAGAGCCTGAACCTAAGAGTTTCTTTGTTCCCTGAGTAAACTCAAGAGAATCCCTCTTCCTATGTCAACAAGGTCAGATAGGGCTGACTTAAGAGCACTCTTTCCTCTGTTTATGACAGAATGCCTGAAACCAGAGTGTTGGAATTTGCTTTATCTCGGTATCACAGAGACATATGCTATATGAGGGAAACCCAGACATCCTGGGATCCTAATTTCTAACTGATGCAACTTTAGTAATTGTCTTGTCTCACTGTGTTGATGACTTATTCAACTAAGGAACTTCCTTTCTCATGGAATGGGTAACACAAAAACCATAAGGAAACCATAAATTTGAGTTGGGATTGTTCTAAGGTGTATTTAAACTTTCTCATTGTTTCATCAGGGTGTCAGAAGTTTCCTTCTGGTTCCATGATCATGTATCTGCTTAGTTTTAAAGTAATAAACAATATGAATTTACATATGACCTAACCTGTTTGCCTCTTTTAACCAAAGTTTCAAGTCAACAGTTATGGTGCCATGACTTGGATGAACTGATGGAATGCGAGAGAACAGAACACCCCACTTTATCTATGCTAAAGCCTCAGGGGACTCAGGATTCAGTTTTCCTGGAGTCTTATCCTTGATGGAGTAGGGTAAATTACTTTATTCCCAGCTTCCAAAGTAGGAGTCCCTACTAGTTTGAAGTCTGAAATTTCCTTTAAGCTAGCTCTGGGGGCTGGGGGTGGGGGTGGGGGGACACCAAGTTGCCTTAAATCACTTTGGATTAATTAGGTCCCCTTTGAGGATTGATCTAGGAAAATTAGCGTAAGTAATGCCAGCACTAGTGTCAGTTAACTAAAGATAGCCCCAAACTATGTTGGCCACAATAGGGCTCATTTGGACTTTACTTTATCTTAAAACCAAATATAGCTTAAAGGTCAACAAAAATTTAGAATAGCCAATTCATGATGGGGGTTTCTGACAAGCTTTTAATTCCCCCTCTCCTTGTCATAAATTTTGAGCTCTGTTTGTATCTGTCCTGTCATATTTTGTCTGCTAGTGTGTGTCTGTATCTGTATTGTATGCTGTGAATGAGTCTTTTGGGATTTGAAATGCAGGCAATCAGAGACTTCTAGGGGCTACAACTAGGGAAACAAACAAAACTGTAAGATTTCATTGTTGTTTCAGTCTGGCCAACCTGGAATTACAACGAAAATTAGATGCAACTAATAATATGTTAGTAGATTCTGTAGGTTGTGAAATTAATCATTAAAAAGTTTGGCAACTGATCATTTGGAATTACTGGAGTAAACTCCTGAGATTGTGGGTGGCTCCAGGAGCTCAACTGTGCTGAAATACCTCTTCCCAATCCTGAGCGTGTAGCATTCCCTACTTCCTCCCCAAGACGTATTTTAGTATGGGGATTTGGGGATTTTTAACATCTACAAGAATTCACGTTAATCCCTCTCATCCCAGAAGAGAATTCAAGAGAATTATATGGAAAATTTAAATTACACTTGCCAACCTGGCAAAAGGAGGAAAGGATCACTTCCAAACTGATAGTGATCCTAATAGTCCTGTGCCCCTGGAAAACTTGTAGCTCACTCTTCTAGGCAAAACTTGAAAATAGCACCCAGGTCCTATATTATATGTATTGTCCACCCTGTCTGAGCAGTTGCAAACTGCCCCAGGCTTAGTAAATATTGCAGTTGTGGGGGAAGGGAGATATGAATATACTGGGGCTGTGACAAGCATTCCCTAAACCTTGCATGCAAGAATTACCACCATGGGGACACTAACCTCTCTGCTCTTGATAAACTCTACACTTCTCTGTTCCGGTTGCAAAAAAACGTTTTATCTCTGTTTGACTGATTTCCTGATTTGTAAAGGGAAAATTAATAATGGTTGCTGTTATGGGATCAACATTTTCCAATTTGGAATGTAAAGGAAAGTAAAGGTAGCCTGAGTAATGGATTTGAAAGATTAGGAAAGAAAAATAAAAGCTTGAGTGAATATATGAAGTTTAAAGGGAAAAAAAAACTGGGAACCAATGGGAGTGGGCTGGGTAAGAGCAAACCCCTGTATTCTAAGTGGACCCCTCCCCACATCCTGGGCTGGGTGCCCTTGTGCCAGCTTCAGATGGTTTAAGCATATTGAGAGGGTGTAAGGAAGATTGATTTTGTTTTAAGTAGAAAGAAAATGAAAATAAAAGTTTTGTAGCTTGATTTGAAAACCAGTAGATAAAGTTATAGAGGGTTAGAAGGAATTATGTCCACCTGCCTTTCAGGATAAAGCCTTGTTAAGTCTAGCATTGTATAAATATGGGCTATAAGAAAGATATTAATTATTGTAAATTGAGATTATTACAAAAATCTTAAAATGTTTCCTTGTACTGTTCAATTAATTATTAAGTTAAGTCTGGAAGCTCTGGAGGTTTCTGCCTGGAGAAACTGACCATAGTACTCTGTCAGCATTAATTCAAATTCCTTAGGTCTCTTTTTATGCCTGGATTAAAAGCAGCAGTAAGAATATTGGCCCAGCACATTTTTAGCTACTTTCATGATGACAAGTATGATTTCAAACTGTTTGTACAACTTTATGTTGTACAGCTTTGACCTGAAATGCTAAGGGAAGCTCTTTATGTGGTAAGTCTCAAAGGAGATAGGATTTCAAGACTTTAAGGAAGTAGAGGAAAGGTTATTTGGAGTTGGGAATCATCACCATGAGTCTTATTAAGGGAAAATATGAATTTGTGTATAATATTTCCTTTTAAATATTGGACTTGTAAAAAACTGCAATGTTTATCATTAACAATTATAATTCCAGATTTGATTTGATTTAAGTAAATATCTGTGATGAAGGAATAAGAACAGCATTTGAGAGTTCTCTTCCTATAAGGATTAAGCACAAAAGAATATTCTTATCTGGCATTAAGAAATTTATTAACTGTATGGCCCCAAGAAAGTTCTATTTACTCCAGCTTACTGTTCTGGAAGGGGGTAATAATGGAATCCACCTCCCAGGAATGTTGTGAGGATCACATGATTGTAAAGTGCTTGGCACACTGCTTGGTGTAGGACAAATGCTATCTAAACGTTAACTGCTTAAATGTAATCAGATATGTCCTCCTTAAAAAAAAAATAAACAAAAAACAAGCAAAAAACCTCAAAAAGACATCTAGACAATGGTGAAAATTTCCACCCCTGGTTCTGAAATGGTAGGATGAGAAACAGAAACTTATTTATTTGTTTTAATTTTAATTTATTTACTTTTAGTTTTCAGCATTCATTTCCAAAAGATTTTGTGTTCCAATTTTTTCCCTATCTCTTCCCTCCCTCCACCCCAAGACAGAATGCATTTTAATTACCCCTTCCCCCAATCTGCCCTCCCTTCTATTACACTTCTCCCTTCCCTTATCCCCATCCGCTCTATTTTCTTGGAGGACAAGATAGATTTCTATATCCCATTTTTAACAATTGTTTTTAAAACTTTGAATTCCAACTTCTCTTCCTCCCTCCCTCTGAACCCATCCCCACTGAGAAGGCAAGCAATTCAATGTATGTTATGCATGTGTAGTTATGCAAAGGACTTTCATAAAAGTCATATTGGGGAAGACTATATTTCCCTCCATCCTATCCTGCCCCCAATTATTCTATTCTCCCTCCTCAAAAGTATTTACTTCTAATTATGCCCTTCTCCCACTTGCCCTCCCTTCTATGATCTCCCCATAACCCCACTTATTCTCTTCTCCCCTACTTTCCTATAGTGTAAGATAGAGTTTCACAACAAATTGAGTATGCATGTTATTCCCTCCTTAAGCCAAATGTGATGAGAGTGAGGTTCACTTTTTCCCTCTCATCTCCCCTCTCTTCCCTTCCATTGAAAATGCTTTTTGCTGCCTCTTTTATGTGAGAGGTAATTCACCCCATTCTATTTTTCCCTGTCTCCCAATATATTCCTCTCTCACCCCTTAATTTTACTTTTTTAGATATCATCCCTTCCTATTTAACTCAACTTATGCCCTCTGTCTATATGTGTATAATCCCTCCAAGTACCCTAATACTGAGAAAAGTCTCAAGAATTATAAATATTATCTTTCCATGTAGGAATGTAAACAGCTCAACTTTAAGAAGTCCCTTATGATTTCTCTTTCCTGTTTACCTTTTCATGTTTCTTTTGATTCTTATGTTTGAAAATTAAATTTTCTATTCGCCTCTGTTCTTTTCATCAAGAATGCTTGAAAGTCCTCTATTTCATTGAACAAGTATTTTTTCCCCCATGAAGTATTATACTTAGTTTTGCTGGGTAGGTGGTCTTGGTTTTAATCCTAGCTCCTTTGATTTCCAGAATATCGTATTCCAAGCCCTTCCATCCCTTAATGTAGAAGCTACTAGATCTTGTGTTATCTTGATTGTATTTCTACAATACTTGAATTGTTTCTTTCTGGCTGCTTGCAATATTTTCTCCTTGATCTGGGAGCTCTGAAATTGGCTACAATATTCCTAGAAGCTTTCCTTTTGGGATCTCTTTCAGGAAGTTATTGGTAGATTCTTTCAATATTTATCTTACCCTCTGGTTCTAGAATATAGGGCAGTTTCCCTTGAAAATTTATTGAAAGATGATCTCTTTCATGGCTTTCTTGAAAGATAATGCTTTCATGGCTTTCAGGAAGTCCCATAATTTTTAAATTGTTTCTTCTGGATCTATTTTCCAGGTCAGTGGTTTTTCCAATGAGATATTTCACATTGTTATTTTTTCATTCCTTTGGTTTTGTTTTATAATTTTTTGATTTTTCATAAAGTTATTAGCTTCCATCTGCTCCATTCTAATCTTTCAGGAATTATTTTCTTCAGTGAGCTTTTGGATCTCCTTTTCTATCTGGCCAATTCCACTTTTTAGGGGATTATTCTCTTTGTTGACTTTTTTTTTTATCTCTTTTGTCATTTGGGTTAGTAGATTTTTTAAAGTGTTATTTTCTTCAGCATTTTTTTGGGTCTCCTTTAGCAAGCAATTTACTCATTTTTCATAATTTTCTTGCATTGATTTTTCTTCCCTAATTTTGCTCCACTTCTCTTACTTGATTTAAAAAACCCTTTTTGAGCTTTTCCATGGCCTGAGACCAATTCATATTTTTCTTAAAGGCTTTGGATGGAAGAGCTTTGACTTTGTTGTCTTTGGTTTGCATGTTTTGGTCTTCCTTGTCACCAAAGTAAGATAGTATAGTCTGATTCTTTTTTTGGTTTTTGCTCATTTTCCCAGCCATTTACCTGACTTTTGAGCTCTTCCACACAATCTGTGGGCCTAGAGCTCCAGAAACAGTACCAGTCTCTTCCCCTGCTGCTACTGTGGCTGCCATGGGTTCCTCCACCTCCTTCCCCCTCTACTGCCCTGGGGCTGGACCACTTCACTCTCTCACACTGGTCCCATAGGCTTTTCCCACTGACCTTCCAATTTATCCCCAGCATTTGGGGTCCTAAAGTCTGGAAACTGCCACAGGTGCAAGAGATTCAATCTCCCCAAGGCCTGTTCAGGTCCTATCTGTGCTGGTATGACTGGTGCTGGACTGTGCACTGCCCCCCGTGTGGCTTGATAGACACTTCCAGGCTATTGTGGTCTGGAGATTTGCTTCACTCCATCATTCTGTGCATTCTGCTGGTCCAGAATTTGCTTAGAGTCATTTTTGTATAGGTATTTGGCTAGGCTTGGGGGCAGTGCTGTAGAAAGTGTGTGCTGTTACCCTGCCATCTTGACTCTGCCCCCCAGCTTATTTTTCTTTAAGTTCATAAAACCACTTCACCTTTCCCCAATGCCATTTGATATCCTTAACCTCCCTTGAGGGCTACAGTCCTGGCTGAAGATAATGCTATCTTGCCTACAGACCAGATCCTGAACTTAACTTTATTGGGACTTGTCCCTTTAAATCCACAACATCAGAGATGTTTTGAGGAAAGCTTGCTGATTCCAGTCTCCATCCACCTCTCTTTGCCCCTCTCTCATCTAGGAGAGGTATACAGAACCACCCCATGGCCACCTTCCTCAGCCCAATTTTTCAGAATAATAATAGCCTATTTGTGATGGGGGTTTCTAATAAGCATCTCAGAGCTTTTCAGACTTCCCCTTTCCCTGTCATTTGTATATTTGTTGTGTCAGTTTGTCTGTGTCTATCTCTCTGTGACTGTGCCATGTTTGTAAGGTGAGCTAGATATTGTTACCTTGAAAGATTTAAAATGGATCCAGCCAGAAAACTGTTTAAAGGTGGTAGCTAGAGAGAACCTGGGAAAGATTAATGAATCATTTTTTAAAAAAATATTTTGAGGTTATAGCTGAAAGCAGGACAAATTAGGTTATTTTTAAAAGAGAAAAAGCCTGTAAGACTTTTTTTTTTTGATGATTTCAAAAAAATTAGATAAATTCTGAGTTAAAAATATCTTAGAAGATTCAGGAGGTTTTGAGATTAATCATTAAGGAGTTTGGAAATTAGTCATTGTAAGTTTTCAGGGAAAACTCCTGAGACTTTGGGGTAATTCCAGGAATTCACCCCCTTCTGAAACACCTCCCCAAATCCTGATCCCTCAGCGTTCCCCACTCCCTCCTTTGCTCCATTGATTATCTCCTATTTATTTTATATAGATTGTCTGTGTATATCTATTTGCATGTTGTCTCCCCCATTAGACTGTGAGCACCTCCTGAGCAGCAATTCTCTTCTGCCTTTGTACCATGAGCAATAGGCACTTAAATGCTTAGTGACTCACTGATAGGTATGTATGTATTGTAGGAAAGCAAAGGAGTTGTAAGCTAAATAGAGGTTTTTTGGTGGCATAGTGAGTAGACCACAAAACCTGGAGTCAAAAAGACCTGAGTAAAAATCCTACTACAGATACTAGTTGTGTAACTGAGGGCAAATTCCTTAAGTTCTTCCAGCCTGTTTTCTTCCCACCCAATCTCCAATCAATGGCTGTTTTTGAACCCTCCTGGCTTACAGTGAATGTCAATAGTAACAGTTTCTCTTCCAAACAATAATTCTGAGGCTCCTGCCCCACCCAGCATGATTTATATATTTATTTTTTCTTTTCTATTAAAGGGGTCATCCCCCTGACTACTTTTTGAAGAGGCCAATTCACTGAATAGGCATTACCTCACTTTAAGTGAGGTACCAGAAAAAGCCTTAGCCTGTTGCATTCTGGGCCTTCTCCAGTCATTCTGATGAATATCTGGTCACTGGATCCAGATGGCTAAGGAGGAGAAAGTGAGATGTGTGACCTTGCACAGCCCTCCCTTACTCAAAATAAAGTCAAGTACAAGTCTTTTCATCATCTTCCTGATGTCATGGTCCTCTTCAAAAACAAAGGATGAACGCAACAACCAACAAGTGCAATACTGGATCTATTAAATGATAGATTGATACTGGAACATCTCTGAGTTACTATAACAGGATGAAAGTATGAATATATTACAAATTTAACCTATATTTGTGGCCAAATATTATTATAGGGATGATATCCTCCTAAAGGGAAAATGATTAGACAAAGTAATGAGACAGATGTAATGTGATAAGATTTCTAATTAAATGGGACAGCAAAAATTTTGAGAAAAGCAACAGGATTAGACTGTTTTCTCTAAGAATTATATATAGATGTATGTGACTGGCTTCCAAAATTTACCTATCATATATCATTACCTATACAGGATTTAAGCATGTTTTGGTAACAAGCTCTCAAAACTGGACTTTTACACACAAATTGTATGGATAATGATAAAGAAAGTGAAGTTATTTTTCCATGATTAAAATATCTGTCTGAAAATTTTAAAAGACAGAAGAGCTCATTTTATGGTTGGCCCCTCAATATTTAAAAAAAAAAAGATTCTTATGATAGGTACAGGATTTAAGTAAGGAGAGAAATAGCAAATGGTAGAAAAATGGTGGAGAAACAGGAAAAAGTAGAGAAACAGCAAAAAACCTCATCAAGTGGTAGAGAAAATTGAAATTCTCTGATGTTTCAAAATTGGAGAAGCAATTTGAAGTAATTGTACTAAATTATACTAAGTTAGAATTATCTAGATTTGAAACCAGAGAAGCAGAATCCATTTAGAGCTGTCCTGAGAAGACTATTGTCCAAGAAAAGATATCCAGGGACCAGATAACTACATGAAACATCTGGGATTCAAAAGGTGTTGCTTAAATGAACACTGAGAACCAGTTACTGGGATATAGTGAGACGATGTTATTTAACAATGGTGATAATGATTATGTCACTTTGCAGGGTTATATTTATGTTTTTCTTGGTTACTTTGGTGACATGTAAATATCCCTTCTCAAAACTAGTCCATTGTGAGCTCTCTAAATAGTTTGATCTGTACATGATTTAATGTAATTACTCAGTTGTGGGAATTACAAGAAAAATTTTATTGCATTGTTTGAACTCAGCCCTGCATGGCTGGGAAACTAGACAATTTCTTTGTGACTTTAACCAAGGACTTATGTTATGCTGTTTTCTCTCAACTGTCAATCTTATGTCTTCTAAGATGCCCTATCAGGTCCCTCTGCTGCCAGCTTGTGGAGTTGAAGTCCTAGATTATCTGAAGATGCCTGCACTCCAAGTAGCCATCTGAGTCCACAAGAGACCTTGTCTTCTGGCTCTGCAAGGCCATGAAGAAGATGACATCTAATGCAGATGGCTTTCTCAAGAATCCAGACCCAGGCTGTGAGATGAAGGGCTCCCTCCCCACTTGAAAAGGGGGGGGGTATCTTTGCAGTTGCTTACATGCCACATACTGTTTGTCTGTATCTCTAGGCAGTCCTGGTTTTGGTTTGGGTTGCCTGGCAGTATGATTTTCTTTTCCTATGCCCCTCATTTCCCTTACTTTGGGTTTCCTTTGGTTCCATCCTTACTTTCTTTGGGTAGCATTGTAATGGGCTCCTAAAACTCCCCTTCCTGAGGAAGAGTGAGGTTTTTCCCCATGCCTTCCCTAGTTTACGGGTGTAACTTCCGGCACATCTTTGATCAAAAGGAGGTATATGCAAACCAGCTTGAGACCCCCCCCCCGCCCATCACCTAAAAAAAAAGGCCAGAAAGCTGGATTGGCCAATCAGGAAAAAGACATTTTGGCCCACTCTGAGTTAACATACCATAATCCTCTGAAAGCTCTCTGAATGAACCCCAAATCCTCACTTTGTATCAATATAAACAGGAACAGTTGAAGCTGACTAGGAGCATTTTTCTGTTTATGACTGAGAAGGACCACATGCCTTGAAATGGACACTAGCTTGATTAACATAATTTCTCTTATCCTGATGTTTTATGGATACTCTCCCGTTATGACATTCCTATGTTTATGGCTGACAGATATGGAAACTATAATTTTGGCTGAAACAGGCATGCTGAGTCAGGAAGGAAGGGGAGGCCCTTCCTAGCTTTATGGGTGTATAGTCTCTTTCAACTAGCCTTTCTTTGAGTTCAGTTTATTTTGACTCACATGGACATGTATGTTTTGCTAACTTAAAGAAAATAAACTGCACATATATGACCTAAATTCATTTGTCTCTTTTAAGACCAAACTCTGAAGGTTGTCCTAATTTAGTTTGCCTCTTAAGATCAAACTCTGGAGGCTGGCAATCCAAAATCTGAACAATTATCCATTGCCTACCAAGTGAAGGCTAATTTCCTTAGCTTGACATTCAAGACAAGTCACAATTTGGATATAACCAATCACTGCATGTTTTAACTCTTCACATAGTTTACCTTCTAGCTAAGAGAAATGATTATTTCTCTCATGTTAAGGAACCAAATATTAGGAAGATTCAGTGTTTTTTCCTTGTTTCTATTTTCTCAACCAATGTCCAGTCTTTCAAGAAGATCTCTGACCTTATATTCAAATTTACCCCACCTAGACAATCTTATCTAGGTGGACTTGTTGCCCCACCCAACTAGAAAAAGCTTACAAAGAAGCCTAATCTGGATGAAATATGGCCCACTATGTTCTTGTCAGACTGGTCTGAATGATTCTAGTCACTTTTAAAATCTTTAGCAGTAGATTGACTGGAAATAGTGAATTTCATAATATGAAATGCTTGGAATAAATAGCCCTTGTACAAAATATAATATTAACTGAAATTTTAAATTGAGTTTCTATATGATACTATTTGGAAAATAGATTCATGCATGATAGAATTTATTCTGGTCTCATTTTAAGTGAAATTCATTACTATTATCTATTTACCTATTATTATAATACTATATGGATCAGGAAATGTGTTAGTCATGTGATTTTAAGCCAAGTTATCCTAGTTATGTGATTTGTAATATGTTTTTTTTTTATGGTGCCAATTTTAAATAGATTTTATTCTCCAGAAGAAGAATTGCATTTCCACTCATTTCCAGTACTGATGAAGTGCAATGTTGTTCACTTTTCTTGCTCTGCACATATTCAAGTATTCTGAGTGACTAGATTAATACAGTAGCTTAAATGTTACTTTTAAATCTTTACTGCTGTGGCTACAAATTTGAGTCCTTCGATTTCTGGAAAGCTGTGTGGAATGTTGTTTCTTCTGGTGTGTTTAGCTGACCATTTCAGCAGTGGATCCAGAAGAAGCAATTCCAGATGGGGCTGCTCCATTCCCCTGGGAATCCACCAGGAGTGCCTCCTGGCATTCCTCCTGCACTCTGGCATACTTTGTAATGATGGGGGTGTAGACCTTCTCCAATTCTTTCTACTGATGCTCAAATTCTTTCTTTCAGCCAGTTGATTATTTCATTACATTTGTCAAGGATCTTCTGTTTGTCCTCAACAACTTTGCCTTGCAGTTTTTTATCCTCTGTAGTAGACTTTATGTTGAAAGTACAAGACAATTCTTATCTCACCTTGTCTCTCTGCTTCTCATACTCAGCCTTGTACTTCTCAGCCTCCTGGACGGTACTCTTAACGTCTTCCTTGCTCAGACGTCTTTTATCATTGGCGATGGTGATCTTGTTCTCCTTGCCTGTGCTCTTATCCACAGCAGAAATACCGAGGATGCCATTTGCATCAATGTCAAATGTTACTTCAATCTGAGGAATACTCCTGGGTGCTTGGAGGATTCTTGTGAGCTCAAATTTGCCAAACAGGTTGTTATCTTTTGCTATTGCTCTCTCAACGTCATAAATCTGAATAAGCACACCAGCCTGGTTGTCCAAATAGGTGGTAAAGGTTTGAGTCTGCTTGGTGGGGATGGTGGTATTATGTTTGATCAGAATGGTCACAACTCCACTAACAGTTTCAATTCCAAGGGAAAGAGGAATGACATCCAACAGCAGCAAATCTTGCACATTCTCAGATTTATCTCCAGACAAAATGGCAGTCTGAACAGCTACACCATAAGCAATAGCTTCATCAAGACTGATGCTCTTATTGAGCTCCTTGCCATTGAAGAAGTCTTGTAGAAGATTCTGGATTTGGGAGATTTGAGTGCTAGCACCCACCAGGACGATGTCATAAATCTGTGATTTATCTATTTTTGCATCTCTTAAGGCCTTTTCCACAGGATCCATGGTGCCACAGAAGAGATCAGCATTCAGCTCTTTGCAATGGGCTCAGGTGATTGATGTATAGTAGTTGATATTTTCATAGAGGGAGTCAATTTCAATACTGGCCTGGGTACTAGAAGAGAGGGTATGCTTTGCACATTCACAAGTGGTGTGAAGATGGCAAACAGCCCTCTTTTTCTTACTTATGTTCTTTTTGTGCTTTCAATTGAACTTGGCAATGAAATGGTTGACTATTTGGTTGTCAAAGTCCTCCAAAGTCCTGCCATCTTCAATGGTAAGAATGGAGATGTTGAAAGTACCATCTCCAAGGTGAAAGATCAATACATTTCTCTTGGCACCAACCTTTTTGTCCAAGCCATAAGCCATATAAGCAGCAACCGGTTCACTGACGATTTGGAGAATGTTGAGACCAGTGATGGTTCCAGCATCTTTGGTGGCCTGACACTGGGAATTATTGAAATAGACTGGTACAGTGACCACAGTATTTGTTATAGTCTTCCCAGGGTAAGCTTTAGCAATTTCTTTCATCTTGGTCAAGACCATAGAAGATAATTCTTCTGGAGAGAAACTTTTGGTCTCCCCTTTATACTCCACTTGAATCTTAGGCCTGCTTATGTCATTCATCGCTATGAAAGGCCAATGCTTCATGTCTGACTCTATAAATACATCATCGAATCTGTGACCAATCAGATGTTTAGTATAAAAAACTGTTAGTAGGGTTAATCGCAACTTGATTCTTTGCAGCAGCACTGATGAAATGTTCTGCGTAGGTGAAGGTGACGTAGCTTGGGGTGGTCTGTTTCCTTGATCTTTGGCAATGATCTTCATTTTCCCATGTTGGAAGGCTCTCATACAGGAGTAAGTGGTGCCAAGATCAATGCCAACTGCAGGTTCCTTAGACATGGTTGCTAAGGAATCTGGGATTATAGCTGACCACTGTGGAGAAAGAAAGGCTGCTTCTGCACTGAGTCAATTTGTAATGTGTTAAAGAAAAGTGCCTAACATTAATTTGATAATTCATTGTTTTAGACATATTGTTAGAAAATTTTGCTGTTCTTTCATTCCTTTAGGTTATTGATTTGTTACAAGACTGTTGTAAATATGTTATATTAAAAAAAACTTTTTAGAAATATAGGAGATAGTTATAAGGTTTTTCTGGGAATTTGGCATATCAAGGAAACCCTTTGAGTATCCTCATCTGTAAAAGTTCAGGCCCCCAAATTCTTGCTAGACCTGCTAACAATTTAAAGTAACATTGAGTGCTTGTGTTTATGGCAGATTGGTAATTGAATTAGAGTGTCAGTATTTTAAGATTTTAAGACTAATGCTTAGGTTAAAGTACAGTGCTTTTATTTTAGTTAAGAACTGGAAATTGCAAAGGAAAAGATTTTTATTTCTATAAAAAAATCAGTCTTTAACCAGCTTTGGTCTAGTAATAAAGTTAGATCAACATCTGATTAGCTGTGTCCAACCACCTTTCAGGATAATCTGTAGGAAGCCCATATTAAATTTAACACTATACAAATAATGAATATTGTAAAAATATTGGTTATTGTGATTTGTGAATATTATGTAGGATATTAAATATTATGCAAATGAGAATTATATAATTAACTCCTCTGTGAAAACTCTGGAAGATTTCCACCTGGGAAAACTGGCCGTGCCCTGCCAACATTAGATCAAATACTTTAGATCTCTTTTCGGTTGGGCCCAAACCAGTCATTCAACTGGAATCTCATATTTTAGCCCAGCACACTTTAAGCTAATCTAATTATAACACGTGTGAATTCAAGCTGTTTGTATTCAAACTGTTTGTATAACTTTATATATGTGTGTATATACATAAATATATACATACATATATACATATACATAATCATAATACATATTTCTTAATATATGCCACTTGAAATTCCAGGGAGGATGGGAATTAGAAGCTAAATACTTAGGGTAGCTCCTTGGATCCAGCTATTCAAGGAAGTTGAGGATAAGGGTACAGGAAGCTGGGAATTTTTACCATGTGTCTTTTAGAAAAAGAACATATATATATATATACATATATATATGAATTTATGGATAATAATCTTTTTTTGCTTTTGAAGTGCTAAGAGTAGGGACCTTGGAAAAACTGAAATTAAAATGTAACCTTTAGCAATTATAAATCCAGATTTCATTTGTTTTAAGCCAAAATTGGTCCTGAAGGAAATCAAAATATAGTCTGAGTGTATTCTCTTAGCAGGATAATTATGGTAAATGAGAAACTAATATAAGACATTTGCTATTTGGCATTAAGAAATTTGTTAGTTGTCTGACCCCAAGCAAGTTATCTTATGTCTGCTTACCTCAGTTTACTATTCTGTAGGGGAAAATAATAGCATTCACCTCCCAGGGTTGTTGTATGAATCCCATGATTATAAAGAGCTGACAACAACTTTGGAGGTAACTGTTGTTCTTATCACCATTTTATAGTTGAGGAAACTGAGATAGATTGAAGTTAAATGATTCACAGTGGTAAGTGTCTGAGGGAAGATTCGAACTCCAGCCTCTGAACACCAGGCCCAGAAATCTCTCAGTGGTGTTACTTAGCTGACTTGTTACTTCCTGACCAAGAAGTGTGGCTTGGCTTCTTTAAGTACACCTCTTTTGGTTTTTAGCTTCCACTGAATTCATTATCTCTCTAATCCCTTCCTCTGTTCCTGGAAGTTTTTTTTTTTTTTTAGCATTGGGATTCTTAAGTCCTTCTGTCTCTTTATCATAGACAATTCTCCTTTACTTACTAAAAATGAAACCTTAATGAGTCATCATAACATTTCATGCTTTAAAAATTAAGAATTTTTAATATTTTTATTTCAAAAATAAAGAATTTATTTCCTTCCTTTGATTAAAAAATTAAGAGGGAAGAATATAGACATATGGCAATGTTTCACAGAAACCCCTCAAAATAAAAACAAAATTCAGGGTGTATTGAGGTTCTAAATGGTGTAAAAATGTCACTCAAGAAAGCAAAATGTAAAAAATGTCAAGAGATAGCAAGAGACTCCCCACCTCAGAGCCAGGAATACAGAAGTCAGAGAGGTTGTGGGGGGAAAAACACTCAAAATACAGGAACTTGAGAAACCAGAAAAATTAGGGAAACAAATACCAGAAATTTGACCATTGAATAGTATTATTTCTTTTCTTTTGCTCTACATCTCTCTGACTTTAGTGAATTCTGGTGATTTTTTCCTGATAATTCATCTATCATCATTTTTGTGGTCATATTCTGTGAACACTTAGACAAATACTACGTGTAGCCATCTGCCCATCACTTGTTGCAGCTAATAAATATTTTGGAACCAGTGAGGCAGAAGGGGTAATTCCCTTATCGGGGCACTCATTCTTATAGGAAGGCGTTATATTAGGAACATAATGTACCTTAAAAAACTGTACAATCGTGTGTGTATGTGTGTGTGTGTGTGTGTGTGTGTGTGTGTGTGTGTACACACACATATATACGTGCATACACAATACAATAATTTAGCTACAAATTATTAAGAAATGTTACTCTTAAGAAATGTTATACATTAGTGGATACTGCTGTGTTGTAAGAAATCACAAGCAGGTTAGTTGTAGAAAAACATGGAAAGATGCTCATGACATAATGCAGAGTAAAACAAGCAGAATCAAGACAATATTGTATGTAGCCATGACAATACTGTTTGAAGAGTAACTGACTAAGCTATTTTGAGTATTATGATCATTCAAATAAACTATGAAGGACTTATGAAGAAAAATGCTATCCACTTCCATAAAGAACTGATATAGAGTAGTATGTATTGTATGGTTTCACATATATGTCTATATCAAATGTTGGCTTCTCTAAGTACAAGATTTGGGGGGAGGAAAACAACCTGGAACTCAAAATGTAGCAAAAAATTTAAAAAAAATGAAATCTTACACATGTACATGAGCATACATGGCTTTTCATAAGTGGCTATCTAAAGTTAAACCGCATTTTCATGATGGCAGAGCTATAGTGCTAATAACCATGGATAATACCATATTCAAGGAAAGATGTGACTAAAATGGGTTAAGTGAGAAAAGTTAATTTCTTTCTTTTTAGAAGAAGAAACAGAGTGAGTCAGAGGCCCTTGGGTTTAAATTTCAGTATTGTTAACCAGATGTTATTAAATAATTCACTGACTCTGGGTGGTTTTCCTTTTCTTCCTTAGAAAAAGAAGAAGTTGATTTAGATGAGTTCTAAACTCTTCCTTAGTTTTAAATAGTATGATCCTACTTTTCCTAAAGTGGAGTCAAGATGGCAGGGCAATGAAAATTTTACAGTTGGACTCCCTCAACATTCTCCTCCAAACAGTTTTAAAATATTGCCTCAAACAAAATTCTTGAGTGGAATAAACAACAAAAGGTTGGAGTAAGACATTTTTCCAGCACAAGACAACTTAGAAGTTGAGAAGAAGAGATCTGTGACACAGAGCTTAAGGCTGACTCTGAGTGCATACAGCAGAACCAGCCATTGTGGGCCTTAGAAATTGATGTGACAGCAGCAGCAACAGTAGCTTTAGGGACTTTTAGTTCATAGACAGTAAAGGGACTGGACAACTAGTCAGAAAGAAATTACAGGGGACCCCTGTGCTAGCACTTGGGACAGGACTGGGCACTGTTTCTTAACTCATTGGCCATAACTAAGTTTGAATCACAGTTCAGGGTGGAGAGGAGCTCCTGTAATTGCAAGAGAACAAGGGCTCCTCCTGGGTAAAGAAATGAAAACTGTATAAGAAAATGGAAAAAGTCAATAGACCAGGAGAGCAATGACCACACCTGTCCACAGATCTTACCACCTTGGAAGCACTGAAAACTTACAGTCCCCCAGAACTAGTGGTGAGAACAGTAAGGCAAAAATAGTGAAGTTTGGGGTGGTGCCTCTCCATCCCTAGGTGAGCAGAACCCAACACTAATATAAAGTTCAAAGTCAAGAAATAAGGTGGGAAAATTAGAAAACAACAACAAAAAAATCTGATCATAAAAATCCACTATAGTGACAATTGAGGCACCATAAGATTGAAACACCAACTTAGATGAAGGAAATGGCATGAAAACAGCTAAAAGCAAAGCCTCAAAGAAAAAATGCTAATTGGACACAAGTCTAACAAGAATTCTTGGAAGTTCTAAAGAAAGATCAACTCAAATGAGAGTGATACAGAAAAAATTGGAAAAAGAAATAGCAATGCAAGAAAATTATGAAAAAAACTTAACAGCAAAGTAAAAGAGGCACAAAAACACTGAAGAACAATAACATCTTAAAAAACAGAATTAGCCAAATGGTAAAACAAAAACAAAATCTCACTGAAGAAAATAACTCCTTAAAAAGCAGAATTAACCAAACTTTTTTGGGAAAATACAAAAGTTCACTGAAGAAAACAATTTCTTAAAAATTAAAACTGGGGAAGTGGAAGCTAATGACTCCATGAGACATCAAGAAACAAAATAAAAAGAATGAACAAACAGAAGAAAATGTAAAATAGCTTGTCAGAAGAAAAACTGTCAGAAAAACAGATGGAGGAGACATAATTTAAGAATTATTGGACTACTTAAAATCATGATTTAAAAAGATCTAGAAATAATATTTGAAGGAATTATAAAGGAAAACTATTTTTTTAATTATAAAAAGAATTTCTATATGGGAAGATGCTACATGTAGCTCCTAGAAACTTTACTATTATTAGGACAGTGAGACAGAGTCTACATAGACAGAGGGTATGAGTGGGAGTTGTTTATGCTAGGTTAATATGAAAAAAGTAAGGATGAGAAAGAGGGATGCAGTGGGAAAAGGGGGAGAGGAAACAGTGAAAGCAGTACTTAACAGGAAAATTTATATCTCTACATGCTTACATCAATGAAAAAGAGAATGAGTAGGTCAATAAAATGGGCATGCAACTAAAAAATAGAAAAAGAACAAATTTTAAAATATCCAATTAAACATCAAAATAGAAATTGTGAAAAGCAAAGGAAAGATTATTAAAATAGAAAAATTTAAAAATAAAAAATAAAACTAGGAACTGGTTTTATTTAAAAGCCGATAAAATAGACACATCAGTGCTTAATTTGATTAAAAAAGAAAAAAACAAATTACCAATATCAAGAATTAAAAGGGTAAAATCACCACCAATGAAGATGAAATTAAAACTATTAGTAGGAACATTTTTGCCCAATTATATATCAATAAGTCTGACAAGCTAAGTGAAATTGATTAATATTTTAAAATATACAAATTCCCAAAATTAACAGAAGAGGAAATAGAATACTTAAATATTTCTTATGTTAGAAAAAGAAATTGAACAAGTTATCAATGAACTCCCTAAGGAAAAATCATGAGGACCAGATGGATTCACAAGTGAATTCTACCAAACATTTAAACAACAATTAATTCTAATACTATAGAGACTATCTGGAAAAATAGACCAAGGAGTCCTACCAAATTCCTTCTATGACATAAATACGATGCTAAGACCTAAATCACAAAGAGATAAAACAGAGAAAGGAAAACACAGAACAATTTTTCTCACCAGGTGGAATTTATACCAAAAATTACTGTCTCATTAAACATTAGGAAAACTAATAATAAACTATATAAATAACAAAATAATTAAAAATATGATTACATTGATTGCTTTTTGACAAAATACAATACCAATGGCTATTGAAAACATTAGAAAGCACAGGAATAAATGAACCTTTCCTTAAAATGATAAATAGCATCTATCTAAAACTAAGAGCAAGTATTATCTATAATTTGGATAAACTAGAAACCTTCACAATAAGATCAGGGGTGAAGCAAGAATGTTCATTATCACCACTGTTATTCAATGTTTTTACTAGAAATGCTCCCTATAGCAATAAGACAAGAAAAAGAAATCTAAGGAATAAGAATAGTCCACATGGAAACAAAACTATCATTCTTTTTAGACCATATGATTTTATATATATATTTAGAGAATCCCAGAAAATCAACTAAAAATAGTTGAAACAATTAACTTCTAGCAAAGTTGCAGTATATAAAATAAACCCACATAAATCATTGTTCTTTCTATTAGCAACAAAAATCCAAGGGAAGAGAAAGCAAAACTCCTTTTAAAATAAATGTAGATAATATAAAATATTTGGTGGGTCTGCCTGCCAAAACGAACGTAAGAACCTACGAACTATATGAACACAATTACAAAATACTTTTCTTACAAAGAAAGATAGATCTAAACAACTGGAGAAATATCAGTTGCTTATGAGAAGGCCAAATCAATAACATAAAAAAGAGAATTCTGCTTAAGTTAATTTACTTATTCAGTGCTATACCAATTAAACTACCAAAGAATCATTTTATAGTGCTAGAAAAAGTAATAATAAAATTCATCTGGAAAAATAAAAGGTCAAGAAAAAATAACAAAAGAATCAGTGGGGGAAAAATGTGAAGAAAGGTTGCCTGGCAGTACCAGATTTCAAACTATATTATGAAATGGTAATCATCAAAACAATCTGGTACTAAGAAACAGAATGCTAGATAGGTGTGGTGCACAATATACTGGAATAAATGACCCCAGTAATCTAGTGTTTGATATATGTGAAGACTCAAGCTTTTGGAATAAAAACTCACTATATGATAAAAATGGCTAGAAAAACTGGAAAGCAGTCTGGCAAAAATGAGGCACAGACCAACATCTCATACCATATACCAACATGAGGTCAAAAGGGGCACATGATTTAGTCAAAAAGTGTGATATGATATAAGCAAATTAGAGGAGCACAAAAAAATTATCTGTTTAAATCTGTGGAGAGGGGAAGAGTTCATGAATAAATAAGGGGGAGGGGATCACAGGAAGTAAAATGGATAATTTTGATTACATGGAATTAAGGAATTTTTGCACCAACAAAACCAAAGCAGCCAAAATTAGAAGGAAAACAGGAAATCAGGAGAAAAAAATGTACACCAAATTTCTCCGATCAAGGCCTCATTTCTCAAATGTATTGGGAACTAAATCAAATTTATAAGATAAGAACCATTCACTAATTTATAAATAGTCAAAAGATATGAACAGGCAGTTTTCAGAAGAAGAAATCAAAGTTGATCAGTAGTCACATGAAAAATACCCTAAATTACTATCGATTAGCAAAATACAGATTCAAACAACTATGTGTACCACTTTACACCTATCAATTGACCAACATAACAGAAAAGAAACATGGCAAAGACTGGAGGGAATGTGGAGAAATAGGGACACTCACACATTGTCAGTGGAGGTGTGAACTGGTCCAGCCATTCTAGAGAAAAAATTGGAACTATGCCCAAAGGCATAACGTAACCCCAAAGGGCTAGAAAACTGTGCATACCTTTTGACTCAGTAATACCCATGACTAAAGAGATTAAAGAAAAGGGGAAAAGGACCTATGTGTACAAAACTATTTTTTATCTGCTCAATATTATTTTTTTTTTGCAGTGGCAAAGAATTAGAAACTGAGGGGATACCCATCAATTAGGGAATGGCTAAATAAGTTGTGGTATACAGTTACGATAGAATACTATATTGTGCTATAAGAAATGAAGAGGGTGATAGTATCAGGAAAACCTGGGAAGACTTATATGAACCATGAAAACTTAAGTGAGCAGAACATTATATTATATTATAGAATATTATACACAGTAACAGCAATATTGCAACAATGGTCAACTGTGATAGACTTTATTACTCCGACTGATACAATGATTCAAGAGAATTCCAAAGGACCCATGATGAAAAATGCTATCTCTGGAGAGAGAACTGATGATGTCTCAGTGCAGATTGATGTATACTTTTCCCCTCATTATTATTCTTGCCTTTTCACCCCAATATAGACAATATAGAAATGTATTTTGCATGACTTCATATATCTAATGGATACTGTACTGTTTGTCTTCTTAATGGTTTGAGAGGAGGGAAAAATTTGAAACTTGATATTGAAAAAATGAATGTTACAAACAAGTAATAAATAAATCTTATGATCCCAAGGCATACCATATCACCTCCTTATAACTTCTTTGAGTTTCAGAGAACTAATGGAAAACCTGTTTTTGTTTTGCTTTGTTTTTTTGTGGGCAGATTAGTTGGGAAGGTCGGATGAACAAAATGAAAGGTAAATTTTCAATAACATCCTGCAAACATGAGCCACCATAGCAGGATAGAATTGTGCTGACATCAACAGAATCAGTATCTTTTTCTTGTTTAAATCTGTAACCTTATATAGTTGTTATGCACTGTGTCCAGTCACTCACCAATTTCGAAGCCCTCATGCGGTAGATCTTGTGAAGGAAACGATGATAATAGAGCCTTATTTCCCAGGAGTATGTCTCAATAAATAAAAGTACGAAGAGGAAAATGAAACCTAAAACAGCCATGGCAATCAAAAATGTCCCGATCCCTCTATGGCTCATTTTGTAGATATATTTACCTGTGAATGGCAAAAAGAGAGGATGCCCGGTCTTTTTATTTACTATTTTTAGAAAGGTTTTCCATCATCAATACACTGCACCCCTCTCCCTCCATTAGGTTTTCTTGTTTCAAGAGGTGGGGAGATTAATGAGTAAGCTGAGTATACAGGAAGAGCATTAAAATGAAAGACAATGCAATTAATTAAAATATCTAATAATACACACCATCACCCTGAAATGATTATTAGATATATTTCTTCCTATGGTTTGAATGTGAATCTCTATTTCTGCCTTTAAGATTTTTAGTGGATTGATGTAGCTGAGGCATCTGTTAGTTCTGCCCAGATGTATAGAGCTCAATGAAAACCCAGTTGCTCATATTTTGGTATGAATTCAGACACTGGGGTGTCCCCATTACAACTCAGCAACATTTTTAAAACAATTAGTGCACCTTACTCTCTTGAGAAACACATATTCCTTATTCCCTGTAAGCCCTGTGACCACCTTGAATTTACCTTTCATTTTCCAAAACCTTAGAACATTTTACAGAGATTTCCCCAGGCTGCGGAAATGCCTTCTGTACTAACAATGGGCCCTGATGATGGATGCCAGTCCTTCATTGAGTCCTCTCCTCCCTGCTCTGTCCTGTTTCTCTTCCTACTGGTTTAAAGAATCCTTCTATCTCTTTTTCTGGTTCTTTATTCATATCTGTTTACAATCATGTACTTACTCCAGGGCTCCATCTTTTGCTCTCTTTTTTTCCAACTCTAAACTCTTTCTTAGTGATCCTATTAGCTCACATGGATTCAACTAACCTATCTATGCAGATGACTCTCAAATCTACACATTAAAACTATATTTCTCTCTTGAACTGCACAACCCCACATCTTTACCTGCCTGTTGGACTTCTCCACTTGGATGTCACACAGGAATCTTAGACTGAATTATTTCTAAAAATGATCTTTTCCCTCAACCCATTCCTCCTTCTACCTTCCCTCTTCTTGAATCCATCTTAGACTCTTAGACTTAGACTTCTGTTAGACTAAGTCTTGATTTCTCAGTAGTTTTGGGAGAAATCCATATTCTTTAATTCTATGTGACTTCTTTTCCTAATCTAGGAGGAGCAACTCCAATGCCAGTGAGAAGGTGATGGGACATTTTTGATTACCTAAATCTTTCTTCCTGACTAGGCAGGGTTGAATTTTTGACCTAGCTCCTTTGGTTACCTGAGCTGCAGTCTCTTCTGGTCACTCAGATTCACAGCCTAGGGGTCATATGAGACTTTTTACTTTAACTCCTTCGCCTTTCCCATGCAAAATCAGTTTTGCCAGTTCTCTTCTCTACTCATATTACAGCCACCCTAGTTCACTAACTTCTTTACTTGCCTGGACTATTGAAATAGTTTCCTAATTAGTTTGACCACATCCAATTTCTCACTTCTCCAATCTATTTTCCATATAACTGCCAAATTGATATTTCTAAAGCATGAGTATGATCAAGTCATTCTGTCTTAAGCTCCAGAGGCTTCCTATTTCCTCTGGGAGAACATCTGAACACATTTTTCCATTTAAAACCCTTCACCATTTGTCTCAAGCTATCCTAGATTGATCACATAATATTCCCCTTCTCACACTCTATTCTAGTTGAACTGGCCTGTTGTTCATCAGTCAGGAAATCCTATCTCTTGTCTCTGTGTCTTTACACAGTCTGTCCTCTATGCCTAGAACAGGCCCATTCTTCACAGCTGCTTCTTGAAACTCCCCCATCCCTTCAAGGTTTAGCTCAAGTGCTCTCTCGTTCAAGAGGTCTCTCTTACATTCTTCACCTCAGGACCCCTGTCCTACAATCCCTCTGTACTCTGTACCAAGCTTGTCATTACTTGCTTGTGAATATGTCACTTTCCCCCAGGGGCTTAATAAATGCTTCTTGATCAATTCCATTCATTCTCTTACTTCTGCTGCTAAATAGGGAAGGCTGGAGAAGAGGCAATGCAACTAGGACCTGGAGGAACCAAAGATACTTACTGTACTGATTACAATCCTCTGTGGCTGTGATAAGTAAATCACAAAGCTTCTTGTTCCTGATAAATTCGTGAAATCCGCTAATAGCCATCACCAAGTTGTAACCAGGAAGCACCAGGAATAAACCATTCACAATTTCGGTATAGGTACCGAAATTTAATGCTATGATGAAAAGATGATCAATTAGCTTCTCCCAAAGGACATCCTCCCCATGACAATCGGACTAAGTGACAGAAGAACTCAGCTATTTCAGTTTATATTTTCCTCTAATAACTGGTAACATTTGTATTTCTGTTGCCTTCAGTAACTAGGAGGAGTATTTGGACATCTTCTCCAGTTCTCAATCCCATTTGAAGCTTAGACAAGGAAATAACATTGCTAGAGGGCATTTTAAGATGTACTCGTAGGGAAGAAAATTATACTTTTTAAATTTTAATGAATTATGAAAACCAATACATCTTCAACAAAATAATCTAATAATAAGTATATGACATTTCTCTAAAAATTAAGCTGTATTCTCTACATGACAATTATTATATAGCTAAATGAAAAGGAAGTAAGGAATTAGGCTAAACTTTGCCTTAAAGGACTTAAAGATTTAATTGACATGAATAGCTAGATCTGACAATCTGTCGGTCAGAGTTAAAAGATTCTGGATACTCATTGCATCATGTGGCAAAGGAGGCTAGGATCTGTTAGGGAAGACTAATTAATTTCAGCTTGTTCCCACTGAGAGTATAAAAAACCTCCTTGCTTCTGGGTAATGAAGGGAAATGTTCCATGGTAAACAAGGACTGGAAGAAGGTAAATTTGATTTATTTGATATAACACAGATGCCAAGCTGAGAGAAGAGATTTTTGTCCTATTAGATTCTAGAAATAGAAGGAACACACACTAGGGATGGTAGGGTGGCAGTTTTTATTTTAGGAGGTCCTTCGTAGAACCACAGTGTGAGAGGAAGGAGGATCAACGGGAATGCTCCATCAGTGCAGGTCAGCTTTCCCCACTCCCCTGTGCCACACACACTTATGGGTAGTATCTGACTAGATCCCAGGTCTTTATGTGGATCTTCATTTAACAATTTAAATATTTTGTAATCACTCTTAATAAATGACTCTCTTCTCACTCTCAAAGTCAGACTGTGATTTCCTTCACGTTGAGGGAAAACTAATAGATGTCCTTGTTAGATGAAATAGAAAAATTCACCAAGGTGTTTGATTGTATAATCACATTTTTGAGGGAGAGGAACCCCTCCATGAGCAGAGGTGAGGGTCTATAGAGGCTAAGAACAAATATCCTCATTGTACTCTGGACTGGGGGCAGACCTATTTTGAACAAGACTGATACAAAGAAGACGAGAAGAGGACTGACAGTGGTCAAAGTAGAAAGGGTGTCAGTAGTTACAGTACAGTGATGGGTCCTTTACATGAACATCAGCAATGAGATGTTGGTATAGATTGTTCCCTTGTTTCACCTACTAAAAGAACTTTGATGGGAATAGCTCTAATAGACAGACAGCAGTGGTAGCTGGAAGCAACTGCTGCTTGGGAATTGATGCAAGAACAGAAATCTGTATCTATGTGCTGGAAGGCATTTTATGTTTTTCCTCTATTTCTTAAGCTGTTTCACTTTGCTTTCTGTTAAAAAAACTAAAATCAATCATAACTGCTTTGTAATATGCATAATATATGTGTGTGTATGTATGTGTGTGCGCACATGTGTGTATGTATGATTTTTTTAAACTGAGGAACAATAAGAAGCCATGTCATTCAAGGCATCATGAGAAATAAATTCTTAACTATCTGTGGCTTAGAGGAAATAAGAAAGAAAACATATAAATATAAAATAATTTGTACCTCAAAAAGTCATGCACCTAGAAGGGTAAATAAAGAAAACTATGAAAAATGTTAAACATTTGTGATAGAGTCTCAAAGCATAATAAACAGGCAACAATTTATAAGATTCAGGGTCATCTTCAATACATAAGTGACTAAAGAAAATGAATGTAAAGTTGTCAGAAGAAGATATCAAAATTTTCAAAAACCACATAAAATATTTAAAATCCCCAATAACCAATGACATTTTAAAGAACTCAAATTCTATTTTATACTCAGTTTTGCTGGGTAGTTGATTCTTGGTTTTTAATCTAGCTCCTGTGCCCTCTGGAACATCATATTCCAGTCTCCCCATCCTTTAATGTAGAAGCTTCTGAGTCTTTTGTTATCCTGACTGTGGTTCCATGATACTTGCATTGTTTCTCTTTGGTTGTTTGCAATATTTTCTCTTTGAACTGGGAGCTGTGGAATTCGGCTATAATATTCCTCAGAGTTTTCATTTTGGTAGCTCTTTCAGGAGGTGATCAGTGGATTCTTTTAATTACTATTTTACCCTCTGATTCCAGAATATCAGGCCAGTTTTCCTTGATAATTTCTTGAAAGTTTGGCTAGGCTGTTTTAAAAATCATGACTTTCAGGTAGTTCAATAATTTTATAATTATTTCTCCTGGATCTATTTTCCTGGTCAGTTGTTTTTCTCATAAGATATTTCACATTGTTTTCTACTTTCTCATCTTCTAGTTTTGTTTCACTGTTACTTGATGTCTTACAGGGTTGTTGCCTTCCATTTGCTCAATTCTAATCTCTAAGTATTTTCTTCAGTGAGGTTTTATAGCTTCTTTTCCATTTGATCCACTGTACTTTTTGAGGAGTTTTTTCTTCAGGAAATTTTTGTGCCTCTTTTTCCATTTGGACAATTATTCTTTTTAGAGCTTTCTTCTCATTGGCTTTTTATACCTTCTTTGCCATTTGGCCGAGTCTGTTGTTAAGGTGTTATTTTTTTAGTATCTTTGTCTCTCCTTTATCAAACTGTTGACTCTTTTATCATGATTATCTTGTGTCACTCTCATTTCTCTTCCCAATTTTTCTTCTACCATTCTTACTAGATATTAAAAATTGTTTTTTAGTTTTTCCATGATCTAAGACCAATTCATAGTTTTCTTGGAGGATTTGAATGTAGCTGTTTTGTCTTTGTTATCCTCTTCTGAGTGTGTGTTTTGATCTTCCTTGTCACCACAGTAGCTTTCCTTGGCCAGAATTTTGTTTTCTATTGTTTGCTCATTTTCCCAGACTATTACATTTTTTTTTAAGGCAGGGCTATGCTTCCAAGGTGGAGGGCACACTGTCCCAAATTTCAGGGGTTTTTGTGCAGCTCTTTTCAGTGATAATTCCAGGGACTTGTAAGTTTTCATTTCTTCCAAGGTGGTATGATCTGAGCAGAGGTGTGTTTATTACTCTTCTGGTCTGTGCTCTGCTCTATGAGTAGCCACGAGTACTCTTTTCTGCCCTGGAACTATGAGGAGAGTCCCTGCTCTTATGTGGCTACAATCTCTAGCATGCTAGTGCTTCTTCTCACCCTGGGACTGCCACCCAGAACTGAGACCCAGATCTGAGTGTGGGCAAAGCAACAGAGTCCAACCTCAGTGCCAGCACCTGTAATCTCCTGTTGTTCTTTTTAAACAAGTTGTTTGGCCCTCTTACTATCTATAGGCAGAGAGCTCTAGAAGCAGCTATTGCCACTGCCAAAGTCAACCCACATGTTCTTACTTGCCAAAAGGGTATGTATCCATATATTGACAGGATATACAATGTACATATGTGTATATATGTATGCACACATGTGTGTTTAATGTATGTGTGTATATGTATATGTGTGTATATGCATATATGTACATGCATGTACACGCACAAACACACCCACACTGCTCCTAGTTTGCTGGGGCTGGATCTGTGCTGCCACAGCCTGTGCTGACCTGTGCTCCATTCTCATCTTGAAGCAACAAACTTTTCCTGACAGCTTTCTAGCCTGTCTTGGGTTGGGAAATGGTTTCAATGTCTTTTTGTGGGTTCTATCACAACAGAGTAATTATCTAAAGGTACTTGGAGGGATTTGGGGAGAGCTCAGGCAAGTTTCTGCCTTTACTCTGCCATCTTGGCCCCATCTCTCCAAAACATGAAACTTTTTTTTTCCCATACACATACAAGAGAAGAAAAACTTCGGTACTGTCATGGTAAATTTAATATGTTCTCAAACATATATATGCTGAAGACTCACATCACCATGCACAATCTACTTTTTCTGTTCTTTGTACCTTGACATGTTTTAATCTGTTGTTTGTCAAATTCACAATAATAAAAGCAATACAATTAAAGATGAAAACAAAATACAAAATAAAAATTGTCCTCCAAACTAGTGTCTGCCATCCACATGTTAAGAGTATACACAATTCCTTAATAGATACAACTGCAGTGTTAACTTTGATCAGTCCTCTTCTTATTAGCCATATTAAGTAATGCAGAAAACAGGGAGAAATAATTCAACAAATGCCTGATATTTTTAGGTTTCCCTGAGTGTTCTGGGGAAATAAAGATGAAAATGTGATAGTTTATGCTTCAAGGAACATATATTTTACTCTGCTCCTTGTATGCTCTATAAAGGTGTTTGCCACTGTGATATAGGAAGAGCTATTCAAAGTGCTATTCGAAAGAGCTTGTCCAACTCGAATGGAAGAGTATTTCCATAGAGATTAAGGAGGTTTTCAAGAAATTTTTGCTTGTAGGTGATATTATGGAGAATGAGCTGAACACTAGAGCACTTTGGGTATAATCAATGAGATGCACAGCAGTCCAAAAGCAATTAAAATTAACGATCTTTCTTCCTATCTTGTCCATGAGGATATTACTTTGTCAAGTGGCTGGTTAAATTTCATATACTCCTTGTCCTTGAAATTGTTCTGGTTGACCACTCTGTGGCAGAAACAGAAATATGGCCAAATATCTCTGGTCCACAGGATTCTTCCTTTCCTTGGAGCATTTCCTAGAGACTCATTCATATAGCAATAAACCATACTACTATTTTGCCAAGATTATTCATTGCAGCCAGGGACTCAGATGCCTCTGATTTTAAAGACTGCCAAAGGTCTCTTCTCAGATATTTCTTCGCCTTATTTTCTAGTCTAGTAGGTTTCTTTACTCCCCTTTCTACAAATGGTTATACCAAATAGAGGTTATACAACTGCATAGTGGGAGGAGTATATAGATGTTGCTAGACCTGACTGGCATTTACAAAATTCTGAATGTGAGAAAATAAAGCCCCTGCATGGCCAAATATTGCCTCATGTTAACATTCTGTGGCTATAACAGGATGGAGGATCTCTTGTTTGCCAGGGTTCTTTTGATGAAGGTTCTTTAGAAAACATTTACATGAAAAGCCTTCTCCTAGTGAAACGAAGTGCCCTTGACCCAAAGTCAACCCAAATGTTCTTACTTGCCAAAAGGGTATGTATCCATACATTGACATGATATACACACATGTATACATGTATGTGCATGCATGTGTGTTTGTGTACATGTGTGTGTGCATATACGTATGTATACACACAAACACACTTGCACATGTATATGTAGACAAGTCATAAACTACCCTCCTATAAAGTATTTCAGAAATGTTTCAGTACTCTTAATTTCTTTTGAGACTAGTGGGACTAGATACGAAGACTAGATATGAAACCATAGGGCTAAAAACATGGAGATGCCTTATGTGAAGCCTAGTTTTAACAGCAACCTCCCTGATTAAAAGGCAGAGTTTAATCCTTGGCTGCTTAAATTTGGGCAAATAGCTTTACCTGACTAACTGGGTAGCTATATTGAGGTTTGGAAGGATGCCTTTAATTTAACTAAGTCTAAGTTTTCTCCCTTAAATTTCATCTTTGAAATAGAAGAGAGAATTTCTAAGGTTTAATCAAGCAGGGTTAGGTACATAGATATTAAACATTTTTTAAAATGTCACTGGAGGTAAGCTTTTGCAGGAATAAAACAAATACAAGTAGGATAAAAGAGGAAGTTGCTGGAGAAAATTCTGCAAAAGTGCTATGCAAGGTATTCCAAAAATCTTGGTGTGGTTTGAAAGCTAGACTGCACCCTGTACAGTGACAATAATAGTTCTGATAATTAAAATTTATATAACACTTTACGGCTTGCAAAGTACTTCCCCAATATCATCTGATCTAATCCTTGCAGCAACCACAGGAGGGTTGTCATTATGACCCCTGCGCAGGGTTATGCAACAATTAAATGTCTAAGGCTGCCTTTGAGCTCATGTCTATGCAATGTGCCACTAAGCTGTTTCTATAACTATTTCAGTGTGAGTTGCTTTTGTCTCTCATCACCATATGTTGTGGAGGCTACCTGGCCTCATGGTTAGAATGAACTCTTTTCTTTCCCCTGCCTAGCAAAATCTTTATCTTTCTTTGGATCAGCTCAGATGGCACCTTGTCTTGGAATCTTTCTGTGATTTCCCCCAGCTAGAATTATCCTCTCTCTCCTCTAGTTTTCCTAAAGCATGTTGGATCTTTCTTTCACCCCCATCAGACTCTACCTTGTATCATGCTCATCCAGATAGTTTTGTTTATGTACTAGTAGAATCTTTGCTTCTCAGAGGGCAGGCCTCCTCTGCTTTCTCCTCTCTTTCTCAGAGTCCAGATCTCCTGACTCCCATTCCAATGCACAATACTATTTGACTTATGATGGAATGGGGACATGGCAATAAATATTGTCTAGGACACAAAATGAATTCTCCTTTCAGATGTAGTGTATTCAAGGGTGTGTTGGTAAAAGTTTAAACGATGTGATCTGCACAATATACTTTTGAGGTAAGACTATCAAGGAAATCAATGAAAAAAATGGGAAGGGAACCTAGCAGCACCAGACCTCAAAAACTGTACTATAAAGCTGTAATTGTTAAAACAATTAGGTACTGGGTAAGAAATAGGGAGGTTGATCAGTGAAACAGATTAGGTATACCATATACAGAAAAAAAAATGAGTATTGTAATCTTAGTTTAATAAACCTCAAGATCTCAGTACCTGGGATAAGAACTTAATATTCAACAAAAATTGTTGAGAAAACAGGAAAGTAGTCTGAAAGAAACTATGTATAGACCAATATCTTCCACCATTTACCAAGTTAAGCTTAACATGAGTCTATGATTTAGACATGAGGTGACAACATAACAAAATTAATGGAGTTTGGATGAAATTCCCTTTCAGATCCATGGATAAAGGAAGAGTTCATGACCAAATAAGAGATAGAGAACTTCACAGGCAGTAAAATGGATAATTTTTAATTACATAAAATTTAAAAAGTTTCTTTTTTAACAGTCAAAACCAAATCAGCTAAAATTTAAAAGAGAATCAAGAAATTGGGAAAAATAACTGCAGCAAGTTTCTCTGAAAAAGATCTTATTTTTAAAATATATAAGAAGTGAATCAAATTTAAAAGAATAACAGCCATTCTCTACTTGATAAATGGTCAAAAGGATATGAATAGGCTGCTGTCAGAGAAGAAAATTCAAGTTATTGATACATGAAAAAATGCTCTAAATCATAAGTAATTAGAGAAATGCAAATTAAAACAACTCTGAGGTACTACCTCATATCTACCAGATTGGCTAAAAATGATAAAAATGAAAATGACACATTTTGGAGGATATGTGGGGAAAAAAATCAAGTACAGTAATGCACTATTGGAAGAGCTATGAACTAGTCTAGCCACTGTGGAAAACAATTGGAAACTATGCCCCAAGCTATTTAATTGTGTATACCTTTTTTCTCTGCAAAATTGCAACTAGTTCTATATCTCAAGAGATTAAAGAAAGAGGAAAAGCAATGTGATATACAAAAACATATTCATAGCAGCTTTTTCCATGGTGGCAAAAAATTGGAAATTGATGGAAATCACTGTGTTGAGGACTGGACAAATTATGGTTATATGACTGTATTGGAATATTACTGTGCTGTAAGAAATGATGGAGATGGTTTCAGAAAAGCCCAGGAAAGTTTGTATGAACTGACGCAAAATGAAGTGGACAGAATCAGGAAAACAATTTATACATTAAACATTATTGTCAAGACAAACGTATTTGAAAGACTTAAGAAATCTGATCAATACAATAATTCTAGAGGAATAAAGATGAAACGTGCTATCCACCTCCAGATAGAGAAGTGACAGACCTAGGGCAAAGATTGAGGCACATAGGTATATATGCACAAACATCTATATATTTAAAAAAGAGAAGGTTAGATTCCCTTAATGATTTCAGATTTTCAGGCCCAAATGAACTTATCACATACATCTTTCAGACTCTGAGATGTGATTATTGAGTCCGAGTCATAAGCCTTCAAATAAATATTAATAGAAAACAGAGGAATGCCACAGAGCTAAAAAACAAAATATCCTAATTTTCCAAAAAGGAACAAGAATGGAGTCTTCACACTATTGTCCAGTGAGTATGACTTTGATCCTGGAAAAATGGCAGAAGTTCTTAAAGATGTTATTGAATATTTAGGAAAGGAAGCAGTGAGTACAAAGACTCAACACCGCTCCATCATGTCATACCCTATTTAGCTCATTTCCTTTTTCACACAGTGCTACTGGACTGATATAAATATAGGTTTGATTTTTTTTCCCCATATTCTTATGGGCAATTTAGAGAACAGAGTGTTGTAATGGATACAAGTGCTGGCCCTTAAGTCAAGAAGAGTCATTTTCCTGAATTAAAATCTGGCCTAGGTATGTGACCCTAGGAAGTTATTTGACCCTGTTTGCCTCAGTTTCCTCTTCTGTAAAATGAGATAGAAGAGGAAATGGCAAACCATTTCAGTATCTTTGCCAAGAAAACCTCAAATAGGGTCATAAAGAGTTGGACATGACTGAATGACTAAAACAGAACAGGCTATATACTATAGGTGCATTCAGAAACAGTTGAATGATCTGATCCAAAGAGTTAGTGGGTCACTGTCAATTTGGAAGAAGATCTGTGCTGCAGTGTTACAGGAATTTGTCCTTGAACTAGGTAGCCTAAAATGATCAATGACTCATATTAAAGACATAGATGATATACTTATCAAATGTTCAAATGATACAACGTGGAGAGGGTTCGCTAATGAAAAGGATGATGGAATAAGAATCCAAAAATTTTCAACAATTTACAAAGTTGTGTCAAATTTAATTCAATTAAATGTAATATAATTAAGTGTAAAGTTCTAACCTTAGGTAAAAAAAAAATCACTTTCAAAAGTTCAAGATGGTGAAGGAGTAACTGGATGAAATTTTATCTGAAAAAGATGTGAGAGTTTTAGTATACAAAACTATAAGCTCTACATGAGTCAGTAGTGTAATATGGCAGCTAAAAAAGTGAATAGAATGTTTTGCTACATTAAGAGAAGCATAGTGTTCAGGCAATGGGAGGTAATAATCTTGTTGTATCCTGACTTTCTCAGACTATATCTGGACATTGATAATCTGGAAATAGCCTACAGGAAAGAGAACAGGAAGAAAGGCCTTGTTAATCCATTATTATACGTTTGAGAACCAGAAAAAGGAGCCATTTTGTGGGAAGAGGACATTATTTCTAACAAATGGGATATACCATGGAGAAAAGTCTAAAGAAAGTAGTTAAATTTTTTAGTTTTATTAAAACCTCAATAAAATTTTGACATGAGTCAGTAGAAGACCTATGAAATTAGGCTCCCACCTATTCTCCTCATGTTGCATTTTATATTGGGGTAATAATATGTGTGTTCATCCTTCATTGCCAAGGAAGACCATGCCATCAGAGAAATAATGACATGACTTACACTTGACTTTGTTTTGAGTGAGAGAGGGCTGTGCAAGTCACCAGTCTCACTTCCCCTCCAGAGCCATCTGAATCCAGTGATCAGATATTCATCAGGATGACAGGAGATGACCCAGGATGAGGCAATTGGGGTTAAGTGACTTGCCAAAGGCCACACAGCTAGTGAGTGTCAAGTGTCTGAGGTAAGATTTTGAACTCAGATCCTCCTGACTCCTGCAATGATGCTCTATCCACTGCACCACCTAGCTGCCCTGGGGTGCTTATATAGCAAACAAAGAAAAGACAGGATAAGTATTTTATATCTTCACACATCCTTTTGGGTGATACTTTTCACTGTGTCAACTTTTTTTTGGCAAAAATATTTTCTCATTCCCCTTCCCAACTGACTAGAATTCTGCTTTAGGAGAAAAAGAATGAAGTCAACACATCTGACTAGTTATAGGAGTATAGAGAAGTATTTTAAAAAAGCACCTGGTACACAGAAAAGGTCAATAATCTTCTATATGGGTGGAGGAAAAAGGTCTGGGGAATGATATTAAGATAAAGGAAGAAAATCAAATGAATGGTAATCCTTCAGATTCTGAGTATGAAGGTGTGAGAAAGGGAAAGAATCCATTCCTGGGAGATAATATGGGGATTTGTTTCAAAAGGAAGGTTTTCTACTAATAATTAACAGGACAAACCTGTAACCAAGACATCGTAAAGATTTATTTAGTTCCTAGAAGAATGATGTAGAATGTACCATTTTTCAGATAAGGATACTGGGTATCCTCTCAAAAGAGAAAAAAAGAGGGAGGAGAGAGCAATACAAGCTACCAAGGTAAGTGTAGTTCAGGAACCTTAGACATTTGAGATGAAAAGAAAAGGAGTTCTAATTTCTCTCCTCGGAGGTCTGGCAACACTTATCATCACCATTGAAAGTGTTACCTAGGTCCTTTCTGTTGAAGTGGGAGAAAGCTCCAATGTGTGTACCCCTTGACAGAGACTGGGGATTGAACTGGCTCAGTGTGGAATCAGGTCCAGACCTGGATCAGTTAACACCCATACCTAGAAACAAATCCTTTATTCCTAGAGTGGAGAAAATGCTCCCTGGAGAACCTCACCCATGTAATCCCCAATGAGCTCCCAAACCCTGCAAATAGTGGGTTATTCAACTCTAAAACAATTCTAGACCTCTGTAAAACAAACTGCTTGCCCTAGGATATGAAGAGGGTCCTGGGGCCAGTATAGTCATGCAAAACAATTATATCTGCTTAGAACCATCTAAAGGCTGCTGCCTTCGGTAAGGCCTATGACAAAAACAAAGAAAATGAGATCATGTGAATGCTCTAGGCAGGAGACGATAGAAATGCTTTGAAACTGGTAGCAGGGAGTTAAGGAGGGAGAAAGAAACTTGAAATAATGGAAGGAGCCCTGGATTTTGGTTCACCACTTGAGGGATGTTTCCTCATCAGTAAAATGAGGAGTTTGGACTGGATACCTAAGGCCTCTTCCAAATTGAAGAGTCTGTGATACTAGAGAGGGGCATCTTCCTTCTTCCAATAGGATTTGTCTGCGTTCTAGGCCTTTTCCTTCACTGCTAGGAAGAAGGAAATAGAGAACTGGTCCACAGCGGTGTCCAAGTCACTCTGGGAAATGATGTGCCCTTTCCTTAGGTCAGCTTCTTTGGAAACCAGTTGACTGAAATTCAGAATTTCCAAAATTCTGAATTGCATAACAGTATATTATTAGAGAAGCTCTGATCCCTTCCCAGCTCTGATGATGTCTACATTAAAAAAAACCTATCTTTATCAATAACATATATAACAATATAACAATAACATCAATAGCAAAATAGTATAGTAGACAGCATATTGGAATTGGAGCCAGCCTGGTCTGGGTTCCAAGACTATCTCAGTTATTTACTGGCTATTTCCTTAAGTTCTCTGAGCCTTAGGCAGCTTTCTTAGAGTCTAAGTTACAGACAGGTTGTGATCTGAAAAGATGCACGAAGTCCTCACAAGTACTAAAATAATAAATCCTTGATGAACACTGATGTTTATAGAGCATGCGGGGCTTCTACAAGCCTTTTAAACATATTATCTTATTAATTCAAAGGAGCGACTATAGATATTGTTATTATTATTTATCCCTAATTTACAGATTTAGAAACTGAGACTGAGAGGATAAATGACTTGCCCAGTGTGCGGAACTCAGACTTGCTTTCTCCTATATAGGCTTTCCTCTTGAACAAAATAAAAGTATTATTTTACCAGTAATCCCAAATGAACTAGCTTCATCAAACTCATCTTGTCCATTTGCATTTTCCATGAAGAATGTGAACAACCTACCTTGCCAGATATGAAACATACCCTCCCTTCTTCAGGAATGAATTGGGAATGATCTCCCACTTTGCCAACTGCCTCATTGACTTTGTTAATAGCACCCAAGTGAGACATTCCTTCTAATAGAGACCCAATATGATAAGGAAATTTAGGTAGGGGTAATGACGACAGTGCAAAAAACATAGTTGCTTGACATAAACTTGTGTTTCTAATCCACCAGGGGTAGGTCAGTCAGATTAAGCTTGATCTTCTTGATTGAAAGATTCCTCAAAAACACTGGTTTTCACAAGTCCACAACACCTTCTCTGCCTAGCAAAATTCTTATCTATCAAATTGTTGCTTTTTAACTTGTTGATGATTACATTCTATAAAAGGGCTCATTTAAGGTTAAGGGGGTAGAGGATTGGGGAAGAGATAGCTAAGTAGAAAGGGAAGTGGAGCTTGACGCCAGAACTTACCTTTAACTCGTACAAAGAAGGCTAATAGAAAAGTGGTCCATCCTGAAAAGAAGTTAAATATGACAAGCTTGGTATAGGCAGCAGCACTTCGTAAAAAGAAGAAGCTCATGAGGTACATGAGGGGAATGACGGACCATCCATATAACATGACGATCAGCAGGATATCCATAAAGTGACTGTAGAAAGCTTCTATATTGCAGGCTATGAACACCACCTAAGATCAAGTACAGGTGCTAGGTTGGGAGGGAGGGAAAGAACATGGTCCATACAGCAAGCAAAAAACCAATCATCAATGCCAAAGAAAGAAAGGGTTCATGTCACCTTTAAAAGAGGAAGAGAGATAGAATGTCCAACAATGCTCAACATTAAGGAAAGCTAGTCCTACATTCCAACCCCCAGTTTCATCTTATTTATGTTTTTTTCCCCCTTGGTCAAAAATGTCATGCAGGGGGAGAAAATCCCTTTACCAGTGCAGATATCTATCTACAGAACATTCTAAGAAACTCAAAGAAGATATTTCAGTTACTTACCAATAAGATGGTTTCTAGATCAATTGTCCCTGAATACTGTCATGTTAGGTGACCTGTCCTATTGTACTAAGTCTTTGGAAAGCTCTTTAGCCCTGCCCTGAGCATCATCAATTATGTGATCTGGTGGGAAAAGTGACTACTTTGCATCCTTGTCATGCCAGGAAAACTTACATCTTCATTATTCTTATGCTGTATGAAGACTAGATATAGGTAGAAAGATTTCAAATTCAGTATGAATGAATAGTGTGATGTGATGCAGCTAAGAACAAAATCAAAAACAAAAAAGGCAACAAAACCAAAAAACCCTAATGTGCTCTTAAGATGAAGTAGAATGTGTAATGCAGAATAAAGTAGAATGTAGAATTTATAATATAGCAGAAGTATAATGTCCCTAACTAGACAGTCTATTGTACTCAGAATAATAGGAATGAAGAACCATTGATTTATAACTAGAGGGAACCTGAGAAATCATCTCCCTCATTTCAACTCCCTTGTTTTTTTTAGATGAAGAAACAGAGATCTCACCGATAAAAAAACAGCAACATCAGAATTTAAACACTTTTTTCTCAGCTCCAAATCTAGCACTTTTCCCACCAAAGTAGCCTACTGCTACTAAAATAATATATAATCAATTGAAAGAAATGGGGATATTTAGACTCAAGAAGAGAAGCCTGGGGCAGGGGAGGGGGGAAGAGAAGACTCAGAAGTCTTCCTAAATGACATATTCATATGGAGATATGAATATCCCATGGTTCATGGAAAAGACCATAGAGGTCACAGAGTGTGAATTATTTACTTTATAGATGAGGAAAGAGGCCCAGTAAGTTGATTTGCTTCCAAGATCACATAAGAATTAAGGCCAGAATCCAGAGTTCCAAATCCAGAGTTCTTTCCACTAAACCATAAATGTTAATGTAAAGACCCACAGCATTCCTGAAGCTTTGAAAAATCAGATTTCATTGTCAGAGCAATGATACACTAGCTCTTGGGGAAAGGAAAATGGGAACAAGTACTTACACAGAACCTACTGTGTGCTAGGCAGTATGCTAAGGGCTTTACAAATATTATCTCATTGGATGCTTACAAAAACCCTGGGAGATGGATGGTGTTGTGAGTAAATTGATGTAGGAAGAGGTTATATAACTAACCCAGGGTGGTCACACAGGTAGTAAGTGACTGAGGCTGGATTTTAACTCAACTTTTCCTGATTCTAGGCCCAGTACTCTATCCATTGTGCTCCCTTCTTCCTTCTTGGGAGGCTTCTTGGGAAACATGCAGTGGTCATGCTACTTGGATAGGATCTAGGTCTTTAGGAAATAATGTATATTTCACGGTTCTAGAAGAACCATCACCTAGAATCACAATCCTTGTAGAAAGTATTCCCATAAAAGAAGGTCTAAATGCTCATTGGAGAAAATAATCCCTTAAAAATTAGAATGGAGCAAATGGAACCTAATGACTTCATGAGAAATCAAGAAATTCTAAAATAAAACTGAAAGAATGAAAAAATAGAAACAATGTGAAAAATCTCATTGAAAAAATAACTGATCTGGAAAATAGATCCAGGAGAGATAATTTTAAAATTATTGGCCAATCTGAAAGTCAAGAAAGTCATCCTCTTTCCAGAAAGCCATGAAAGATGTCACCTTTCAAGAAATTTTCAAGGGAAACTGCCCTATATTCTAGAACCAAAGGGTAAAACAGAAATTGGAAGAATCCACTGATCATCTCCTGAAAGAGATTCCCAAAGAAAAGCTCCTAGGAATATTGTAGCCAAATTCCAGAGCTCTTAATTCAAGGGGAAAAGAAAAAAGCAGCCAGAAAGAAAAAAATCAAGTATTGTGGAAACATAATGAGTATAACATAAGATTTAGAAGCTTCTACTTTAAGGGATCAGAGGGCTTGGCATATGATATTCCAGAGGTTAAAGGTGCTAGGATTAAAACCAAGAATCACCTAACCAGCAAAACTGAGTATAATACTTCAGGGAAAAAAAGTGGACATTTAATGAAATAGAGGATTTTTGAGCATTCATGGTGAAAAGACCAGAGCTGGATAGAAAATTTGACTTTCAAGAGAAATATGAAAAGGTAAACAGGAAAGAGAAATCATAAGGGACTTCTTAAAGTTGAGCTGTTTACATTTCTACATGGAAAGATGATACTTGCAATTTATGAGACCTTTCTCAGTATTAGGGTAGTTGGAGGGAATATATATTTCTATCTTTACCTACCTATCTCTCTATCTGGACAGAGGACACAGGGTGAGTTGAACATGAAAGGATATCTAAAAATAAAGTTAAGGGATGACAGAGAGGAATGCACTGGGAGGAGAGAGGGAGAGTAGAATGGGATAAATTATCTTACATAAAAGAGGCAAGAAGAAGCTTGTAGAATGGCAGAGATGAAGGGGAAATTGAGGAGGTGAGAGGGAATGAGGAAAACTTACTCTCATAGGATTTGGCTTAAGGAGGGAACAGCATAAACACTCAATTGGGTATGAAACTCTATCTTACCCTACAGGAAAGTTGTGGGGAAGGGGATAAGAGAAGGAAGGAAAAAAAGGGAGAAAAGGGAAATGAGAATCAAAAACTTTGAGGAGGGATGAGGCCCAAGGAGAGAATAGAATAAATGGGGCAGGAGAGGATGGAGGGAAATATAATTAAGTCTTTCGCAAAATGACTGTTATGAAAGCGTTTTGCATGACTACACATGTATAACTTATATAGAATTGAATTTCTTGCCTTCTCAATGAGAGTGTGTGGGGAGGGAGGAAGGGAGAGAATGTGGAACTCAAAAGTTCTAAAAATGAAGGTTAAAAATTGTTTTTACATGCAATTGGGAAACAAGATATATAGGGAGTAGGGTATAGAAATCTATCTTGCCCTACAGGAAAATAGAAGGGAAAGGGATAAAAGAAGGTGGGGATGATAGAAAGGAGGGCAGATTGGGGGAAGTGGTAGTCAGAATGCACACTATCTTGGGGTGGGTGGAGGGGAGAGATGGTGAGAAAATTTGGAACTCAAAATCTTGTGGTAATGACAGTTGAACACTAAAATAAATAAGTAAGTAAGTAAGTAAATAAATAAATAAATAAATCGATGAATGAATGAATGATGAAAAGAAAGTACCCTCACCTCTCCATGGCCATGATCAAAGTCATGTGTTCCAGTGTGGTCAGCTAATAGGGATGATATATTAAACAGGAGGGAACCTGACTAAAAGCTCTTTCAGGTCAGAGACTTTCATCTTGGTATCATCAGTGCTTATAAGACAGTGTCTTGCATGTTGGAGGCATTTAATAAATGCTTGCTGAACTAACCTGCACCTACCTTTTGGAGCTAGTTCTCATAAATGATGGATATCTTGTATAACTAGAGCAAGCTCTTCTTTTACCACATATAGACATTCCCAAATTAATAGAACTCCAGAAAACCATGAGCAAACTTAGATGGTCAATTAAGATAAACATCTCTTAAATTGAATCTAAGACTCTCATTATAACTTCCCCAATTCTGGTGCATGTTGCAAAGGGTCATTGAAACAACATGAGTTCTCAGCTCACGCTAAAACAGATATCCATAGATCCTTGCCACACACAAACACAGCCACATTGCAATGACAACACAAGGGGATCCCAGGACCCCAAATCCTAGGTAGCCCAACAGCATCACTGGTAACTCTTCTAGTCTCCAGAGGTCTTTTCTCTGTGTGCATGTACTCTGAAGACTTTCACCAAAAAATGCTTTTCCTTCTCACCATGTTCTTTCACCTTAAGTACGCTGGTGTAAGCCTGCAGCAGAGAGGTGCTTCAGGGAAATCTTCCCTGCCCAACGCACACCTCCACCTAAATTTCCTTCTTCCCTGATATACTGATACCACCTTTCTCAAACTCCCACAGAATCTGTTCTCAGTCTTCCTCCTTTCTGGAGCAGGAAGACTTCTCACTCTGCTGCTTTGCATACCCCCAAGAGGAAATGCACTATCACTGACAACCAACAGTTCATTGTTTAGAGAATTAAGCAGATATCACTCTGTTGGCTGGTGCCAACATTGGTTGGATGACTGGTCTTATGCTGTTCTCTTTTGAACTTTTTCTAGCTCTTTCTCCTTGCCCTTTTCTACAGAGGTATGAAGGATACTTCAATTATTCCCTTTGTCCTCTTTTTCTCAGTGTCTCTCCACCTAAGGCAAAGACAAAAATCTAAGTTCCCCTATGCAGCATGTGCTAGGGTTTCTTCCTTGCAGTCATATGCAAATCCTTTCAGTCCAATGGGGACAAACTCAAAAAGAAAAAGATCCCTGAAGGCTGCATATTGACTTAGAAACCCACAAATTAACATTTTCTGTGTTATACTGTATTTTTATTTATTTTGTTAAACATTTTTCAATTATATTTTAATCTGGTTCAGGTGACATTGAGGGACCAGTTTTCCTGCTTCTGCCAAGTCACCCTACTCAGGGCATGATAGAAAGCAAACTCACAGTAATGTTGGTCAAAATTCAGAACTTCTAAAGAAAAATATTTCCAATAACAAAAAAAAAGGATAATCAAGGAATCACAGTCAAAAATCAGACAAGGAGCTTCTACTATAAATGAGAGAGGCAGCTGGGTGGCACAGTGGATAGAGTATTGGGCCTACAGTCAGAAATACCTGAATTTAAATATGGTATCAGCCACTTACTAGTTGTGTGACCCGGGGAAAAAATTAACTCTCTTTACCTCAGTTTCCTCATTTATAAAATAAGCCAGGGAAGGATATGGCAAACCACTTCATTATCTTTACTAAGAACCCTTCCCCAGCAAAGTAAGTCACAAAGAATCAGACATAACTGACCAGCAACAATGATATATGAGAGCAAGTCTCATAGACTATAATATTCCAAGAGTCAAAAAATGAAGGCACACCTCAGAGTTATTGCAGTTTGGTTGCAGGCCACCACAATGAGTCACACAGAGGGAGAAGCTATAAATATTTCTTCAGAATCTTAATGTGTTCAAAGAATATTAAAGTTCCAACATTAGAAAAACCAAGGACCAACTCTTGAAATAGGATTTTAAGAAGGGAGAGGGAAAAGACAGGCAGGAGAAAGAGGGGGATAGAACTTGCTATTTGTCATAATTAGAGTGTAAGAAGATGAGTATGCATAACTGGAGGAAGGGATGGAATGAATGAGATGAAATTCACTCTCATCTGAAATGCACAAAGGAGTGCTGAAAAATGTATCCCATTCACAAAAATTATAGTGACCTCAACTGGGAAAAGGTGGAGATAGGGAAACAAGGTGGAGTCAGGACAGAGACTAATACTGGGAAGGAAACAATTTGCAAGCAAAACAAACTTTCTGATCCTGAAGGGAGATGAAAAGAGAAGAAAAGACAAGCAAAGAACAAGAATCTAAGGGGGCTGAGGGGAGGTGATGCCCATGACCTGGAAAATGGCTGAATAATTATGGCATATAAATATAATGTAATGTTATTGTAGTTTATGAAATGACAAAAGAGATAATGACAGAGAAGTTATTGGGAGTATGAACTCATTCAGAGTGAAGTGAGTAGAATCAGGAAAACCATTTGTCAAGGAAAACAACATACAGAAAAATAACTATGAAACACTTAAGAACTCTGATAAAGGCAACAGCCATTGATGAAGTGTATTATCTACTGCCTTCCTGGGACATGATGGGCTCAGGGTGCATAAAAATGGATGGTCATTGTTTGAGTTAGTTTTTGACTATGCTTATTTGTTAAAGGCTTTTTTTTCTTTCAGATTTTGTTTTAGCTGAAATTTAGAAGAAAAGTAAGAGGTTAACAAGAGTAATTAAAAAAAAAAGCTCATCATGGAAGTATTTTTTAATAAAAGGTAACAGAAGGAAGTTTAGAAGGAAGCACAGATAAGTAGGGCTGTAGTAAAAGTAATTTGTGGAATGACATACTGTAATTATATGTGCATATATAATATACATACATACATACATGTCTGTCTATCTATCTATTTATAGAAGCAGCATGAAATAGAGATTCATAAAATCCCTAACTTCTCTTTATGTATTCTGATTTGTATATGGAAAAGCTCTTTTTGGCTGCCTAAGTTCAGAATAAAATATAAAATAAAACCTAAATAGAGCTTATATTTCACTCTAGAGGGAATAGGAAAGTACTAGAATTTACTGAGTACTTGAGTAGTATTGTCAGATTTGATCTTAAAGAGAATCACTTTTGAAGCAGTATGGAGAATGTACTGAAATGGGAAGGGGTTTTGAGACCAATGAGGATGTGGTTGAAATAATTTGGGCAAGATGTGATAAAGACCTGAACTAAGGCAGTGAGAATACAAAAGGAGAGGAGATGGATATGCAAGATCTTGAGGAGGTAGGAGTGGCAAGAGTTGGCAACAGCCTGGATATGTGAAGGAAGGGAAAATAAATTAAGGGTTAAGGTTACAAACCTAGGAGACTTGGAAGAATTGTAGTACTCCTACACATCTAAACAATGGTAGTTAAATACCATTGTTTTTACCTCTATCCTTTCTCTCATATCTACGTGGATATGATAATACCCGAAGGGGAGGTAGGAGTGGAGTCAGGATGACCAAGCAAGAGTTCTACCTTCATTCCTTCCCATCCTCCAAATTGAATAATAATTGAGAAAGCCAAAAAAAAGTCCCATTGGGTCGTTTTTCCAGCCAGGAGCTGGCCAGGAGTTCAGCAATGGTAGCAGCACAAAAGGTGGATATAGCAATGGACTGGGGGAGGAGGGTAAAAAGGGGAACAGCAACAAGGATACATCAACACCCAAGAATGGGAATGGGACTGAACATTTAGGTAGAAAGATATCACAGGAGATCCCTGTACTAACATTGGGAACAGGAATACTCTGTCACCTAGGCCTTAGACTGAGCTGTGAAAGCAGCAAAAGTACCATAAAAGGAAAGAAACCAAGAGGTGACTCCAACACAACACTTAAAATAAAGTACAGTAGGCCAGAAATATGTGTAAACAAACAAAAAATCCCCCTCACTGTATAAAAGCCATCATGGCAACAAGAAGCTCAAGACACAAACATAGAAGAAGAAAAGGACTAGAAAACATTTGTAAATAAAGCTTTAAAAAATACAGATTGGATACAAGCTCATTAGGAATTCCTAGAAGACTTAAACAAAGAGATAGAAAGAACAAAAGCAAAAAGATTTTAAATTAGTGTAGCAGAGCAGAAAATGGGAAAAGAAATGACAGCAATGCAGGAAAATTATCAAAAGAGAACTAAAAGCTGGGTAAAAGAAGTACAAAACTATTGGATAAAATAGCTTCATAAAAATTACAATTGATCAAATTGTAAAAGAGGTACAAAGCCTCACTTAAGAAGATAACTCCTTAAAAATTAGAATTAGACAAATGGAAGCTAATAACTCTGTGAGACATAAGAAACAATAAAATAAAGGAAAAAGACTGACAAAAATAAAAGAAAAGTGAAATACCTCATAAGAAAAACAACTGACCTGGAAAACATGTTGAGAAGAGACTATTTAAGAATCATTAGACTACCTGAAAGTCTTCAATAAAAACAGAGACATATTTCAAGAAATTATAAATAAAAACTGCACTGATATCTTAGAACCAGAGGGTAAAATAAGAATTTAAAGAAGTCATTGTTTACCTTCTGAAAGAAATTCCAAAATGAAAATTCTCAGGAATATTATAGTAAAAATCTGAAACTACCCTGATCAAGGAGAAAAATATAAAAGTAACCAGAAATAAATAAGTCAAGAATCATGGATCCTCAGTCAGGATCATAACAAATTTAGAACCTACAAGTATAAAGTAGTAGAGGGCTTGAAATATGATATTCCAGAAGGCAAAGGAGCTAGGCTTACAACTGAGAATAACTTAATCAGCAAAACTAAGTATAATCCTAAAGGATAAAAATTAGACGCTTAAGAAAGTAGCATTCCTAATGAAAAGACTAGAGTTGACTAGAAAAGTTGACATTCAAAATACAGGACTCAAGAGAATCATAAAAAGGTAAACATGAGTAAGAAATTATAAACAATTAAACAAGGTTAAATTGTTTATGCCCCTATCTTAAAGGATGAGAAATATAACCCCTCAGAATTTTATCAACTTTATCAGAGAGAAAATACTTAGGCATAGGTATGATTCTATTATGTTGGGATGGTCTGAAAAGAAGAATGTAAGGACAAAAGAGAGAAAGGAGGATGGGACAGAAAGAATGGGGAAAATGATTTCACATAAATGAGAGGAGTTTCATATGATGGAGGGAATAATGATGGTGGTGGTGGAGGTGGAACAGGCATCACTCTCATCTGAACTAGTTCAAGGAGGAAAGAATTCTGGTCAACATGTCATGTCTTGCAATGTTGTCAATAGGTATTAACTTTTTATAGCCATATGGTGATATGTAATGCAGTTTCTACCATTTCCGTGCATTAACCAGAGCAAACACAATCTTGGCTCCATAAAGATCATCCTTCTACTTAGTTTCTTATTCTTTTTAAAATTATACATCGTTTATTTAACATTCATTTTAAAAAAGGTTTGGGTTACAAATTATCTCCATCCCTCTTAACACCCATTGAGAAGCCAAGCAATATGCTATTAAAGAAGAGAAGTCATGCAAAACTTATTTCTATACTAGTCTTATTACTAAAGAAAGCAAGAAAAATAGTGTAAGTGAAAAAAGTATGTTTCTTTTCTTTTTTTTATTTTTAACACAGTTTATAACAGATAAAGCAATTCAAACTTTTCGTCAGGTGATACCTCTTTTTAAAGCATTTACAATATGGACCACAAAAGAATTTTTTTTTTAAACATTAACCAACTGAGATACAGATAATATTTATGTTGCTAACTTCACAAGCTCTTGACCTAATTGTCTCCACAGTATTACTAAGAATTAAAGAACCCTAACTTAATGTTGTTGGTCTAAAGTCCTATGCCTAATAACTTAATTTTAGACAACCTCGATGTTCTCCTACCCATAATCTATAAATGAATAGATCTGGTATTAAGTTTATAAACCTTTTGACTACAGGAAATTGCCACCAATAGCAAAGACATTGCAGGGATACAATATCTCCCCAACTTCGTGTCAACTCCAGGCAGGATTAGATTATCCACTTGCATTCAGTCAGGCTTAAAGTCTGCTAGGTGTTAGTGGGGAAATTGAGTCAGGAGAATCCTACTTCAGCCCATGCTGAACAGCCATTCTCCCACCCTTCCCTTGAGATCACCTATGTAGTTCATACAAGTATCTCATCAGCTTACTGGCATCATGGATTGGAGGCTCAGATCGCCTTTCTTGCTTCCCATACCTGGAGTTAGGCTCAGAAGAACAGCCACTTAATAGTCACATAGCATACAAAAATGGCAAGTTCCAATAACCAGGTTTCAAATATGATTAATAGTTTCACTTTGGCTAAGGAACATCTTTTGAGGCAAGTCTTAAGTGGCTTACATGTCTTTCTATACATATTCTAGTTCCTGATTGAATGGCAATCATAAAACCTAATTTGCCATTAAAACCTTGACTTTTCCATCAATGCCAAATTTTACCTGAGGTTACCTTCCTCTAGGAAATTTAGACTGAAATTCTTTTCTCCAAACTAAAGATGTCATTGATTTATTCTCAGTAATTAATTCAGTCTATTGTTTTAATACTAATTGCTTTTACCTCAGTTTGTAACGTCCAATTTTTCTCCCCATCACTCCCCTCCCCCCACTTCCTAATACCTTGCATTCTGGTTGCTCCTTCCCTCAATGTACCCTCCCCTCCATCACACCCCACCCCTCTCCTATCCCCATCTTCCTTCTTTTCTTGCAGGGCAAGATGAATTTCCATACCCCTATCCCTGTAGTCATTATTTCCCAATTATATGCAATAAAAATTCTCAACATTCGTTTCTAATATTTTGAATTCTGACATCTCTCCCTCCTCCCCTCCCTCCCCAGCCGCATTGAGAAAGGAAGCAATTCAATACAGACTAAATATGCGTTGTTTTGCAAAAGACTTCCATAGTAATCGTGCTGTGTAATACTAATTATACTGCCCTCTGACCGACCCTATCCCCCTTATTTTTCCCCCCTATGATTGACCTTGTCTCTTCTCAAAAGTGTTTATTTCTAGTGACTCCCTTCTCCCATTTGCCATCCCTTCTAACGTTCCCCTCGCTCCACTTGTTGCCTCCTCTCCTACTTTCCTGTGGTGTATATAAATTTTCATATCAAATTTAGTGAGCATGTTATTATCTTCTTCAGCCACATGTGGGGAGAGTAGCTTTATTTTCCCCCCTCCCCTTCTCCCTTATCTCCTCCATTGAATAAGATTTTTCTTGTCTCTTTTATGAGTTATAGCCTGCCCCATTCCATTACTCCCTTTCTCTTCCCAGAATTTTCCTCCTGCACCCCTTAATTTTTATTTATTTATTTATATCTGTATCCATGTCGATATCATCTCTTCTGATATAACACATCCTGTACTCTATCTATCTATGTGTATGTGTGTGTGTGTGTGTGTGTGTGTGTGTGTACAATCTCTCCAACTACCCAAATACTGAGAAAAGGTTCAAGAGTTAAAAATATTTTCTTTCCATGTAGCAATGTCAACAGTTCAGCTTTAGAGAGTCTTTTATGATTTTTCTTTTCTGTTTACCTTTTCATGCTTCAAGAAAAGCATGAAATCAAGTGATTCTTGTCTTGGGAAGTCAAATTTTTAAATACAGATCTGGTCTTTTCCTCAACATGAAATTTTCAAATTTGACAATATCACTGAATGACCATTTTTTTTTCCTGGAAGTATTATAATCAGATTTGCTGGATAGGTGATTCTTGACTTCAGTCCCAGTTCCTTTGACTTCTGAAATATCCCACTCTAAGCTCTTTGATCCTGTAATGTTGAAGCTGCCAGATCCTGTGTTATCCTGATTGTATTTCCACAGTATTCAAATTGTTTCTTTCTAGCTGCTTGCAGTATTTTCTCATTGATCTGGGAACTCTGAAATTTGGCCACAATATTCTTAGGAGTTTCTCTGTTTGGGTTTCTTTCAGGAGGTGATCGATGAATTCTTTCAATATCCATTTTGCCCTCTGATTCTGTAACATTAGGGCAGTTTTCCTTGATAATTTCATGGAAGATAATGTCTAGGCTCTTTTTTTAATCATGGCTTTCAGGTAGTCCAATAATTTTTAAATTATTTCTTCTGGATCTATTTTCCATATCAGTTGTTTTTCCAATGAGTTGTTTCACGTTGTCTTCTATTTTTTTCAAATTTTTGATTTTATTTACTAACTTCTTGGTTTAACTCATAGTCATTCATTTCCTTGGACTCAATTCTCTCTTTCAACAAATTATTTTGTTCAGTGAGCTTTTGAAACTTCTCCTCCATTTGGCTAATTCTGCTTTTTAAAACTTCCTTCTCCTCATTGGCTTTTTGGACCTCTTTTTCCAGTTGAATTAGCCTCTTTTTAAACTTGTTATTTTCCTCAGCAATGTTTTTGGTTTTACTTTAGTAAACTGCTAACTTGTTTTTTAAGGTCTTCTATTGCCTGAACCCATTTTAAGTTTCCTTTGGGGGCAAGGGCCTTGACTTCCTGTGACAGTATGCCTTGTTCTTCCTCATCAGAAAGGATGGGGGGAGATACCTGTTCCCCAAGAAAGTAACCATCTATGGTCTTATTTTTTCCCCTTTTTGGGGCATTTTCCCGAGCAGTTACTTGATTTCTTGATTTCCTCTCCCCCACCCTCACCTCCAGTTCTGGCCAGCCAGTACTTGGGAGATGAGATTCAAAAGAGCTTCTCCCAAGCCTCCAAGGCTCTCAGTGGGGGTGGGGCTGCTATTCAGTGTGCGATTAAGTTCAGCTGCTCAGGTTGGGGCAGGGCCGCCACACAAGGCTTAGTGCCCCCAGGGGGTTTATGTGGAGACCTTCAACAAGAGATTGGGCTCCAGCCTGCTTTGGGAGCCCCTATCTGCTGCTGCCTCCTGAGGTGGCCTGAGTTATGAGGATACCCCAACTCCCCTCTTGGACAGCCAAAAAGATCCTCTCACTGACCTTTGGTGCCTGTGGGTTGAGGGACCTGCACTGCTGCTGGAGATTCCATCCCTAAAACCTGCTCGGATCTGCTCCTCTCGGTGCTGTGCAGCCAAGGCAGGGCTGGGCTCTGCTCTGTGTCCAGTGCTCAACACACATTTCCTGTCAGTTTATCAGGTCTCTCTGGAACAGAAATCTCCTCCACTCCATTTCTCTGGGCTTCTGCTGCTCTAGAATTTGTTGAGAGTTCTTCTTTACAGGTATTTTATGGGCTGTGAGGTAAGAACTAAGTAAGTGTCTGTGTGTCTTTCTACTCTGCCATCTTGGCTCCTCCCCTGTTCCAATCTATACTCAGAATTTACCAATTCTCTCTCTAGAGGTGGATAGCATTTTTCATCATGGATCCTTTATAAACTGTCTTGGATAACTCTTGGTTCAAATAGTCAAGCCTTTCATATTTGGCCATCATTGCAATATTCTTCTGGTTTTACTAACTTCACTTTTCTTCAATTTACATGTCTTCCTAAAGTTTTTCTGAAACTATTTCTTTAGCATTCAATTACAATCATAGAGTATAACTGGTTCAACCATTTTTCAATTGATGGCCATTTCCTCAATTTCTAATTCTTTACCATCACAAAAAAAAGCTGCTATAAATATTTTTGTACGTATAGCTCCTTTACTTTTTTCTTTCATCTCTTTGGGATACAGACTTAGTAGTAGTATTGCTGTGTCAAAGGATATGAATGGTTTTCTAACCTTTTGGGAAAAGTTCCAAAGTGTTTCCCAAAATTGTTGGACCAGTTCACAACTCCACAAATAGCACATTAGTGCACCTATTTTTCCACCTCTCATCCAGCATTTGTTATTTTCCTTTTCAGTTATAGTAGCCAATATGATAGGTGTGATGTGGTATTTCAGAGTCTTTTAATTTCCCAATCAATTAGTGATTTAGAACATTTTTATGTGACTTTTGATAGTTCTAATTTCTTCTGTTCATATCCTTTGCCTATGAATTGAGAATGGTTCTTATTTTTATAAATTTGACTCAATTCTCCATAAATTTGAGAAATGACGCCTTTGCAGAGAAACTTGCTGTAGAAATTCCCTTCCCCCAGTTGACTGTATTTGTTTTATTTGTGGAGAAAAACAATTTTATTTCATTTAATCAAAATTATCTATCTTGTTTATAGTGATCCCATTTAGCCTTTGTTTGGTCATGAATTCTTCTGTTATCCAAGAATGTGAAAAGTAAATTTTTCTATGCTCTCCTACTTTGCTTATGATGACTACCCTTTATATCTGATTCATGTACCCATTTTGACCTTATTTGATGTATGGTGTGAGATATTGGTCTGTGCTTAATTTCTGCCAAACTGCTTCCCAGTTCTTTGAGGAATTTTTGTCAAATAGTAAGTCTTTGCCTCCAAAATTTGGATCTTTTAAGTTTATCAAACAATAGATTATTATGGTCATACAGTATTGTATATTGTATACCTAATCTCTTCCACTCATCCACCACTCTATTTCTTATGCAGGAACAGATTGTTTGATGGTTACCACTTTGTAATATTACAATACCACTTTGCAACAAAAATCTGATAAAGGTAGTCTATCTTCTTTCACGTTGCTTTTCACTGATTCCCTTGCTATTTTTGAACTTTTGTTCTTCCAGATTAATTGTGTTATTATTTTCTCTAGTTCTACAGAAGAATTCTTTGGTAGTTTGATTGGTATAACAATGAATAAGTAAATTAATGTAGGTAGTACTACCACTTTTAAAAAATATTTGCTCACTGTACCCTTGCTCAATAACTACTTCACAAATTGTTTAGAAATGCTAGCGACTTATGTGGGTTTATTCTACAACCTGCAATTTTACTAAAATTGTTAGTTGCTTCAGTTAGTTTTTCAGTTGCTTCTTGATGATTCTGTAAGTATATGATCACATCATCTACAGAGAGAGATAGATGTTTTCTTGTTGACCATTCTTATTTCTTAGATTTCTTTTTCTTGTCTTATTGCTTATAGCTAGCATATTAGCACAATTTTGAATAACAATTGTGATAATGGGTATCCTTGCTTCACCCCGATCTTATTGGGAAGCCTTCTAGTTTATCCCCATGATGGAGATGCTTGCTTTTGGTTTCATATAGATACTACTTATCATTTTAGAGAATGCTCCATTTATTCCTATACTTTATAGAGTTAGCAATGGGTGCTGTATTTCATCAAAAGCCAAAATGTAGCTATTTATCTAATCATATGATTTTTTTTTTGTTACTGATGTAGTTAATTATACTTATAATTTTCCTAATATTGAACAGCCCTGTATTCTTGGTATAAATACCACCTGGGGGGAATGTGTATGATTTTTGTGATAATATACTATAATCTTCTTGCTGGTGTTTTATTTAACATTTTTGTTTCAGTATTCATTAGGAAAATTGATTTAAAGTTTTCTGTTTGTTTTTGTTCTCCTTGGGTTAGGTTATCAAAAACATATTTGTGTCATAGAAGGCATTTGGTAGGCTTTCTTCTTAACTTGCCTTTTCAGTTAGTTTATATAGTAGTGGAATTAATTGCTCTTTAAATGTTTGGTAGAATTCAATTGTACATCCATCTGGTCCTGGAGATTTTTTTCTTAGGGAACTCATTGATGGCTTGTTCAATTTCCTTTTCTAAGATAAGGTTAATTTTGAGATAAAAAATTTCCCCTAGCTATTGCTTTGGTTGCATTCCACAAATTTTTGCATGTTGTCTCATTGTTGTCATTATCTTTAATGAAATCACAGATTATTTCTATGATTTGTCCTTTAATGAAATCATAGATTATTTCTATGATTTCTCTTTTGACCCACTCATTCTATAGCATTACATTACTTTATCAACATATTGTTGCTTGCCTTCATGCAAAATTCCTCTTAAAATAAGTGCACACAATATAAAATACTTGGAAACTTACCTGACAAGTCACATACAGGAACTGTATGACCACAGTTCCAGAATGGTTTTTACACAGATGTAAATAATAGGAGAAATATTGATTGCTTTTCAGTAGGCCAAATCAATATAAAAGAAATGATAATACTACCTAAATTATTTTACTTAATCGGAGTCATAAAAATCAAACTACCAAAGAATAATTTTGTAGATTTAGAAAAAATAATAATGAAATTGATCTGGGAAAACAAAAGGATACAAATATCAAGGGAATCGATGAAAAACAATGTAAAAGAAAGTAAACTAGTAGTACTAGATTTCAATCTATATTACAAGGGAGTAAACGTCTGGCTAAGACATAGAGTGGTGGATTGGTAGAATAGTTTAGGTACGCAATATACCAAAGCAAATGACCATAGTAATCTAGTGTTTTATAAACTCAAAGATCTTAGATATTGAGAACTCACTACCTGAAGAAGACTTCTGGTAAAACTGTAAAGTCGTCTGGCAGAAACTAGGCATAGATCAACATCTCATGTCATACACAAGAGAAGCTGCAAATAAGCCCATGAAACATAAATGGTGATTTTTATAAGCAAATTGGGGGAGTATGGAAGAAATTACCTGTCAAATCTATGGACAGGGGAAGAGTGAATGATTAAACAAAAGACAGAGATCCGTATAGGAGGTAAAATAGACAATTTTGATTTTAAATTTTTTTCAATTGCACAAACAAAACCATAGCAGTTAACATTAGAAGAAAAAGCAGGAAAGCGGGGATCTCTGCAGGAAATTTCTTTGATAGAGTTCTCATGTCTCAAATATATAGGGAATTGAGTCAAATTTGTAAAAATAAAAGCAATTTCCCAAGTTGATAAATGGTCAAGGGATATGAACAAGTAGTTTTCAGAGGAAGAGATAAAAGCCATCAATAGTGGTATAACAATGCTTTAATCACAAATAATTAGGCAAATCACATTAAAATAACTCTGAGGTACACCTCACACCCACCAGTTTGACTAAGACAAGAGAAAAAGGAAAATGAGATGCTGGAGTAGATGTGGGAAAATGGTATGCTAATGCACTGTTGGTAGAGCTGTGCACTAGTCCAAGCATTCTGAGAAGCAAGTTGGAACTATGACCCCCAAACTATAAAATATTGCTATTAGCTTTATACCCCAAAGAAACCAAAGTAAAAACAAAAAGACCCATATGTACAAAAATATTTATAGCAACTCTGTTTATAGTTTCAGGCAGTTAGGTGGTGCAGCAGATAGAATAATGGGCCTGGAGTCAGGAAGACTTATCTTCTTGAGTTCAAATTTGACCTCAGAGTAGTTATTGATCCTGAACAAGTCACTTTGTTTTTCTCAGTTTCCTCATCTGTAAAATAAATTGGAGGAAATGGCAAGCCACTCCACTATCTCTGCCAAGAAAACCCCAAAAGGGTTTGCGAAGAGTCAGACATGACTGAAAAACAACAAAATTTGTCAAAGAATTAGAAATGGAGTGGATGCTCATCAAATGGGGAATGGATGAACGAGATATGGCATATGTATGTGATGGAATACTATTGTGCTGTAAGAAATGATGAAAGGAATGGTTCCAGAAAAACCAGGAAAACTTGAAAACAGATATAAAGTGAGGTGACCGAGGACCAAGAGAACAATTTATATAGTAACATCAATATTATAAAGATGAACAACTTTTCACAATAAATAAAAGACTTATTAACTCTAATAAACAGAACTATCCACTATAGTTCCAAAAGACTCATGATGAAAAAATGCTATCCACTTTCATAGAGAGAAATGATGGACTCAGTGTATAGACTAAAGCATATTTTTTTCTTTCTTTGTTTCTGTCTTTTCTTTCTCTTTTTTTGTCAGAATATGGCTAATGTGGAAATTTGATTTGCATGACTTCATATTTGTAAATTAATTTTATATTTCTTATCTTCCTGATGGGTAGGGAAAAATGGAGAGAGAATCTGCCACTGAAAATAAAATTGAATGCAACAAATTACACCTGTGGTATTTACCTCATGATGTTTTGTGAGACTTCTATAATGCATATGAAGAATTTTTAAAACTTTAAAGTCCTAAAAAAAGTCAGTTATTTTTCATTTTGTTTTTATCATTGGTTGGAGTCATTCTTGAATCACCTATTCCAAAGACTCTTGGGTTCGATCTGCTGGACTCTCTCCATAGGGTCTCAGGAGAGATGGTGGGTGTTGTAGTTTGAATTATCTAGCACATGCTGCCTCCTATTTCTCCCACAGGGTCCCTTATTGCTTCAGCTAGATTGGCCTGCCTTTCCTTGAACGATAGTTGATTAGTAGCAGGTGGGTTGGCTGGCCCCTTCTCTATATGAATTATTGCCCCATGATGTTTTTGAGAGTTAGACTAGCAGGGAGACTGATGGTCTATGAGGTGATGCCATTTTGGGGGTTCTTGTGCTTCTCCACCTGCTGGTGGTAAATACTCAGCCCTCAGTGCTGGTGATAAGCAAGGTGTACCCCTTTCTCCCCTAATGATATCTTCAGTGGCTGGGCCAGAAGATGGAAGTTTAGGAGACATTACTGCTCCCAAGGCTTTTGGATTCAGCGTCCAGGGCCTGAAGGTGCCATTACTTTATTGTAGCTCACTTGCTGTTTGATAACTGACCTCATAATAACAGCTTAGCTCTCGATTCTTACAAACTATATTTTCTATATACAAGAATAACTTGATAGTATAGTAGCCTCTATCTCTAGTCAAACCTTTCCCTGACCCCATAAGTTGATCAGGTCCCATAGGAATAATAGTGCATAGACTTAAAGCTCTAGCTAGCTGGAAATGTATCAGTACCTCTGTACAAAGGGTGACATAGTATTTTGATGTACATTTTAAGGGTGACAAATTAGCTCAGGGCTGGTTACACAGTGTGTAAGCTTCTGCAAAGAGCTCTAGTAGAAGTCACCAGCCATGGCTGACCAGTGGAAAGGAGGAAAAAATGAGAGGTATTTTCTCTTCTGTGTAGCTATACCTGGCCAATACCAGTATATTCAAATAAAGAACTTTTAAAAGCGGAAAAAGCAAAACTGCATGGGTATTACTAATGGGGACAAGCAGGTATGCCAAGGACAGTGTTAAAGGTTTATTACAGACGTGAGAAGTATAGGGCAGGTCACTTAACATAACATGACAAGAATAATCATTCTGTCTTTGGAGAACTCCCATAATTGTTATATACTGGTAAGTAAAATGAAGATGGGTTGCCTCTATTTCTACAGATACAAGGTTACCAACTATTTACCTTTTTCTGCTGACAGAAGAACTGTTCAAAATGGAGATTCTACGTTGGATTTCCGAGTATTAGTAACTATGGCTTCAGTCCTCAGTTACAGACCCTTTCTGATTTGGTTTGAGCTAAAGAGAAGGATGCTGTGGTAGGAGAAAAGATTTGACCTTGACACATCCTCACTTGGTACTTACCAGCAAGAGTAAACAGGGAATAAAGAAGTTGAAGAGATCCCATATCAGGGCAGACAACCAGAAAATGATGACATATACACCAGCCACGAACTGGATGTGCTTCACTTTATTTACTCTCTCACTGACTGTCTGGATAGAAAAAGTACTGACCAAGGTAGACAGGCCAAAGGACAGGCTAATGGCAATTTCATATCCATTAGAATTGCTGCAAGAAATGGGACATGGAAAAACATTAGTCACTACGGATAGTAGGAAAGATTCCCACAGCTGTTGCTTTCCTAAGTATACAAAAATAGACAAGCAAACTACTAAGGAGAGAAGAATAACACATACAAAAAGTCCCCAACCCCAGGAGAAGGGTAGTCACATACTCAAGAAAGACATCATTGATATTACTGAAGACATTGACAGGCTGAGGTTTATTGTCAACCATAATAGAAGCATTGGGGCCAGAAAGCAGCATGAACAGGATATTGTCCAAAACTGCAGTGGCTATTGCTGCTGAATGGTATGCCTGGTTATTGAACAGAGCAGTTGCAATCAACTTGCTGTCGGTGACTTCCAGGGAAATTGCAACAATACAGTACTCAATACAGCTTTTACTTTCAACCAGGAAATCTTCTAGGTTACCTAGGGTGGAAAAGCATTATAGGTAAGTCAAGTGATAGGAATTGTAGAACCCTTATCATGCTGGATTAAAATCAGAAGGAAAGATACAATATCTGTCTTCGGTGGTCTAATAACATAAACATTCCTTTATCAGAGACAGAGCAGCTAACTTAAGGCTATCTTAGGTTAATAACAATAGTAACATAAGTGATCACTATATTTATATAATACTTTACGGTTTTCAAAGGATTTTATAAATATTATCTCATTTGACCCTCACAACAAACCTAAGTGGTAATTATTATCTATTATTAGATATTATTTTCTCCCCCTTACAGGTGAGAAAATGGAGGCAGAGAGAGGTTGCGACTTGCCCAGTATCATATAGTTAGTAAGTATCTGAATCCACCTAGCCATTCTAGATTAAATCCCACCCCAGTTAAAATTCCGATGACATAGTTATACTCACAAGCCCAGTTTTTTCTGTATCTAACATGAGAACCAAGATTACAATGCAAATAAATCAGAGACAATTAGCATTAAGTGACACCTCTAAACTTTAGTGATAATGGAGGACCAACTGGCTTTTTCTCATTGTCCTATGAAGATCTATAGCCTGGTGGTTATCCCCATCGTGGCACTGGTTCCGTCTCTAATGAAATGGAGAAGGGAGTATGAATTTTTATGAAACATTTCGAATAATTTCTCAGTCTCTGGTTGCCCTTACAATGAGGAAAAAAGGTGACCTAAGAGTTGGATATCTTGACCAAGGCATATGGTAACTAATGTCACATTGTACTTGAAATACTGGTAACTGTTCAACAGATTTACGTTTTAGACAAAGCATTGTACAGTGAGTTCACTGCTTTCATGTTCAATTTTTAAATTATCTTGGTATATCCCAAGTTGCCCCCAAACCGGCCCTGAACTTCTCTTTTTCAATTTCAGAAGTATTATATACAAGCAGATTATTAAAATTTAGCATGTCTCTGTTTCAGTTACAAGGCTCTGTTCTCAAATCCTCTTTCTTTATTGACTCCGTAACACTGTAACAAGGGAATTATTATGTAACTTGGTTTAAATCTTTTCTTTTTCAAAGGTTCGGGAATTAAAGTGACATGAATTTTCTAAGAATGTCTGACTTTAAAACTATTGGTGCCAGAGCAAAATTTCCAAAGAAATCGGAAATCATCTCAATTATATAATAATGGCAACTACAAGAATTCAAAACATAATTTACTGCATGTTATGAATAGGAAGGGGAAAAAGAAAAGAGCGTTATATGAAAACTTGGCTAACTGTTCCCTAGTTTGGAAAGAATTATTCCAGGACTTGGGGGTGGGAGAATGAGTTATCAAAGATTTCTTTCTTAGTGAACACTGGATTTTGGAGCAAAGGAAAATTGCACGAGATCAACAGAATATAGTTATAGGTAAGGTTCTTTTACTAGAATACTCAAATCAATTTTTCAAATTATTCAGCAAGGAAAATTGGTTGCAGAGGTTCTTGACCTTTTTTTATGTCATGGCACCAATCTCTTTGGCAGATGGTGAAGCCTGTGGACTCCTGCTCAGAAAAACATCTTTAAATGCATAAAATAAAATATACAGAAGAATAAAGGAAACCAATTATATTGAAACACAATTATTAAATCGAACAAGTCCATGGACCCTAGGTTAAGAAGTCCTGTGTATTTCTTATACCAAAACCTAGCAGTTTAAAAAAGCTTTTAATAAGCTGAGAACCAGGACGGTATTTTCCAAAGTACAGATGCAATTGATGAGATAAAAATAATTCACTGGAAAAAAAGGAACAACTAGAATTTAGTTAAGCAGCAATTGACAAGTAGAAGTGAGTAGATTATGACATTATTACTATTTCCTTCTAATTTTGCTGCTACTGCTTACGTTTATCTATCTCTTTAGAGTTAATTATTAGCCTTAGGAGTATTTGAAAAAATAATTGATTTTGTGGAAGAAACTAAGTATAATGGAAAGGAGCTGGAAAAGCAACATTCTGATTCTACCTTGATCACTAACTATGGCTGTGTGAGCTCTAGTTAAAAAATTATGCTTATTTTTGTTATGTGCTTTTAAAAGTAAACAACTGGTCTGGGCAGGACTTTTATGACAGATATTTCAGTCTCTTATTATGAAAGACGCCCTTTCCCAGCCTTCTTGTAAACCACTTCTCAGACCCATTCAATAAATTCCAGCAGTTCCTTAAGACCTTCAGGATCATATATAAAGTCCTTTCTTTGACTTTTAAAGCTTTTTTACCTGGGCTCTTTCTACCTTCCCAGTTTTTTTAATATCTTATTCCCTCTCCACATACTCTGCGATCCAGTGACATGGGTCTCCTTGCTATTTTAGTAGTTGGTGAAGTTTTAATTTTTTATAATATCATCTGTGATTTTGTTTAAATATGTATTTATCTTTGAGCTATTTTGAAAACTGATCCTTCAAAGCACTCAAAATTTTGTCACCCAGAGGATACTCAGGGTTTTACAGCTTGAAGGAAAGGGGCCTAGAAACCTAACTGTGGTCAGTAATCTTCTATAAGAGGTCATGCAGGGCTAGGATGTTACCAGTTTCCCCAACTACCAATTTGAGGTGACTAACTCAAGCTAAGTGTCAGGGGTCTATACAAAAGAGAATAGACCCCCAGTAGTAAGAGTAGGAGGAACCAAACATGGAGAAAAGAAGCCTAAGACAAGCTGCCATGAATAGAAAAAAAAAGACTGAATAGGGAAAAAAAGACTAAAATGACAAAACACTAGACACAAACCTAAATCTCAAGCAAGAAAATTAACTGGGTAGATCATACATAGAGAAGGAAAGATAAGATTTATTTCCCTAAATCCACAAAACAATGAATAAGTGAACCCCAAAGTTATAATCAATCAATCAATTAATTGGAGCATCCTCTCTGGTCTTACTCTCTCAACACTCACGTACCCTGGCAGGTTAGGTCCCCACATTGTGGTTCAGCATCACCTTCCTGGGATTCAGCCTTGCAGTAGGAAAGTAGGAATGAGTAGGAATTGGGAAGATGAACTCAGAAAAAGTGCTACACAATCAATCAATTTTAAAGCACTTATTAAGGACTCATTAGATCCCTAGTGCTAAACTAAATGCTAAAGAAACAAAGAAACAAAAAGGTATAGGAGCTTACATTCTCATGAGGAAGATAAATATATATATATATATATATATATATAGACATATATAAATAGGGACTTAAAAGATACATAGAGAAGAAGGAATTTCTTTCATATCTCTGTACTCTTGACTCGCAAAACAGAAGAATAAAATTTTATTTTGGAAAAAAATTAAATAACTACAGCTTCACAAGCATTCAGGTTAAATTAAAAAAATGTGTGTATAATGTGTATATGCATGTATATATATGTATATATGTATGTATGTATGTATGTATATTCCCTGACCATTGGATTTGTGCCCCCAGAATGAATTGATCCTGAGTCAGTTCATTCAACTTTCACATTTACTGCTTCCATAAAACATACTTAGAAAGCAGAAGATTAATATGCATCATGTATTTAGGGTCACTCAGGTTATATACCATCCTGTACTTGGGAGACCTTGGATAGCTAGAGGTTCATGAAACACATTCTTACACTTACACCTAAGATATTAGGTGATACCTAATATCTTAATCCTTACAGTCAGTCATTGGCATATGGTAGGTAGCTGAAAGTTGGAGGAATGTTTGCAGTCAAATTGCTTCTAGTTAGTATTGGGGACAAAGGCCAAGAAAGCTGTACTTCTTTCTCCATGACTGTATTCCACCTGCTTCCTCCCAACCCCAATCTTCCAGAGTTCAACCCCTTTTCAAGTGGTACGGTGCACAGAGGCAGAGAGACCATTTAGTTTGGAGTCAAAGGAAGAATTTAAATTCCTAGTGCTCTGGTTTCCTACTAGGTAACTTTGCAAGTTCTTTAACCATTTTAAACATTAGTTTTCATTTCCCTTCTGACTCTAAATGCTATCATTTCGTGATATAGACAGTTGTTCACACCATGACACAGTAATCACATGTTCCTTACCTGTCACTAATTTGGCCTGTTGTCCTTTCCTCTTTAGCATAATATTCAAGTATTCTGAGACCTTATTGATCAGAGATGTATTTCCAGAGACAGAGAAAGGGACAATGGTTTTGCCATATGTACTCAAATCCAATTTCAAGACCGGGCTGTCTTGAGAAATTAAAGAACTAAAGCTACTGAGCAATAAGGAAGTGAATACCAGAGGTGCCAAAATGTGTATCAATGTCATCTTCCAGTTGCGCCAACAGTACAAAGCTCTTTTGTTGAACATGGCATGAAATTGCTGGTAGTAGAGCTTACACTAGAATAAGGAAAGACATACATAGCCATTACAATGGTCTCAGACATACGCAATCCATTCAACTTGAAGTCCATTTTGAACCCCAATAAGGGATAAAGCCTAAACTAAGACTGCTTAGCTTTGATTTAAAAATGCTCTTTCCTGTGTCAGTAACTTCAAAGACCTGTTTGTGACAGGGTGCCTGCAACCAGAGTGGTGGGACTTGTTTTATCTTGGTAGCCCAGAGGCACATACAGGGAAAAATAGATATCCTGGGATTATAATTTCCAACTGATAATTGTCTTGTCAATTTGTATTTACAACTTTTTCAACTAAGAAACTTCCCTTCTCATGGTATGGTTGAATACATATGGAGACCATAGATCTGAGGGACACAGACATTCTGGGATTGCCCTAAAACATATAAAAACTTTTTCATTCTCTTATCAGACAGTCAGAATTTATGTTTTGGCTCTTTGGATGTACAAATTCACTAGCCTGAGCTAACTTGAGGATATAAATAATATGGATTTGCATATCACCTAGCCTGTTTGCTTCTTTTAACCAAACTTTCAGGTTGACAGCACCTACCATGTGCCATGTACCACATTAAGTTGTAGGAATACAAACACAAAAAAGAAAGTCTCTTTCCTCAAGTAGTTACAGTCTAAGCGTGCAGAAAACAAACAAAAAAAAGGAAGCTAAAAAAGAAGTAGAAGGGAGGGAAAGTATCTGTCATGAGGGCATGAGGAGGGTAGCCAGGTAGGAAACAAAGAGATGATGAGCCTGGGTAACCTCCTTCAATGGAGATTCTAGGAGGAGCTCTCAGCCTTCCAATCAGAGGGGCCCCAGGGGCAGAAGGCACTGATGAGGTGTCAGTCCCAGGGTTGATGTGGTCCTGCAAAAAGAAGAGGTTCCTGAACTCCAAAGTTTCCATTCCCTGCATAAAATGCTGTCAAATTATTTGCCAATGACATTTTCTCTGCTTGCCTCTGTCCCATCCCCTCCTAGCAGCTCCAATTGCTTGCCCCTTTAATCATCTACTCATTCTCTCTCATTTAATTTCTCCTTATATACTGGTACTTTCTCTGCTGCTTACAAACATACTCAGGTACTTTCTGACCTTAAAAATATGTATGTATGTGTATAATGCATGTGTGACTGTATATGTGTATATATATGTGCATGTATACACACATACACACGTGTGTATGTATACATATACATGCATATGTATATGTGTATATATGTGTATATATATATTTAACCCTACCATCCCCTTAAGCTATCATTATATATCTTTCTACTATTTACTAGCAAACTCCTAGGAAAGATGATCTAATCAACGAATCAATTTATTAATTAAATGTGCCAGGAACTATGCTTAGTGCTAGAAATATGAAGACACAAATAAAACAGACTGCCTCTCAAAGGATTTACATTCCAAGGTGGTAAATGAACTGTAGGTCTGTGTGTTTAGATCAGACATACATAATTAATTGGGGTGGGAAAGGCATTAGCAGTGGGGAGTGATCCAAAAATGTCTCCTGAAGAAAATGGTCATTGTTGAATTGTCCCCTTTCCCTAAATTCCTCTCCTAGTGTATATATACATATAGAAAGCATAAAATAATTCATTCTCAATTTTTTCCTTTCCAATGATCTGCTAAATCATTTCTTAGAATTCAGTAAGCTGAATTTTGCTTCCATCACAAAGAAGTCAAGGGTTAACTAGAGATAAATATATTGTAAATTTATCTAAAATATATACATATGTATGAATGTGTGCATGTGTGTATATGTACGTGGGTGTATATACACATACATGCACACATATGAATGGGCCCAGTTTTCCTTAGGGTTACAGTATTTATAATTAAACTCCACTTCTGTATAGTAGACTTTCTTACACTTCAAAGGAGAGAATCATATAGATGTTAGGGGATATTATTATTCCTAGGCTTAAAGTAAACTAATTATTATAAAGGGTGTTACAGGTATATCATTCCTCTTTCCCATTAGAATGCAAGATCTCTTAGAACAGTGACTATTTTATTTTTTGTCTTTATATTCCTAGCACCTATGAGACAACATACTTTACACATAGTAAGTGTTTAATAAATACTTATTGAATTAAAATGACTACAGTTTAGTGGGTTGGAAAAAAAAAACATAACATGTTCTTATCTCTGAATAGTTGCTTATACACACTTGCTTAGAGGACCATTTGTTACTAGGACCAGGAGTGATTTGGTCAAATTCCAGATGTATTTTTACTGCTTCCTGGGGCATTTGGGATGGGGAATGAGGAAGAAGCAGTCAGGATAGGGTTGGTTTTCTCTATAAACTTATTATTGTATTAATTGTTCTCCTTGTTCTCCTCAATTTACTATTTATCATTTCACAGAAACCTTAATTCATTCTGAAATTATACATTTCATCATTTCTTATGGCAAGATACATCCATTACATTCATATACTACAATTTGTTTAGTTATTCCCCAATAGGATGCCTCATTAGGTTCCAATTTTTTGACAACAGAAACAAAGCTTCTGTAATTATTTTTGTATATATATTTCTTTTAGCTATTTTTTTTTCATTTCTTGGGGCAGGAGAGAGATAGGTTTTGTAGTGGTAAAGCTAGATTAAAAGGATATTCATAATCTGATGGCTTTTTGAAGATAATTCCAAATTGTTTTCCAAAAAGACTAGATAAATTTACATCTCCATCAATAGTGCAACAATGTGTTTATTTTCCCATATCCATTCCAATATATGTGATTTTCATTTTTTTCATCTTTGTCAATCTAATAAGTAGGGATAATCTCAGAGATGCTTTAATTTGTATGTCTAATTATTAGTAATTTGTAGCATTGTTTCACGTTGTTGATAGCTTGGATTTTTAATATTCAAAATTACCCTGTTCATATTCTTTGCCCATTTATCAGTGAGGGAATGGATCTTCTTCTTGTAAACTTGAATCATTTCATTTTATATCTTATAAAGAAGATATTTATCAGAGAAATGTGCTGTGAAGATTTTTTATAACTATCCATTTCCTTCTAATTTTTGCTACAGCAGATATTTTGTGAAAAACTAAAAATTTCACATAATCAAAATTGTACATTTGATTTTGTGTGATCATTTCTATCACTTATTTAATCATAAACTCTTTCATTATCCAAAAATATTAAAAATAATTTCTTCATTGCTTATCTAATTTGTGTATGATGTGAAATTTTATATCTAGTTCATGTATCCATTTGAAGCATATCTTGGTGTATGGTGAGATATGGATTTAAATCTATTTTTTTTTTTTTACCAAATATTGAATCTTTTACCTAGTAACTGGGCTCTTTGGGTTTATTGAACACTATGCTATTGTACTTTTTTGCTTCTGTATGGTGCATATGTGATCTGTTTCACACATCAACCAATTTTTTAAATCAGTATTTCTAATAGTTGTAACATTGTAGTTCAGTTTGAGATCTGGTACTGGTTGATTCTGCTCAACCAATACTAGATTCTCAACTGGTCAATTCCAAAAATGGGAATCTTTTTTCTTCATCATTTCTCTTAAGATTCTTAACTTTTTGTTCTTCCACATGGATTTTTTGTTATTTTTTTCTAGCTCTGTAAAATATTTATTTGGGAGTCTGGTACAGAACTGAGTTAGTAAATTAATTTGGTTAATATTGTCAATTTTTTCACATTGACTCATTTTTCCACAAGCAGCTAATGTGCTTTCAATTGTTTAATTTTTTAATTTTTTTTCCATAAAGTGTGTTTTATAGTTAGTTTCATATAGTGCCTGGGAGAATCCTGATAGATACACTCCTAAATATTTAATAATTTTTGTAATTATTTTGAATGGAATTTTTCTTTTTAGTTCTTCATGCTGGGTTTTGCTGGTTTTATATCTATCTATCTATATATATATATCACATACATATATGTATATATATGAATGCATATATACATACACATATGTATATAATATGAACACTGATGATTTTTGTGGATTTATGTTATATCCTACAATCTGCTAAAGTAATGTTATTTCAATTAATTTTCCACCAGTTCTTTAGGGTTCTTGAAATATCCCATAATATTGTCTATCAAAAGTGCTAATTATTTCCTCTTTACCTATGCTTGTTTCATCAGCTTTTTATTCTTGTCATTGTTATCATTAGCATTTCTAGTAGTATATTAAAATAGTTGTGGTAATAATGGGCATCCTTGCTTTATTTTTCTTCTTACTGCAGAGGCCTCTGTTTTCAATTACATAAATAGTTTCTCTTGGATATTGATAAATGTTATTTAATATATTAAAATCAATTTCCCCATTGATTTCTAGAGGTTGTGATAGAAATAAGTTTTAGATTTTATCAAAAATATTTTTAGCATCTATTGATATAGTCATATTTTTTATTCATGAGTTATTGTTAAACCAACCTAATATTTGTAGCATGAACCTGACTCTAACATTTTATTTAATTTTTTGTGCATCAAGATCCACTGAGGATGTTGGTCTAAAGTTTTCTTTCTCTTCTTTATCTTTCCTTGGTTTAGAAATCATAGAAAGAGATTGGAACAGTGCCTTTTTTTGGTTTTATTTGCAAACAGTTTCCATAATATTGAAATTAACCATTCTTTGTGAATGTTTGATAGAATTCATTTGTATATCCTTTTGCCTGGGAATTCATATATACCTTGTTCAATTTATTTTTCTGATATTGAGTTTTAAAAATAGTCTTTATTTCTTTTGTTAAACTGAGTAGTTTATATTCTTAAAAATATTTGTCCATTTCCTCTAACTTCTCATTCGGTTAGCATCTAGTTAGACAAAGTGGTTTCTGATAAGTTCCTTTTCAATTATTGTGAATCTATAGTCAGTGAGACTTGATTTCAAATCTACCTTCAGACACAACCTGTGAGATTCTGGACATGTCACTTAACCTCTGCCTGCCTCAGTTTCCTGATGTGTAAAATGGAGAAACTAGTAGCACCTATCTCCAGGTTTTCTGTAAGAATAAAATATTTTTAAAGTGCTATGTAAATGCTAGTTGTTACTGTTGATTAGTTATTAGAAGGATTATTACTATTGCTAAAAGTTGTAACTAGTATTTATATAGCACACACCTAGCATGATGAGCTACAAAGATGAATTTCACCAAACATAACTATTTAAACTAAAAGATACTTGGAAGTATGTTTGCCAAGAGTCACCCAGGGGTTATATAAAATCAACTATAAAACCCTCTTTGCAGAAATAGTGACAAAGCTAAACAACTGGCTCTTTAATAAAATTACCAAGAATCAGATTTATTATTAATAATGACAATGGCAATCCTTTCCTAACTTTCAGAATTTCTGCTTTGTTGCTTAGTTGGGGACTGTATTCAAATTTTTTCGAACTGCGTGTCTAAACCATTGATTTGTTCTTTCTTTTGTTGAAGCAAGCATTTAAAAAAAATTTCCCCCTCAGAAGCGCTTTAGTTGTATCATGTAAGTTTTGATAGGATGTAGTATTGTAATTTTCTTTGATGGAATTTTTGCTGTTTCTTTGACCCACCAATTCTTTAGAATTCAGCAATTTAATATCCAATTACTCTTAAAATTCATTCTTTAAGGGCCCTTTATTGAATTTAAATTTTATTGCATTTCAATGAGCAAATGATGTCTTTAGTATTTCTGCTTTTCTATGTTTTTTTTTTGATGAGGTCTTAATGCCCCAATACATGGTCAGTTTTGTAAACTCCTATATATTCCTCTTCAGTAATTGCCAAAGATCTGTAATCTCTAATTTTTTTAAAGCTCTATTCAGGTCCTTAGCTTTTCCTTTGCATTTTTTTTGGTTAGATTTGTCTAGGTTTGGAAAGGGTATATTAATGTTCACTACTATTGTAGTTTTACTATTTTCCCCTTGAATTTGATTAACTTTTATTTAAGTATTTAAATGCTATCCTATTTGCTGCATATATGTGAATTATTGATATTGACTTATTATTGATGATGCCTTTAAATACAATGTGATTTCCCTGCTTATCTCTTTTTATCAAGGCTACAATTATTGTAGCCCTTTCTGTGATTCTGATGCTGTGTCTGCTTTCTTTCTTGAGATCAGCTAAAACATAATGGATTTTGCTCTAGCCCATTTTAACTGTATGTGAAAGTTTCAAGCATATTAAAAAATATTGTTGGATTCTGCTTTCTAATATATTCTGTCATCTTGTTACACAAGTGAGTTCATCTCATTCACAAAGCTATATTTGTAAACTTTATATATTAATAATACAAAATTTGACAGTTGAGTTTTTCACCCCATCCTATTTTCTTGTATTTTTTCCTCTCTTCACAGCTGCTAACCTTTTTAAATAAGGACATGGAAGATTAGGAGTTTGACAGACACTTGCATTCTTATAAGTAAAATAACCTGTTTCCTCTCACTGAACCCATGGACATGGTGATATTTCATTAGACAGTTATTGTTTCCAATGGAAATGCCTAAATTGGAATCAATGATCCATCTGTTGATTAAATATAATTTACCAGGGCCTGGTCAATTTTAGTTGAACTGACAAATAAATGTGGGGGGTGGAAGGACAGAGATGAAATGTAGAGCCTAAAGTAGAGATAATTGACTCTGAAAATGATTATCGGTTCATGGTCTTTGCAAGAGATCTCCCTGGTAGTATTTATAATAGTATAAATCCATTCTAGATATCAATAGTCAGATATTAATGGATTTACAGTAGAGTGAACAGTACTTTAAATATGGATGAATTTTTCCATTGAGGACGTCTCCAAATTTTATGGAGTACGAAACATACTTTTGCCCTAACCAAACGTAGCAGGCTTTCTGTCCCAAGGAATGCACTCACGCCAGTGTTGGCCATCTGAGCAGAGGTATCCAATACGTTTGTGCTCACAAACTTCTTAAACCAATTCTTTTTTGAAAGACGACGTTTTCTAGTAATTGATTGTTTTCTGGCTCTTTCCTCATCCTCATTCCACGATGAGAAAGGTTCGATGGCTTGGAGATCCATTTGGTCATCCGCCAGTTTACCAACCCTGTACCAAAAAGTATTTCATTATAATTATAGCTAAATATATTCACCTTTTAGGAATATGAATCAAGATAATTGATGAAACACTTGGAGGTTTCTCAGTATGATTGCTGAGTGGGAGGAAGAGGCACAGAAGACAAAAAAGTAAATCCCTTTCAACACTCCTGAGGTAGCCAACAAAAATTTTATTATTTCTGTAAGCTATATCATTAGCAGCAAATTCTGAGTTGATACTTAAGGAAAATGAAAAAATCATTAATTTCCAGTGAGATCTTGTAACACAACCCTAGGAATCCCAAGGCCCAGAGGTGGCTACTCAAATGGCAAGACTCAAATGGTTATGTATCTTTAGTTTTGATCTCTATTAAATAATACAACTTTTAAGGTGAGAATGCTATATAAATATTTTCCTTATACTGGAAAGAACTGGTTATGTGAGCAGATATACCTGCACTGCCAACCTCAACGGTTGTCATGAGGTAAAAAAAGAAATTATGTAAAGAACTTTTTTTCTTAGAAGAGCCTGGAACATACCCTTCATGTGATCACAATGACTTTCAATGATCATTCCTTTCTTATACTTTATGGCTTCTTGTCTGAATTGTTTGCTTTTAGTACCTGTATGTACTTACTTACTTACTTACATCCTGTTTTCAATTTTTCTTCCTTACTACTCATTCGTTTAATTCACTCATTCACTTAATTGTCAACAAACACATATTATGAATCTGCTACATGCAAGGCTCTGTGCCAATCTCTGGGGATACAAAGACAAAAAGCAAAGACCTTGCTCATAAAGAACTTACATTCTGTTGGGGAGAAAACATGGAGATAAACCAATACTAAATACATATTTTGTGAGTACCTCTGCCTAAAGACATACATGTACATGTATTTATGTATACACGTCTATAAGTGAGTGTATACATATGCACACATATAAAATAAAGCATTTTCACAGGGAAAAACATCAGTGACTAGAGGAATTAGGTAAGGTCTTGACAGAACACTTCAGCCAAGCCTTGAAGTAAAGAAGGGAATGTAAGAGGCAGAGGTGAGGAAGTGTATTGTAGGCACAGGGTAGCCTATGCAAAGGCATGGTAATACATAATGAGATGTCATCTAAGGAGAAGGGATATTTGGCTAGTTTGGATGAAGTGTAGAATATTACAAGGGGCAGCTTCCTACTAAACTTCAAGACCATCAACTGTTTTCTGACTTTTCTTTGTTTCCATTCTCCTTTAGGCCTGGGTATGGATCTGTGTAGTTGGAGTATCACTGAACTAAGTCCGAATTGCATTTAAGCACTGGCTCTTTTAGTAATAATTCAAGAACCTTAGGTAAGGTATAGTATCTGTTTTTGTCTCACTTTTCTCATCTGTTCAGTGGAGGATAGCCCTATAGGGTTATTTCATGAATCCAAAGAAATGATATAGGCTCAGAGTGAATGTAAATTGTAACTGTTTGTCTTTTGGCCAGTTTCAATATAAATAATTTTCTTTTTAATCTTACATAATTTGCTAATTCAAAAACATTTTTCTGAGAAGGCATTCACAGGGTTCCCTTAAATTCAAAAGATCCATTGCATTAAAAAAGATTAATAACCTCTTAATTAAAAAATTTTTACATATCATGTAGTTTTTTTGCTAATGAACAAAAAATAAATAAAAGTCATTTGGACTCAGTAAAATTCTTAACATATACAAAGAAAAAAAGTCCAAAAGTCTTAATGTGCACCAAAAAATGGGAGTAAATGAAGGCTTTAACCTTAAAGTGAGAGGTTACATTGAACCAATACATGAAAGTGATGCCTACAAATTGCTTAGTATTCTCTAGGAAAAACGTATTCATTATTGAGTAAGGAAGAGATTTTCAGAGTCATGGCATAATAGCTTTGTTTAGTTCTCTCTCGTTCTGTCTCTGTCTCTCCCTTCCTCCCCTACCTTGAAAGACTTAAGAACTATGGTCAAAGCAATGATCAACCATATCTTCAGAGGCCCCTATGATGAAGCATGTTCACTTTCTCATCGAGGCGTCATGGACATAAGGTGCAGAGACTTGCTTTTTTGGATATGCCACTGTTTGCCTTAATTTTCCCTGATTTTATTTGGTACAATGGTTTTCTCCCCTTTCTTCCTATTGGTTAATTGGGGGTAGGGTCATACTAAGAGGAAAAGTGTTAGACACAGTGCTGTTAAAAAAAAAAGGATATCATTGAAATATTTTGAAAAAAATGCACAGAAGAGAGGAGAAAGAAGTTCAAGATGAAGCTTAGAAAAGCAGGATAGTTTTGAAAATAATTTGAAGAATCCACTATATATTTTCATAAAAAGGTAAGAGATTCAGTTTCATACAGAACCCTACCCTTTTGTATTCTGCTGTGTGTATGAAAATGTTCTTTTTATGTTCAGAATAAGAAATAAAACTATACAATACTTGTTGATTGATAGTATACTTAAATTTCAGCACTGCAATTTGTACAATCTCTCATACTATGCTTGAAAAGATAGTGGTTAGAGAGAAATGGAATAAGTGATAGTATCAATTCAGTTCATTTGGAATATTCAGAATGAATATTCTAAAGAGTAAAGAGTAGTTAGTAGGTCATTGTTCACTTAGAGAGAGATCTCTACTACGCTGCCACAAGGGGATCCTTTGGTAAATGTTAGTCAACATTTTCATCAAAGATTGCAGGGCAGAGGGAGCATCTGTCTAACATGTGGATGAAATGAAGCTGGAAGAAATAACACACATTTTAGACGACAGATCCCATATCCAACAAGATCTTTACATGATGGGTCAATTTGTGTAAGATGTATTTAAAAAAGGAAAAATGCCCTCCAATTAACTTCATGACTGGTGAATAAGAAAGATGTTAAGACATCTGGGAATTGTATTAAACAACAGACAAAATATGTGTTAACTGCATGACACGGTAGTTAAAAAAAGCCAATGACGTTGTGCTTTGGAAGTTCATGAAAGTGGAAGGTGACAGTCACATTATATTCAGCCTTAATTGTGCCCCATTTGTTTAGTTCTAAGTACCACAGTATAGAAAATACAAACAGACACCTCACAGATGGATAGGGTCAATGTAATTGAAATTACAATATTAACCTAATTATTTTATAGACAACTCTTTACCAGTAAACTACTGAGAGAAAACTTGATAAATCTAGATGAAACAATAACAAAATTCAATTGGAAGAACAAAAGGGCTCGAATCTCAAGGGGAATAATGATACAAATTACGACTGCGGAGGCTGACGCGATACCAGGAATCAAACTGCATTAAAAACACAGTAGCCATCAAAACTATTGAGTACAGGTTAAAAAGAGAAAAGTAGATGAGCAGAACAGGTAAGATAAGCAAAAAATAGAAATAATAGAAAATAGTAGCCCAATGTTTGACAAACACAAAAACACAAGTACTGTGGATAGCACTCCCTTTTTAAAATATTGAGTCTTTTCGATTGTCCAACATTTATTTTCTTCCTCTCTCGGACACCTAAGGTAATTTAGGTGATATGGTGGATAGAGTATCAACCCTGGAGTCACGAAGACTCATCTTTATGAGTTCAAATCTGACCTCAGACGTTTACTAGCTGTGTGACCCTGGGCTAGTCACAATCCCATTTGTCTCAGTTTCCTTATCTGTAAAATGAGACAGAGAAGGAAATGGAAAAGCTATTTCAGAATCTTTGCCAAGAAAACACCAAATGAGATCAGGAAGAGTCTGACATGACTGAAACAATTAAACAAACAACACTTGGACATTAAAGTGGTTTTAGCAACAAAACCTTGTAACAAGTAAAGCCAACAAATGCTTATATTTGTTGTGGTCCCAAACTGTACATTTCCTTCTCCACACTAGTCCACCACTATTCTGTCAGGATATGAGTAGCATGCCTCATTGTCAGTCCTCTGGAAGCGGAGTTGATCACTGTATTTATCAGAGTTCTTAAACATCTTTCAAAATTGCTTGCTTTTACAATGTTTATTTTATAGTATACATTCTTCTCCAGTCTCTGTTCACTTTATTTCAATGAAGTCTGCTGAGGTTTCTGTGAAAACTATCTCTTTCATCATTTTTTAACAGTATAATAGCATTTCACTGCATTCATATACTCTATTTTATCTATTTATTCCTAAACTGATACATTCTCTTAGTTTCCAGTTCTTTGTCTACAATAAGAGCTGCTATTTATATTTTTTTCTAGACATATATGCCCTTTTTGAACTCTTTGGGGTATAGATTTTATAATGGTATTTATTTTAGTAACTTTTGGGGCATAATTGAAAACTGTTCCAAAATGACTATACCAATTCACACCTTCACCAAGAATACATCAATATGCCTGTTTTTTCCCCAGTTTCCACAATATTTATCAATTTCCTTTTTTTTTGTTAACTATGGCAATATGATATATGTGGAGTAGAATATTGGAGTTGTTTTAATTTATATTTTTCTAATTATAAGTGGCTTGAAGCAATTTTTTCCTACTGACTATAGCTAGCTTGGGTTTCTTTCAGTGAGAATTACCTGTTCATATCCTTGGCCCATTTATCAAGTGGGCAATGGCTCTTATAATTTTGAATCACTTTCTTAAATGTCAGGAAAATGAGACATTTATCAGAGAAATATGCTGCATAAATTTCCCCCCTATTTAACTGTTTCTTTTCTAATGGAAATATTCATTTTTTTGGACAAGAACCGAGGGGAAAACTGGAAAATAATTTAGAAAAAAATTGAGTTTAGAGCTGATGCTATATACCAAAAGGAATTTAAATTGGATGTGCAATCTGAATATTAAGGATCACATCATTAAAAATCAGAAGAAAATGAGATCAGTTGTTTTTCCCAATTATAAGTGAAGGAATATTTTTATGTACACAAGGGAAATCAGATATCATTAAAGAAACAAGAGAGAAATTTTGAGTATATAAAATCAAAAATCTTTGGCACAAATAAAATCAATGAATGCAGAATTAGAAGATAAATAGTAAAATAGAAGAAATGTTTGCAACAAATATCATGGATAAAAGTTTGATATCCAAAATATACAAGAAGGTGACACAAATATATAAAAGCAAGAGCCATTCTCCAAAGGACTGGAAGTTGAAGGTTATAAACAATTTCAAAAAGAAAATTACAAACTATAACAATTATGTGAAAAGATGCTATAAATCACACATATTAAGAGGAATACAAATAAAAATAATGCTGATATTTCATCTCACATCGCTTAAATTGGTAAGAATGACAAAAGTGAGGAGACTGGAGAGGCTATGGGAAGATAGGTAGACTGATACATGAAGTTGTATATATGTGACTTGGTCCAGTTATTTAGATATCGATTTGAAATTATGTGATAAAATTAACTTTTCATACTCATTGGCCTATAAGCCCATCACTGAGAATATACCCTCAATGAAGGCAAAGACATAAACTCAGGTTCACTACACATCTGTTTTTTGACTGTAGTCCTCTTTCTAGCAGTAAAGAATTGGAGACAAGATGGGTATCCATTAATTGAGGAATGGCTAAAAAATGGCATATGAATGTAATGGGATATTATTGGTCATAAAGAAATGACAAATATGAAGAGAGAGAAATTTGGAAAGATTTGTACAAGGTGATGAAAAGAGAAATAAAAAGTACTAATATTGCTTGCTATACAATATATGCAATGCCTAAAATAAATGAACCCTGAGTAATAGAAAATCAAGTTATTTATTCAGGCCCTGAGTAACAGAAAATCTATCACTAGTAGGTACCAGAGAACAGATACTGAAACACATAATTCACTCTTCATGGCAAAGAGGTAGGGGACTACTATAGATATTACTGTACGTACCGTCGGATTCTCTCACTGTGTTATATGTTTTGCTTAACAGATTTCTTTATTACAAGTAAAAGTTCAGTTTGGAGGGACTGAGATAGGAAGTAACTACAATGAAAATAAAAAAAACAAAATGTGTTTTAAAAAGACATATTTCAATTTAATTCAATGAACTTAAGTCCTTGCTATGTGCCAGGACTGTACTAGGGACACAAAAAGAGGCAAAAGATAGTCTCTGCCCTCAAGAAGATTAAAATCTTACATGTGAGACAACATACAAATTCTTCAAAATATATTTTTATTTCATGAAATATTTCCCAATTACATGTAAAAAACTTCCTTTAAATATTCATTTTTAAAAACTATGAGTTTCAAATTGTTTCCTTCCTTCTCCTCCACAACACTTTGTAAAGGCAAGCCATATGATATCAATTTTAAATTTGAAGTAATGAGAATCTTATTTATATGAGCCATGTTGGAAAAGAAAGCACACACAAAAAAAAACCGCAGGAAAAATAAAGTTAAAAAAACATGCTTCACTCTGTAGTGAGACTTCCTCAATTCTCTCTCTGGAAAAGAATAGCATTTTTCATCATGAGTCCTTTGGAACTGTCTTGGATCATTGTCTTGGTCAAAGAAGCGAAGTCTTTCATAGTTGATCGTTCCTACACTGGCTGTTACTATGCACAATGTTCACTGGTTCTGCTCATTGTACTTTTCATCAGTTCATATATGTCGCCTCAGGTTGTTCTAATGCCATCCTGCCGATCATTTCTTATAACACGATAGTGTTTCATCATGATTTTATGCCACAAACGTGTTCAATCATTCCCCAACTAATAGATAATAAATAGAACTAAATATAATATTAATGATGATGATGATAATGATGATAGATAATTCCTTACTTTCCAATTCTTTGACATCACAAGAAGGAATGTTAAAAACATTTTTGTATAAATATATCCTTTTCCCGTTCCTTTGATCTCTTAGGGTATTGCTAGGTCTGCACTGAATGCACAGTTTTCTAGCCCAATTGTTCCCCAGGATGGTTGGATCATTTCAAAAACCCAACAACAGTGCATTAGTGTCCAAATTTTTCCACATTCCCTTGAGAAATGTCATTTTCCTTTTGTGTCATGTTAGTCAATCAGGCAGATGTGAGGTGGTATCTCAGAATTGTTTTCATCTGTATTTCTCTAATCACTAATTTAATTTGTATTTCTCTAATCTAATGTAGATAATATTTTTCATGTGACTATAGATAACTAAGATTTCTTTTTCTATAAACTGCCTGTTCACAACTTCTGACAATGGCTTGCATTTTTATGAATCTGGCTCAGTTCCCTACATATTTAAGATATAAAATCTTCATCAAATAAACTTGCTTTAAAGATTTTTTTTTACCCAATTTCCTTCTAATTTTTGGCTGCATTAAATTTATTTGTGCAAAGCCTTTTTAATTTAATGTAACCAAAATTATCCTTTTTACTTCCTATAATCCTCTCTATTTCTTGTTTGGTCATAAACTCTTCCCTTTTCCATAGATCTTACAGGTACATTTTCCCAAACTCCTCTAATTTACTTATTGCATCACCCTTCATTTCTAAATATTTATCCAGTTTCACCATCTGTTAGTATACTGTGTGAAATGTTGGTCTATGGCTAGTTTCCACCAAGCTGCTCTCCAGTTTGCTCAACTATTTTTGTCAAACAAGGAGTTTTTATCCAAAAAGCCTAGACTGTTTATTACTATGTATTGTGTACTTAATTTATCTGACAGATCCACTCTTCTATTTCTTAGCCAGTACGAGATTGTTTTCACAAGCACCATTTTGTAATATAGTTTGAAATCACTGCATTCCTTCCCTTTATTCTTCACTGATTCCCTTGTTATTCTTGATCTTGTGTTCTTTCAGGTGAATTTTGTTATTATTTTTTTCTAGCTCTATAAAAGAATTCTTTTGATTGGTATGACCCTGAATAAATAAATTAACTAAGGTACATTGTCATTTTAAAAAAATTGACTCATTCAAAGCATGAGCAATTAATATTTTTCTAATTGTTTAGATTAGTGTTTATTTATGTGAAGAGTGTTTTGTAATTGTGTTGATATTGTCCTTGGTCTTGTCTTGGCAGGCAGACTTCCAAATATTTTATATTGTCTACAATTAATTTAAATGGAATTTTTCTATCTCTTGCTGCTGAGCTTTGTTGGTAATACATAGAAATGCTGATGATTTATGTGGACTTATTTTATAACCTGAAACTTGCCTAAAATTGTATGTTGTTTCAACCATTTTTTTAAGTGGATTCTCTAAAGTTCTCTAAGAAGACCATCATATCTACAAAGAGAGATAGTTGTGTTTCTTCATTGCCTCTTTTTATTCCTCCAATTTCTTTTTTCCCGTCTTACTGCTATAGCTAATACAATTTTGAATAACAGAAGTGATGAAGAGCATCCTTATTTCACCTCTGATTTTACTGGAAAGGTTTCACATTTATTCCTGTAACAAATGCTTGCTCTTATTTTTTTATAAATACCAAGAATGTTACATTCCAATCCTTCTGCCTTTTTAACATGGTTGCTACTAGATCTTGTGTGATTCTGACGATAGCTCCATGATATTTGAATGATTTCTTATTGGTGGCTTGAACTATTTTCTCTTTACTTGGAAGCAGAGGAATTTGGCTATAATATAGCTGGGATTTTTTCATTTTGAGATCTCTTTCAGGTGGTGATTGGTGGATTTATTTGTTTTCAATTTCTATTTTAGCCTCTGGTTCTAGGATATCAGAGAAATTTTCCTGGAAAATTTCTTGAAATATGATGCCTAGGTTCTTATTTTGTTCACATCTTTCGTGGAGTTCAATAATTCTCAAATTATCTCTCCTGGATCTATTTTTCAGGTGACTTGCTTTTCCATTGAGATATTTCACATTCCTTCTACTTTTTCATTCTTTTGATTTTGTTTTATTGTTTCTTGATGTTTCATGGAGTCATTAGGTTCTACTTCCCAATTCTAATATTTAAAGAATTATTTCATGCAGTGAGTTTTCACCCACTTTTTTCTCTTTTTCCATCTGTCCAAGTCTGTTTTTTAAGGTGTTATTTTCTTCAACATTTTTTTGTGTCTCTTTTACCAAGTAGTTGATTCTCTTTTCATAATTTATTCCTTCACCTTAACTTCTTTATAAAATTTTTCTTCTACAACTTTTTTTTTAAATAATTTTTTTAGCTCTTCTAGGTGTTCTTGTTGGGCTTGTGTCGAATTTATATATTTTTTTCTTTCAGGCTTTGCTTGTAGCTGTTTTGACTTATCTTCTAAGTTTGTGTCTTTATATTTCCTGTCACCATAGTAATCTATAGTGGTCAGGTTCTTTTTTTGCTATTTACTTATTTTTACAATCCATTTCTTGACTTTGAATTTATTTTAAAGTTAGGCTCTGTTCTCAGTGGGTGGGGGTAAGGTGGAAAGGGGCACTATCTCAAGTTTCAGGATTTTTCACACATCTGTTTCAGACCTAGTCCTAGAAGTCTGAAAGTTTTTTGGAGCTTCAAAGGTGGTGCTATCAGGGGAGAGGTGCAGTCATTGTTCTCCTGGTCCGTGTTTTGGTCTGTAAGCATTGAAGACTGCAGTTGATAATGGCTCTTCTGGGACTCTGCTCCCTCTTGAGCAGAGGTGCTCCTCTCCCTCCTTGTACTTGAATTGGATACGAGTGTAGGCACTGGAGCTTCTCTAGTCCTACTATCTGGGTTTAGCACAGAGGTCAGGTCCACTTGCCATTATGGCTTCAGAGCTCCAAAAGCTGCTAATGCTTCTGTTGTTCCCTCCTCATTCCATCACTGATGTTTCATCTACACCAGCCAGCCTCCATCCCTTTGTCCAATTTCTTAAGTTGTCTTGAGTCAGAAGAATGACTCACACTGACCTTTTCTTGGCTCTTTCACTGCAGAATTTGATTTGAAGAATTATTTTAAAATTATGTGGAAGGAAATATTGGGAGAGGTCAACTGAGTGCTTTCTCTACTTTGCCATCTTTGCTCCACTTTGCCCTCCTCCTCATATAGGCAAATATATACAAATAAAACTATATACAAGATAAATAGGAAATAATTACCAGAGGAAAGGCACTGGACTTAATACAAGTTGGAGAAGACTTCCTATTCAAGGTGGAATTTTAGGTTGCAACTTAAAAGAAACCAGAGAAATCAATAGACAGGGTGGAGAGGAGAGAGCATTCCAGTAGGACAGACAGAAAATTCCAAAAGCCAAAAGAGGAAGTGCCTTGTTTATAGAATAGCTAGCAGGCCAGTGTCACTGAGTTGAAGAGGATGTGTTGAGAGCAAGGTACAATATGACTGGAAAGGTAGGAGGGGGCTAGATTATGGAGGACTTTGAATTCCAAACAAAGGATTTTGTATTTATTCCTGAAAATAATAAGAAGTCATAGGAATTTATTAAGTAGAGTAATGACATGACCCGACATATGTTTCAGAAAACTGACTTTAATAGCTGAATGTAGAATGTATTGGAGAATGGAGAGACTGGAAGCAGGCTATTACAATAGTCCAGGTGTGTGGTAATGAATGACTACTAGATTTTGAGCCTAAGGAACTGAGGGAGTGATATTGCCCTCTACAGTAATAGGAAAGGGAGTGGAGTGGGGTGGGATAGTTTAGAAGTAAAGAGAATGAGTTCAGTTTTGGACGTGCTGAGTTTAAGATACCTATTGGACAACCAGTTTGAGATATCAGAAAGGCAAACTCTAACATATTCTCTTGAAAGCAATAAGAATGGTAAAGGAATTCAAGAACATTCCATGTGATGATGGATTGAAGGAACAGGGAACATCTTCACCCTGAAGAAAAGTGAAGGGGAGGCATAATAAATAGCTGTTGTCAAGATAGAAGGTAAACTTAGAAAGGAAGAAACTACAAGTACCAGGTAATCAGGAAAGGCCTCCTACCTGTGGACTCTGAATCAGGTATATTGTACAAAGAATTGGTTAACTATGAGTTAGACTAGATGACCTAGGCCAGGGGTGGGAGACTTGAGGCCTCAAGGTCACACATGGCCCTCTAGGACCTCAAGTGTGATCCTTTAACTGAATCCAAACAGCACAGAACAAATCCCCTTAACAAAAGGAACTATGTTCTGTAAAGTTTGGATTCAGTCAAAGGACTATACTTGAGGACCTAGAGGGCCACATGTGGCCTTGTGGCTGCAGGTTTCCCACCCTTGTCCTAGGAAAGTCTTTCTAAATTTAAAAAACTCTTTATTCTCTGTAATAATAGTTCTTACTGGAGGAAAAAGTGAGGTTGGTGACCTTGCATAGCCCTCCATTACTCAAAATAGTCAAGTGCAAATCATGGCATTATTTCTCAAATCAGAGATTTGAAATCCGTCTTTCCTTCCTTCCTTCCTTCTTTCCTTCCTTCCTTCCTTCCTTTTCCCAGAACCTTAAACTCAGTGCATTCTGAAGCCCATAGACTGGACAACAATAGGTACCTGTCCAAACTCCATTTAATGGTTGGCTTAGAGTGATTATCACTAGTAACAGTTTCTGTTGATTTAGCTATTTTTTTCTTTTGTTCATTAAAAGGGCCATTCCCTGACTACTTCTTATTCCTATTCACTCAATAGGCATTACCTCCCTCTAAATGAGTATGTGATAAGGCCAGCCTAAAAAGACCAAGGTCTCCCATTGCATCCTAGGCCATCTCCAGTCATCCTGATGAATATCTAGTCACTGGATCCAGATGGCTCAGGAGGAGAAAGTGAGGTTGGTGACCTTGCACAGCCCTCCCTCACAACCAAGTCAAGTCAAGTCATGTCATCATTTCTCTGATATCATGGTCTTCTTCAAAAACAAAGGATGACCATACAGACAGACAATAGTTCTTACCTGCTGGTCTGTAAATCTGCTTAATGTGCCATCAATATAATGTATAAATTATTTTATTACAGAGAAAGGGAATATCAGGGTAAAATGGCGTAAGTTGCTGGCACATATAAAGCTTTTAGATTTTATAGTGGTTTTAAATTTCATTTACCAGTTCTAATCAGCATAATGGCTACTTCAGGAAACAAGGTGTTTCCTACCTGTTTCATAGGTACACACTGTTACCCAATAGAATTGAGCCCTTGTGCAGTAGCCTCTATGGATTTTGGCTGCCCTTGTACTTAATCCTGCGTTTAGGGCAGCTAAGTGGTAAAATGAATCGACTCCCAGGCCTGGAGTCAGAAAGACCTGAGTTCAAATTTGGCTTCAGACACTTACTAGCTTTGTAATCCTGGGCAAGTCATAACTCCATTTTCCTCAGTTTCCTCCTCTGTGAAAAGGAGCTGGAGAAGGAAATGGCAAACCAATCCAGTATCTTTGCCCAGAAAACTCCAAATGGGGTCATAAAGAGTCAAACACAACTGAAATGATTGAACAACAACCACTTTCCTTTCTCCTGATTAGTAAGACTTGCTCTTCTCCAGATCTACTCTCATAAGTTATTCTGTTGTTAAATATTTCTCAAGCAACTATTCTATGAAGTCCCATATCCTACAATAATCATTTTACTCATTCTTTCTGAAGCTTCAGTTTTTCTAAAAGCTAACGGTTTTTACAGATGTCATTCTTTGTGGTTCTCCTACCCTCAGCAGTATTAGTAACTTTGGGTGGAACAGAACCCACATATATTTCCAAGTCTTGTCTTTTCAAACAAACATCAGTGTAAAATGTTATAATGTAAAATCCAATAATATTTTGATTATTCTGACTCTGGTTAGACTGGTATTTGTTCCCAAACCCACATTTCCCTTCAATCTCTCTTCTCCATTCATAATTATATCTGACTCTATGACATGTACTTTTTGATCCAGTTACAGTTTTCCAAGATACTCCATTTCTCAACTGCTGGCTGGGTCCTTATACCTGGAACACTTTCTTCCTCCATCCTGACTACTGGCTTCAGATTGATAATTACTAACCTAAGGAAGACTTCTTCCATAGTTGTGACAGAAGCTCCAAAGCTGGCAATACCCAGATCTTTTTTTCTGTTTTCCAGTTCAGTGAACAAAGCTTCAAACCTAGAAGGCAAAAAGCAGAAGGAGATGCCATTCTAAATAAATTTTTAGCCTTTTATTTTGAGTCCAAAATACATTTCTTCATGAAGGATTAACAATAGTAGGATATAACCAGTTTTATGACACTCTGTACAGTTTAACAAGGCTTTCCTTTAAAACAAAGTTCTACCAGGTCAGGCTATCTCATTTCCTCATATCTTTCCTCAGCTTTTATATCTGAACCATTCCTACCTCATGTTTAAGCCCCTGGTCTGAATGCTCATTTGTCTCCATTTCATCTCTGGTCCCAATTTTAACTTTCTGATTGCTTCTTCCTTGTTGAAAAAAGCCGTCAATCTTCTAAAATAGGCAAGTCCAACCTTTTCCTGAAAAGCTACCAGAATTGACTATTGAACTTCCTGCCACCCAATTATCAAACACCTGTTAAGAGTTTACATATCATCAGTCAACCACCCCTAGGGGCAGTCCTCCCTTTTGTCCACTGTGGATTTGTGAGCTGGAACTAAGTTGTTAGTAAATATATGAGGCTTTTATGGCTTATGGCTTATCCATTTACCCCCTAAATTTGGGTTATTTAAATTCTCTATTTCTTTTTCTGTTAATATGGATATTTTACAAATATTCATTCATTTCATTTACTTTAAACAATTTTGTTAGCAGAGTAGTGGGCAAAAGACACAGACCTAAAATGATATTTAATAACAACATCTTGAGTAGCAAGTAGATCCAAAAATGTAATAGAGGTAATAACTTTGTTAAGGGGTATGATAATCTATCAATATTTCTGTGATGAAGCTAAAACAAACCTTAGAGAATATATTATATTTCAGAAAACAAACATTGACATGATAGAGGGTGGAGCCAAGATGGCAGATTAAAGGCAGGGACTGTGGGCTCTTCCCTAAATCCCTCCAAGTACCTTTAAAAATGACTCTAAACAAATTTGAGAGCAGCAGAACCCACAAAAGACAGAGTGAAACAAATTTCAAGTCCAAGACAACTTGTAAGATCAGCAGAAAAGGTCTGTTATACCAGGGTGAGAGAAGAGCATAGTCCAGTGAAGGCCAGACCAATATAGATGGGGCCCCAACAAACTTGGAGCAGGCCTTGGGGCATCTGAATCAGTGGCAGTGGTGGTTGTTTCAAGACCTTTCAGTTCATAAACACCAAAGATAACCTAGAAGGTCAACAGGAAAGGTCTGTCTCACCTGGGTGAGAGTGGGGTGCAGTCTAGTCCAGGTCATTCCAGCATAGCCCTGGCCACAGCAAATCAGAAGCAGGCCTTGGGAATGACTGAATCAGTTGTGGCTACTTCCAGAGCTCTCAGCCTACAGATGGTAAGGAGATGCACCTAGTAAGAAGGACATTATGGGGGTCTTTTTTGCTAGCACTGAAGCAGGGTTTTATTGCTTTGCTATTGTTTTATTGCTATGTGACAATCCTGGGTGGCAGTCCCAGGGTGAAAAGTAGAGTGGAGCTTTGGCCACAGTGGAAAGGGTAACCGTCCTCACAGGTTTAGGGCAGAAAAGAGCACTTGAAATTGCTCACAGATCAGAGCACAGGGCAAGAGAGTAGAAAAACGTCTCCTTAGATTATTCTGTCTTGGAAGAACTAAAAACTTACAGGTCCCTAGAGGTATCTCTGAAAACAACCACACAAAACTCCTGAAGCTTGGGACAATGCACTTTCCATGCTGGAAGCAGAACCCTACTTTAACAAAGAGTTAAAAAAGTCAAGTAACAGACTGGGAAAAATGAACAAACAACAGAAAAAAACTCTGACTATAGAAAGTTATTATGGTGATGAGGAAGATCAAAACAAACACTCAGAAGAAGGCAATAGAGTAAAAGTTCCTGCATCCAAAGCCTCCAAGAAAACTATGAATTAGTCTCAGGCCATGGAAGAACTCAAAAACAATTTTGAAAATCAATTAAGAGAGGTAGAGGAAAAACTTTGAAGAGAAATGAGTGTGGTACAAGAAAAGCATGGAAGACAAGTCAATAGCTTGGTAAAGGAGACACACACACACATACACACAAAATGCAGAAGAAAATAACATCTTAAAAAACAGACTAGGCCAAATGGTAAGAGAGGTCCAAAAAGCCAATGAGGAGAAGAATACCTTAAAAAGCATAACTGGCCAAATGGAAAAGAAAGTTCAGAAGCTTAGTGAAGAAAACAATTCCTTAAAAATTAGAATGGAGCAGAATACTATTGTGTAATAAGAAATGGCAAACAGACAGACTTCAGAAAAACCTGGAAAGACTTGTATGAACTGATGCTGAGTGAAGTGAGCACAGCCAGGAGAACATTATACATGGTAACAGTTACAGTGTGAGGGGAGTATTTTTGACAGACTCAGCCCTTCACAGAAATTCAAGGACCTAAAACATTTCCAAAGTACTTATGATGCAAAATGCCATACACATCCAGAGAAAGAACTATAGATTTGGAACACAGAATGAAGCAGAATATTTTCTCTTGTGTTATGTTTCATTTTGGGGGGTTTTTCTCATGGTTTCTCCCATTCATTTTAATTTTTCTATGCAACATGACTAATGTGAAAATTTGTTCAATAGGAATGCATGTGTAGAACCCATATAAGATTGCATGTTATCTTGGGGAGAGAAGGAGGAGGAAGGGAGAGAAAATTTGGACCTTATGGAAGTGATTGTTGAAAACTGAAAACAAATAAAATAATAAATTTGGAAAAAAACTAGAATGGAGTAAATGGAAATCAATGACTTTACGAAAAATCAAAAAACAATAAGACAAAACTAAAAGAATGAAAAAATAGAAGACAATGTGAAATATCTCAGTGGAAAGACAACTGACCTGGAAAAGAGATAATTTCAAAATCATTGGATTACCTGAAAGTCATGATAAAAAAAGAGCCTAGACATCATCTTTCAAGAAATTACAAAGGAAAACTGCCCCTATATTCTAGAACCAGAGGGTAAAATAGAAATTGAAAGAAACCACTTATCATCCACCACCTGAAAGAGATTCCCCAAATGAAAACTCCCAGGAGTATTACAGCCAAATTCCAGAATTGCAGTTCAAGGAGAAAATATTGCAAGCAGTCAGAAAGAAACAATTTAAGTACCCTGGAGCCACAGTCAGGATAACATAAGATTTAGCAGTTTCTACATTAAAGTAATGGAGGCTTGGAACATGATATTCCAGAAAGCAAAGGAGTTAAGATTAAACCAAGAATCACCTACCTAGCTAAAATGAATATAATTCTTCAGGGAAAAAAATGGATATTTGATGAGTTAGAATACTTTCAAGCATTCTTGATGGAAAAACTAGAGCTGAATAGGAAATTTGACTTTCAAATACAAGACACAATAGAAGCATAAAAAGGTAAACAGGAAAGGGACTTAATATGGTTACATTGTTTCTGTTACTACATGAGAAGACAATATGTGTAACTCATATTAGTTAGGAGTATATGTAGACAGAGGGCACAGTGTGAGTTGCATGTGAAGGGAAGATATCTAAAAATAAAATTAAGGGGTGAGAGAAGAAAGAATTAGAAGAGAAAGGGATAGGTGGAATGGGGTAAATTATCTCACCTAAAAGAGCCAAAAAACTTTTGCAGTGGAAGGAAAGAAGGGGAAGCTTAGGGAAAATGAATGGACCTAACTCTATCAGAATTGGTTCAAAGAGGGAATAATGTACACACTCAATTTGGTATGTAAATCTGTCTTACCCTACAGTAAAATAGTACTGTAATAAGAAAAGAGGTGGAATGGGATAGAAGGAAGGACAGATTAGGGGAGGAGTAGTCAGAAGCAAAACACTTTTGAGGAGGGACAGGGTGAAAGGAGAGAGAGAATAGAATAGAATGGAGGAACAGGATGGAGGGAAATATAGTTATCAATAATAACTGAAAAAATTTTAAAACAAATTTTTCTGATAATACTGATAAAGGCCTCATTTCTCAAACATCTAGAGAACTGAGTCAAATTAATACAAATAACAGACATTCCTCAATTGATAAATGATGAAAAGATATGATCAGTTTTCAGATGAAAGTTATCTATAGCCATATGAAAAATACTCTAATTTACTACTGATTGGAGAAATGCAAATTAAAATAATCATGAGGTATTATCTCATACCTATTAGATTGGCTAATAGGACAGAAAAGGCAAAAGATATATGTTGGAGGGGATGTAGGAAAAATGAGACATGAATTCATTGTTGGTGCAGTTGTGAACTGATTCAACCATTCTTCAGAGCAATTTGGAACTAGGCCCAAAGGGCTATAAAGTCATGCATACCCTTTGACCTTGCAATACCACTACTAAATCTGTATCCCAAAAGAGATAAAAGGAAAATGATCTATATGTACAAAAATATTTATAGCAGTTCTTTTCTGGGGGAAAAGAATTAGAAATTGAGGGGATGCTTATCAATTGGGGAATGACTGAATAGGTAATTGTATGTGATTATGATGGAATACTATTGTATTGTAAGAAATGATGAGCAGGATCATCACAGAAAAACCTGGAAAGACTTGCATGAGCTGATGCAAAGTGAATTATACTATATACAAAGTAACAGCAATATTGTAAGATGATCAGCTGAGAATGATTCAGCTATTCTCAGCAATGCAGTGATTCAAGATGACTCTGAAGGATTTATAATAAAAAGCACTGTCCATTCCCACAGAAAGAATTGATAGTGTCTGAATACAGACTGAAGTATACTTCCTTTTTCAATTTTTTTATTTTTCTTGAGTTTTTTTCTATGTTTTACTTCACAATATAACTACAATGGATGTGTTTAAAAAACACACAGAACAATATAGAAAAAAAGGAGAAATAGAGGAAGCAATTAAACAAAAATCCAAGTAGAAAAAAAATGAGTGACCAAACTTAACATAAGGATAAAGGACAAAGTTGAGAATATGAAGATAAATAATGGAAAAGATAAACAAGACTAAAAATTAATTCTTTGAAATGTTTGGAAGTGATGAGAGAAAGTGCTACTAATATTAGGGAATAGAGATGCAACATTATTTGGAGTAAATTTCACAAGTGTCAGAAGATGAAAAGATAGGAAAAGTACAATTATAACAGAGAAGAAATAAAAAGAATGAATACATCTACTATAGACAATTATGTGCTATCAAAACTTGGAATTTAGAGAAAATGAAGAATTATCTAGGAGAGATTCAAAATATCCAAATTTGAAAATATCCTAGAGATCTTAAAGAATACAGTTTAAAAAATGAAATTAAACTAGCTGTAAAGAAAATAAAAACTTGCCTGGATAGATTTTTGAGTGTTAGAATCTATCTAAAATTTGAAAAGCTTAAAATCAACGGTTGAATATTAGTGCTTGAAAAATTTTCTCAATGATAGAATGAAAACACTCTAACAAATTCCTTGTATAAGAAAAGTATGATTTAATATGTAAGTCAGTGAGGAATAAAACAAAAATAAACATATAAAAAAGTGAGAGTCAATATCACTAATGAATACTGATTAAAATTGTGCTTAAAATTCTAGCAAAAAGACTATAGTATACTTAAAAAATATTCACCATGACTAAGTCGGATATATATAAGGGATACAAAATTAATTTTACATTTGGAAAACAACATAATAAATCATACTATAAACAAAACTATCCCAAACTACAAGATTATATTAATATTGCCAAAAAAGCCTTAATAAAAGTATGACACTCATTTATCACTTAAAAAACAACACAATGCAATTCATTTTTTTTTTGAGTGGAAAAAATTGGGTTTAAGTAACTTGCCCATACACAGCTCCAAAGAGTCTAAGGACAGATTTGAACTCAGGTCTTCCTGATTCCAGGGCAGGTACTCAATCAACTAGACCATGTATTGCAGTAGGTTTTTCTTTTTTTAGCATATGCATTTTATTATAACTCGGTAATGATAATGGCATGAAAAATCCCTAAAGTCAAACTCTGGTCCCCACTTTTCTAAACAATCAACAGGTGATGACATTGACAATGTGATTCACTCTAAATCTTTATCTCTTTTTAAAAAAGTGTTGATTTGGAGAACAAAGCAGTCAGATAGTGTGATTATTCTCCAAGATTATTTTTGTGAAAGTCAATCGATGTTTTGGTAGCCTCTTCCAATGTTATCATTTGAGACAAAAGTTGTTTGACTGAATTGTAGAATGTGGAGAGGAAATAGTGAGTCTGGAAAGGTAGACTGAGGCCAAATTGTGAAGGTCTTTAAAAGACAGAGAAAGGAGTTTATATTTGAGGTAATTGGGAACTGGTGGAATTTATTGTGTAGGGAGGTCCATGGTCAGATGTGTTCTTAAGGAAAATCACTTTGGCAGCTGTGGGAGAAGTGATTTGAGGAAGGGAGAAGAGTTAAGGTGCTACTGCAATAGTGTATACTAGAGGTCATGAGGACTGGAACTAAGGTAGTGACTGAAGGAACAGAAGGAGAAATAGGGACAGAGAGGAAGAGAAAAGAAGAGAGACAGGGAGAAAAGGAGAGCAAGAGGATGAAGGAGAGAGAACAGGATGAGAGAACTGTTATGCAGATAGAAATAAAGAAGTCTGGCAACTGCTTAGATTCTTGAGATTAGGGAGTGTGAGGACAAGAGATAACACCAATGTTACGAATTCTGGGAGAATGGAAAGATGGTAGCACATAGGTATGTTTGGTAGAGGAGTAGGTTTTGAGGGGCAGACAATGAGTTCTGTTTTAGGCAATATTGAGTTTGAAGTATCTTTGAGACATTGAGTTTGAAAAGTCTAATAAGAGTTGGTGATATAGAAATGTATCTCAGGAGAAATATTGGGGCGGAGCCAAGATGGCGGAGTAGAAAGACTCACATTTGCTAGCTCCGAATCCACAGCCCATAGATTTCCTGTAAAAAGAACTCCTGACAAATTCTGGAACAGTGGAAGCCACGCAGCAACACAGTGAAGGAGATTTCCGTTGCAGAGGGCCCTGAAAAACCGACCACAAAGGTACCCCTGACAGGAGCAGAGCCCTGCCCTGCGGAGCCCTCCCCTCCCCCGCCCCGACCACGCGGCACTGAGAGGAGCGAGCAGACCCAAGCAGGCTTAAGGGACCATAATCTCCCGCTCCCGGGAAGGTCCTTCCACCCACAGACGCACAGGTCAGTGAGAGAGACGGGCTGAGAGGGGAGCGGGGTATCTCCGGGACTCGGACCCCCTGGGAAGCGGCCACTGTGGCAGAGACAGAGGCAGCGGAGGCCATAGGCCCACAGAGCAGGCAGGAGCTCCACCAAAGCTCCATTACAAAAGATCTCTGCATAAACCCCCTGAGGGAACTGGGCCTGAGAGGCGGCCCTGCCCCCACCTGAGAACCAGCAGATAAGCTCCCATTGAAGAGCAGTCAGGACTGCCGCCAAAAGCCCTGAGGCTGGGGAGCAGCATTTGAATCCCAGACCCCAAGCACTAGCGGGTGGACCTAGGCTGGGATGGAGAGGACTCTCAGAAGTCAAGTAACTGGCTGGGAGGATTTGAATCTCAGACCCCAAGCACTAACTGGGCGGATCTGGGCCAGGGAGTGGAGAGGACTCTCACAAGTCAAGTAACTGGCTGGGAATATGCCCAGAAAAGAGAAAAAAACTAAGATCATAGAAGGTTATTTTCTTGGTGACCAGATGATTGCGCCATTCGTCTCTGACGACGAAGAGATATGCTTACCATCAGGTAAAGACATAGGAGTCAAAGCCTCTGTATCTCAAATATCTGAAATAGATACACCATGGGCTCAGGCCATGGAGAAGCTCAAAAAGAATTTTGAAAATCAAGTCAGACAGGTGGAGGAAAAACTGGGAAGAGAAATGAGAGAGATGCAAGAAAAGCATGAAAAACGGGTCAATACCTTAATAAAGGAGGCCCAAAAAAATGCTGAAGAAAATAGCACCATGAAAAATAGGCTAACTCAATTGGCAAAAGAGGTTCAAAAAGCCAATGAGGAGAAGAATGCTTTCAAAAGCAGAGTTAGCCAAGTGGAAAAAGAGGTGCAAAAGCTCACTGAAGAAAATAGTTCTCTCAAAATTAGAATGGAACAGATGGAGGCCAGTGACTTTC
>CM053772.1:75088201-75181837 GCA_028658325.1 Potorous gilbertii | reverse complement strand
CTTATTTCTGTTTTATCAGTTCCTTCTCTGAACACAGATAGCATCTTCCTTCATATGCCCTTGGTAGTTAATTTGGGTATTTGTAATAGTCAAAATGACTTATTCACTCAAAGTCATTCTTAAAACAGTATTGCTATTACTATATAACAATGTTCACTTAGCTCTGCCTCATTTTGCTCTTCATTATTTTGTGCAAGTCTATCCATATTTTTTTCTAAGATCATTGAGTTTATCATATATAATAGTATTCCATCACATATAATAGTATTCCATCATATAGCACAGCCTGTTTAGTCATTCCCCAATAATGGACATCCCTGCAATGTTAAGTTCTTTGCCACCACACATTTTAAAACATATAGGTTTTTACTTTTTCCCTAATCATCTTTGAAAATAGATCTAGTAGTGGTATTAATGGGTCAAAGGGTAAACAGGCAGTTTAACAACTTTTGGGGCATAATTCCAGATTGCTTTCTAAAATGGGTGGATTAGTTTCCAATTCCACCAACAATGAATTAGTTTCTCAGTTTTTTCATCCTGTCCATCACTTGTCACTTTCCCCATCAATCATTTTAGCCAATCTGATAGGTGTAAGTGATATCTCAAGGTTATTTCAATTTGAATTCTTCTTACCAAAAATTATTTAGGGCATTTTATTCATGCCCTATTTATTAAATTGTTTTGATTTCATTTTTGGAAAACTGACTCTCCTTGGACCTTTCATGCAAGGAGAAATGACTTACAGATTTGATGAAGTTCTTTATATATTTGAGATATGAGAGAAGTTTCTCTTTATTTGAGAAACTGTAAAATTTTTTTCCCCAGTTTTCTGCTTTCCTTCCAATCTTGGTTACATTTGTTTTATTTGCACAAAATCTTTTTAATTTAATCAAAATTATTCATTTTGCACCTAATTTTGCTCTCTAGCTTTTATTTATTCATAAACTGTTTGCCTATCCATAAGTTTGATAAGTAATGTCTTCCATGATCTTCTAATTTTCTTGTAAAATCTCTATATCTAAGTTATGTGTTCATTTTGACCTTATCTTGGTAAATTGTGTAAGATATTGGTCTTTGTCCAGTTTCTGCCAAATTGCTATCCAGTTTTCTCAACAGTTTTTGCTAAATAATGACTTCTTACCTCTAAATCTTAAATCTTCACAGATTGTGTCTATTTTGTTCCAATCATCTACCTCTCTATTTCTTAGTATCAGATAGTTTTGATAATTATTGCCTTGTAATATGGTTGGTACTGCTAAACCTCCATCCTTTACTTTTTTTCATTAGTTTCTTGGAAATTCTTGACTTTTTGTTCTTCCAAATGAATACTGTTATTTTTTTCTAATTTAGTAAAAATATTTCTGGTAATTTATTTGAGGAGATATTGAATATATAAATTGTTTTAGGTAAAATTGTCATTTTTGTTACATTGGTCTTCCCTACCCTGAACAATTACTAATTTAAATGTTAGTTGAAACAATGAATCATTTTAGCAAAGTCGAAAATATAAAGCAAATCATCAGCATTTCCATATAGCAAACAAAATATAAACATATAAACAAAATATAAACAAAATTCTGAAGAATAGATAGTAAAAGATATCTCATTTAAAATATATTACCCTAGACAGCATAAAATATCTGGTAACATACCTTTCAAAACAAACCCCAATAAAAACAAAACTATAAAAATAACTTTTTATTCAGTTAAAATGAGATTAAACTATCGAGACATATTTTTCTACTTTTACTTTTGATCACTACTTCATCTGTCATTTTCAGGTTCTATTTTCTATTTCTCCTCATCTATTGGCTCCATTTTTTATTGTCTACCAGCATGCCAAATTTTTCCCAATATTTAAAGAATGTTTACTAAATCCTGTCATTCCCTCAAGCTTACATCCCGTAGAGATTCTTAGAAAGGGCTATCTGTGCTTGTCTTCATTTTCTTATTTTTCATTCATTTCTCAATCCTTTGTATTTAGGCCTCTTGATTCCTCTAGTTGACTGGGACTGCTCTCGTGAAAGTGAACAATGTTCTTAACAGTAAAATCCAATGCTCTTTCCTCAAGACTCATCCTACTTGAATATTTTGCAGCTTTAGCAATGTTGACTGTTACCTTCTTTTAAAAAAAATTTAGTATTTTATTTTCCCCCAGTTACATGTAAAAACAATTTTTAGCATTTTTTTAAATTTTTATGTTACAAATTATCCCCCTTTCTCCCTCTTCTACCCCCTTCATTGAGAAGGCAAGCAATTTGGTATAGGCTATACATGTGTAGTCATGTAAAATAGTTCCATAATAGTTGTGTTATGAAATAAAATATAGACCAAAAAAAGCCAAGAAAAATAAATTTCAAAAAATATGTTTCATTCTGTATTCAGACAACATTCATTCTTTCTTTGAGGATGGATACCATTTTTTATCATAGTCCTTGGATCATTGTATTGCTGAGAATAGCTAAGTCATTCACAGTTAATCATGTTACAATATAGCTTTTACTTTGTACACAGTACATTTCACTGAATCAGCTCATGTGAGTTTTTCCAGGTTTTTTTGAGAGCATATTGATCATTTCTTTTAGCAAAATGGTATTCCATCATAATCATATACCACACACAATTTGTTCAACCATTCCCCAACTGATGGGCATCACCTCAATTTCTAATTCTTTGCCCCCCAGAAAAGTGCTGCTATAAATATTTTTGTACATACAGGTTCTTTTCCTTTTTTTTAAATCTCTTTTGGGATACAAACCTAGCAGTGATATTCCTAGGTCACTGGTTATGCATGATTTTATGGCCCTGTGGTCATAGTTCCAAATTGCTCTACAGTATGATTGAATCAGTTCACAATTACACCAGCAATGTATTAATATCTCAGTTTTCCCATATTCCCTCCACTACTTGTCATTTTTCTTTTCTGTCCTAACCAAGCTAAGGGTTAAGAGGTAGCACCTCAGAATTGTATAATTTGTATTTTTCCATTGCATCCTGGGCCATGTTCAGTTGTTTTGATCAATACCTGGCCACTGGTGTCAGATGACTTTAGAAGAGGTAGTGCGACTGGTGACTTTGCGCAGCCCCCTTTACTCAAATCAAAGTGAATTGCAGATTATGTCATCATCTCCCTGATGTAATGGTCCTCTTCAAGATCAAAGGACAATCTCTTGGCTCATTGTCTACCTTCTTTTCTCCAATATAAACCATTAATCACTTTGAGTTCAATGTAGAAGTATCTATTTATGAGGTAAACAGTGACTTTTAAAAAGTTTACATGAGAGGAACAGAGCCAAGACAGTAAAGTAAAGGTAAGGACTCTCCTGAGTTCTCCCCCAAATCCCTTCAAAAATTACTCTAAACAAATTCTAGAGCAACAGAACCCACAAAAAGTGGTGAAAATTACAGATCTATTGAACCAGAGTGAGAGAGAAGTGCATAACAGAGCAGGCCATACCAGCACAGACTGGGCCCCAACAAACCCAAAGCAGGCCCCAGAGTACTGAGTAAATGCTAGCAGTGGCAGTTTCCAAACTTCTCAGCCCACAGATGTCAAAGGCAACTTAGAAGGTCAGCAAGAAAGGTCTGTCAGACCTAGGTTAGTGAGAAGTACAATCCAGGACAGACTATGCTAACACAGCCCCAGCCCCAACACAAATCTGACCCCAGCAAACCAGGATTAAGGCTTCAGAGTGACAATCATCAGTCATAGCAGCTGCTTCTGGAGCTCTCAGTGCAACAGCAGTAATGGGATTGATCAACCTATCAGAAGGAAATTATAGGTTCTTTTTGCTGACACTGAGGCAGGGTTTCATTGCTTTGCCCATCGTTGACTCTTAGGTGGCAATACTGGGGCAGGGAGTACAGCCATAGCAGAGCTTAAAGTGGCAATGGAGAGGGGACGCTCCTCATACTTCCAGGGAAGAAAGAGTGCTTGTGGTTGCTGACAGACCACAGCATAGTCCAAGAGAGGACAAAACACCTCTCCTTAGGTCATGCCACTTTGAAAGAACTGAAATTAACAGGTCCCTAGAAGAACCTCTGTAAACAACATGTTAAAGGATTATCCCATTCACAATCACACGTACAATTGTTATCTGTTTCTTTCTCTCCATCCTATCCCCCCCCCCATTTTGCTTTTATTTCTCCCTTCCCCTCCTCAAAAGAGTTTCACTTTTGACCACTGCTTCCTTTAATCTTCCCTCTCTTTAATCAACCCCTTTTCCCTTTTCCCCTCCTACTGCCTGTAAGGCAAGTTAGATTTCTGTACTTAACTGAGCATATTCCCTCCTTGAACCAAATCTGATGAGTAAAGCTCAAGCATTGATCATCTTCCTCCCTTCTTTCCCTCTACTATAATATGTTTTTGTGCCTGTTCACATGATGTAATTTATGTTTTTGACCTCCCCTTTTCCTCCTCTCCCTTCACACTCCTTAATTATCATCACATCAATTAATTTATATCTACACCCTCAATCTATGTATGTTCCTTTCAAATGTTGTAATAAATATACAGTTCTCAAGATTATCAAGTATCATCCTCCCATATAGGGATGTAAACAGTTTGCCCATATTAAATAACAATTTTTTTTCCTGTCTACCCTTTTATGCCTCTCTTGAGTCTTGTATTTGAAGATCAAATTTTCTGTTGAACTGTGGTCTTTTCATCATGAAGGGCTGAAAAATCCCTTATTTCACTGAATGTCCATCATCTTGCCTGAAAGATTATGCTCAATTTTGCTGGGCAATTGATCCCTGATTGTAGTCCCAGCACTTTTGCCTTATGGAATATCATATTCTAATCCCTCTGATCTTTTAGTGTAGAAGCTACAAGGTTCTGTTGAATTCTGACTGTAGTTCCTTGACATTTGAATTGTTTCTGGCTGCTTGCAGTATTTTTTCCTTAACCCGATAATTCAGGAAATTGACAACAATATTCCTTGGCATTTTCAATTTGGGATCTCTTTCAGGAGGTGATTGCTGGATTCTTTTGACGACTGTTTTGCCCTCTGAATCTAGGACCACAGGACAGTTTTCCTTGATGATTTCTTGGAAGATATTTTCCAGGCTCTTTTTTGTATCATGACTTTCCAGTAGACCAATAATTCTTAGCCTCCTGTATCTGTTTTCCAGACCAGTTTCTTTTACAATGAGGTATTTTATGTTTTCTTCTATTTTTGCATTCTTTAGATTTTGTTTGACTGATTCTTGATGCCTCACAGAGTCATTAGCTTCTACTTGCCCAATTCCAATTTTTAGCAAATTGTTTTCTTCATTTAGCTTTTGTACCTCCTTTTCCATTTGTCCAATTGTTCTTTTTAAGGAATTATTTATTCCAGTTAGATTTTGTACCTCCTTACCCATTTGGCCAATTTTAATTTTTAAGGAGCTGACTGTATTTTTAAAATCTTGGTCATTTTTTCTTCTACTTCTCTAATTTGGCTTTTAAAATCCTTGAGTTCTTCCAAGAATTTTTTTTGGGCTTGAGACCAGTTCATATTCCTTTTTGAGGTTTCAGATGTGGGTATAATATCAATCCTGTCATCTTCTGAATTTGTACTTTTATTTTCCCTGTTCCTATAATAAGATTCTATGGTTTTTGTATTCTGATTTGTTTCTTGCTCATGGTTATTGAGTTTTTCCTGACTTTTAAAGTAGATCTCTGCTTCTGGAGCATAAGGAGCTCTTTCTCATGCTTCTTATACTGGGAGCTAGTGATCTGGTAATTGATATTGTATGCTGTGGCCTCATTTTCTTTCATCTAGAAGCTATATAATGCTTCAGCTTATCTGGTGCTGCATTGACTGTGTGTGCTAAGGTCAAGGCCAAGTGAAGTCTGAGTTTCCCTAGAGGTATACCGAAATTCGCAGCATGAGGTGTGGAGAATGGGCAGTCTGGCCACTGGAGGTCTCCTCCTCCCCTAGAACACAGACAGGCTCAGCAGCTGGTAGATCCCCATCTGGACTGGTGTCTGCCCAATTCCCCTGGTTATGTTAAGGCACGCTGGGAGTGCTGGTGTTGTAACTCACCAGCTCTACCACCCTGAGGCTCAGGATCTCCTACTGGGCTGCTATGGTGTGACTTGCTGGAATATCTCTACTGCTGCACTGGTTCTCTTCAGCCACATTAAGAGGGATCCTTCCCTTTGCTCTCCCTAGCCTCCCGAGCTAAAAGACTGCAGTAGCCATTCTTCTGGCCCCACTATTCCTGGATTTGTCCTGGAACAATATTCTCTTGGTTTTTCAATGTCAACAAGGGAGGGTGAGAATACTTACAGTTTACTCTGTCATCTTGGTTCCTGGAAGTTCAAGTAAGTTACTTTCAAACATTCAGTCTGTGGGCTGATAGTCCCAGGAGCAGGCTCTGTTACTGCCTTGGCCCTTCATTCTCACCTCACTCTCCTGCAAGTATCTCTGAAAACAGCTGTACAGAATCCCTAAAGCTTGAGACAGTTCACTCTCTACACGGGAAGCAGAGCCCTACCTTAACAAATAGTTAAAAAGTCAAATATAGGCAAATAGCAGAAAAAATGACTATAGAGACTTACTTTAGTGAAAAAGTTCCTACTTCCAAAGCTCTAAGAAAAATATGAATTGGTCTCAAGTCATGGAAGAGCTCAAAAAGAATTTTAAAATCAAGAGAAGTAGAGGAAAAATTGGGAAGAGAAATAAGAGTGATAAAATAAAGGTGGGGCAGGACAGGACATAGGAAAATATAGTCAGTGTTTTGCATGACTACACATGTATAGCTTATATTGAATTGCTTACCTTCTCAATAAGGGGAGTGGCAAGGGAGGGAGAGAATTTAGAACTCAAAAGTTGTAAAAATGAATGATAAAATTATTTTTACATGTTAACTTGGGAAAAATAAGATACCAAATATATGTATACTACCCTCCAAAAGAAAAATAAAATTGTATAGGAGATCTAAGTTCACTATTATCAAAGTGCCTTCCCAGTGAATACTGGAAAATTCATAACCTTCATTGATTTACACCTGTATAGGTATTTTCCCTATGATATCACACTGTATAATGTGAGTGCTTATGGCATCAAATACTATTTAAATCGTGGAGATTAACAAATGCCTTTGCCCCCTTGTGGTATAATTCACAATGTATTAACTAAACCTTTTCCAATACTATATATGTATATGATGTTTTATATATAAATACATACATAAGTCTATATGTACATTATATATAATTTTATATATGTACACATGTATGTATATTTACATATTAAAATCACATTTAACTTCACAAAATCGTGTTATATAGGATTATATGTTACATAGAATATAGGCATTATAGCTATATTCTTATTTTACACATAAGGAAATTGAGGCCTAAAGAGGGAAGTGACTTTCCTGTGGTCACATAACTAGCAAGTGTTGGAAGTAGGAGTCAATTTTTTCCTGAATTTAAGGTGGTACTTTTTTTTTTTTACTACAAAATATTCTTTCTTAGAAGTCTTCATGCTGACCTAGACTTTTCCTAGCTTCTCTGGACTTAATTCATTGCTTAGGTTAAAAATTCTTGTCATATCTCACAGCCAGATGGTAAAATAACCAGTATCTTTATGCTACCACAAATGATTACTGTTTCTGTAACTACATTATTTCTTCACCCATAAACAAACATCAAAGAACATGTGTCGATCAAATGAAAATAGTTCACTGTTTAAAATACCCATAGAGGTATCTTGTTTCTTCACAGGTACATTTCAAAGCTTCAGTGAGGGAGTCTACACTGTATTCCTGTATTCCTTGAAGTTATTCACTTTTAGATGGAGCAGTTATGTCCAGTGTGATTTTTTTTGTCTTTTAAACTTTGATGTGTACTTTTTGTTTTGTGACCTAAAGTTTTGTCCATCACAAAATAGTGGCTAGTAGTTTAGACGTATTTGAAGAAAAAGACTAAGTAGATAAGAGAGAAGCCAGTAGAGTAGATTGCTGAGAAATGAAAGCACGATTAAATAGAAATTTTTTATTCTTTGGTAAGCTTGAGAAGCTCCTGTTCTTATAATAGTTGTTGTTTAATAGAGATTTATTGAATTGAGTTGTGAAGTGGTCTAATGGTCACAGATTTAAGATAGGAGGAGTTATTAGATATTTCATTTATATAAACAGTATGGCATAGTAAATAGACTAAGTCTTTGAATCAAGAAGACCTAGGCTCATTTTTTACCTTTGCCACTTTCTGGCTCTGTGGTCTCAAGCAACTCTCTGAGACTGTTGGTTATAGCAGAGAAGATACCAGTCTGCATTACTAGGGGAAATTCCTCAACTTGAGCTTCTTACACTATCAAATCATAGAACTGTAGAAAAAAGATGTATATAAATTTAAAGATTTTCTCTTTCCACAGTTACTGGCTTTTCTTCAGAGAACACTTTTGAAGATTACATGAAACATAGTGGTAACTCTTCTAATGTGCTGGCTGCCATAGTTTTTAATCATGACTTCCATGATGGCAAAGACATCTTACCCCTTCAGGTAAGAAAAATCTTAACACAATTTGGTTGTACTTCCTTACTGCAGATATTTAATATAGTCTAAAAATCCACAGATCTAAAATGTCCTCAATCACTAATAAGATCAACTGTCATGCAATGGTACTTTGATGTTTAAGTTTTTGTCGCATGCTAGAGGATCGTTTTACTTAACTGTCCTGTGCCGGGAGGGGGGGGGGGTGTAGTGTGTACAAGAAAGATCCATTCAAAAAAGAATTTACTTTGGAGGGAACAGGTTTCCTTAGCTTTTTTCCTAAAGGGGAACTATTTGTGTTTTCCTGGAGTCTTACTGGTAATGATGAACCCCCTTCCTTCACATTTTTTTTCATTGATTCCTTTGAGAGTCTGGACTTTTTTGTTCTTCCAGATGAATTTTGTTATTATTTTTTCTGATTTCTTGGTAGTTTGATTAGTATGGCATTGAATAAGTAAGTTAGTTTACTGACCAAACATTATTCTAAATACTGTGGATACAGAGAAATACTAAATACTACAAAAATACTACGTACCTAAAGTTCTTGCCAAACCAGTGAGCAATCAAGAAATTCAATGAATAACTAAGTAAATTACTTCCTCCAACCCATGACTGAACAAAGTCATTGAGAAGCCCTTGGGAAATAAGAAACACCCTCCAGCAAAACTAATACCAGTAAAAAGGAACTTCCCTGTGTAATCAGAGACCATTGCAGTCCCCAAGACTCTGACGACTGAGGCACCAAGAGTGGGGATGGGGCTCTCCTGAAAAAGTCCCAGTGTGGTAGTATTTGCAACCTTGAGGTGGGTCTTCAGGCCCCAAGTGATATGGAACCATAGTGTTCATACCAGGATGGCACACACCTAGGTAATCTTGAGGTTCCAAGCCCTGTGCTCTGAGATACCTAAGAAGACCTTGAAGAGATAGGGAGGTCTCATCTTGGCAAGTGAAGGTCAGCTTAAGAGTCCTTGAGATCCAAAAAAGCTCCAGACGCCCCTGAGGAGGCGGAGGAGGCGGAGGGGGCCGCTAGCGAGCGCTGAAACGGGGAGGGGGGGCGGGGACGCTGGAGCAGCCAATCAGGGTGGCGCTGGTGACGTAACGAAAGGCGCACCTGTCTGCAGGGGGCCGGGCTCACTCACGGGAGGCTCCTCCCCTCCCCGCCCCTGCCACCTTGGTTACGGGGCCGCGAGTTTAGTCTGTTTTGTGGCAGCTGCTGGTCCGAGGAGTTTGGGATGCCTGCGGCCATTTACCCCTCCGTCCCCTCCCCCAGCCTCTGGGGAAACCCAAGCAAATCCCTTCGAATTTTATCCCCTTCCCTCGCAGAGGTAAACTCCTTATCTTAGACCTGGGGCATAATAAAGGAAAGAAAAAGAAGGGCAAGTCAAAGGCCCTTCTTCTGAGGCCTCAACGCAGTCCATTTAACTATTTAACACTAGGCTGAAAGTGGAACGGAAGTGGAATAAATGAATAAACAACCGGGCCAAAAGTGTTTTGGCAATTTAAGATGACTTTTTAGCCGGAGGCAGGGTGGTGGAGGTGGTGGTGTTTGAGTGATAAATTGCATCAGAATGTAAGTGAAGGCTTCATCTAGAAGAGTATCAATCCAAGACTTTAAATATAAAAACTAACTCGAAAGCAATGTGCTTTATTTACTTCATTTACCCAAGGGCAATAAAAACGTTGGTTCTTTAAAAAAAAAAAAAAGAGTCCTTGAGATCCAACTCAAGGAGCACTGACTACCTTCATTCAAACGTTGGACATTGAGGCAAATGCTGACCTAGGCTCAATAGCCCCAATTCAGAAACTAAAGCTATAGATGTAAGTAAATTAACAGCCAGTATAAAAGAAATTATTATAGTTCTAGACATGCCTCTAAGTTAGGAGGTAATATCTTTGTAATAATTGTAAGCATAAACTCAAAGGAAGAAACACATTTTCCTCAAAAACTATATGAATACCTAGATTTTTTTTTAAATGAAGTAAAATGTAAAATGGAAATAATAACATACTTCTCAGGATCAATGGGAGTATTAAATGAGACAATGATTGTGAAATACCTGGCATATAGTAGATATAATAAAACTGTTAGCTATTATCACTAAGAAATGAAATTCAGAAGCAAGTTGAAAAAAAGTGAAATAAAAGCCCTGGAGGATAAATTTGGAAAAAATTTAGAAAAAACATGATAAAACTTTCACCAAAAAGAAACAAACAGGCTCACTGAAAACCAGAATAGCTCTAACCAGTCAATGACTATATGACTTAGTTCTTCTTAGCAATATAGTGATCCAAGATAATCCTGAAAGACTGGTGATGGAAAATGCTATCCAAATCCAGAGAAAGAGCTGAGTCTGAATGCAAATCAAAGAATGCTATTTTTACTTTCTTTATTTTTTTATTTTTTTCCCTTTTTTATAAAAATCCAATGAAATTGATAACCTTTGGTCAATTTGATTTAAAAAAGAGTAAAACCAAATTACCAATATCGAAAATGAAAAGGGTGAACTTATCTCCAATGAGGAGGAAATTAAAACAATAATAAGAAATTACTTTGCCCAACTGTATGCCCATAAATTCAACAATCTAAATAAGATGGATGATTATTTTTAAAAATATAAATTGCCCAGATTAACAGAAGAAAAAGTTGAATACTTAAATAACCACATCTCAGAAAAAGAAATTGAACAAGTCATCAATGAACTCCCTAGGAAAAAATCTCCATGGCCAGATGGATTAATTCAAATACTATATAAACTACTTGGGAAAATTGGGGAAGAAGGAGTCCTCCCAAATTCTTTTTATGATACAAATATGGTTCTGATACCTAAACCAGGAAGAGCCAAAAGAGAGAAAGAAAATTATTGACCGATTTGTCTAATGAATATAGATACAGAAATTTTAAATAAGATTTTTAGCAAAAAGAATACAGCAACTTATCACAAGAATAATACATTATGATCAGGTAGAATTTATACCAGGAATTCAGGGCTGGTTCAATATTACTTTTTTTCCTTTTGTTCAGTTTCCTATTTTACAACATGATTAACATGGAAATATGTTTTACATTATTGCACATATATAATCTTCATCAAATTGCTTACCATCTTAGGGAGGGAGAAGGGAAGGAAAAAGGGAGAAAATTTGGAACTCCAAGTTGTATAAAAGTTAGTATTTCAAGTTCTTTTTACATGTAATCGAAAAAAAGAAAATACTATTAAAATTAATTTATTACCTAGTTTACATATTTTTACAGGTATGGTTTTCTGATTGTTCATTATAGGTTAACTACTCCCTACGTTTCAGTAAAACTGCACGAAATCTCTGGTACTTTTGGAAGAGAACTGTGATTAAAGAAGAGAAAACAGATTGGCACACAAATCTTCTCTTTCCAGTTTTTCCTGAATCAGGACCCAGAAATCCTGAGTTTGATGATGGAGGAGCACCTGGTAGGAATTAACTTAACTATTACTTTATTTAATAGCTCAATTGTTTACCTACATTTTATGGGGTTGGGATTTTTTCAACCTTTGATGAAATCTTTATATTTAGTTGTCATTGTGCATTAAAAGATTTAATTTTGTATTTTTAACTTGTATTGGTTATGGCTCATAAGAGTTAAACCCCTTTAAAAATCTAGGCTTCTGAGTTTATGGAAGGAAGCTAAATGGAAATATTATCTCTACTGAACAATTAGATCAAAAGTAGAGAGAGTAGAGTTGGTTAAGCCAAAATTGTCTGAGAAATAATTATATTATTATTAACATTTTACTTATTATTCCAGGAAATTATTTGGTTAGGGTTTTTCTTTTCTTTAATTTTTGTAACTTTTTTCTGATTAAGACTTTTAAATTTTGAGGCATTTCTTCTCCCTAATAACTTGAGTAGTTCCATAATATTAATATAAAACCTTGCAATTTTGGGCTTGGATTTGTCATTTTATGGAGGCAGCATAGGATAAGAGAAAGAACAGTTAGTTTGGTGTTAGGAACATTGATGTTAGGGAGTCACTCAGACATGCAAGATAATCTTCTGAGTTTTAGGAACCTTTCTGCCCCTCTGGGCACTTGTATTTCTCATGCAGAAGCTATACAGAGTTCAGAAACTTACAGATTCATTTAAGTGCATCAAATAAAGTCTGATTAATAATCTCATTATTTTTCTAAAAATCTGGTATTGCTATGGGGGATTTGGAGCACAGCCCAAATGTTTCATATACATACTGAATCCCTATAAACTTGACAAAGCTGCAATAGCAGCCTTAAGTCAAACTGATTTTCTTAGCATTAATGTACACTGTTGCACAAACTGCTGGGGCTCCCAACCTTCTGACATTCATACTTGCATGCTATTTTATCCAATCTCCTTTTAATACAAACTACCATGTACTCAGTGCTGATTTATTTATTTTTCCTTTATTAAATTTATTTATTTTCAGTTTTCAACATTCACTTCCACAAGATTTTGAATTTCAAATTTTCTCCCCATCTCTCCCCTCTCCCCACCTCAGGACAACATGCATTCTTATTACCCTTTCCCCAATATTTCTTCTCTTCTATTGCTTCTCCTCCCTTATCCCCTTCCCTTCAATTTTCTTGTAGGGCAAGATAGATTTCTATACCCCATTGCCTATATATCTTATTTCCCAGTCCTCCCTCCCCTCACATCCCCACTGAGAAGGCTAACAATTTGATATAGGCTATACATGTGTAAGCATGCAAAACACTTCCATAATAGTCATGATGTGAAAGACTAACCATATTTCCCTCTATCCTGTCCTGCCCTCCATTTATTCCATTCTCTCCTTTGACCTGTCCCTCCACAAAAGTGTTTGCTTTTGATTACCCCTTTACCCAATCTGCCATCCCTTATATTATCCCCCTCCCTTATCTCCTTCCCTCTACTTTCCTATAGGGTAAGATAGATTTCTAAACCCAATTGAGTGTATATGTAATTCCCTCCTTAAGCCAAATTCTATGAGAGTAAGGCTCAATTTATTCCCTCTCACCTTCCCCCTCTTCCCTTCTCTTGTAAAAGCTCTATCTTGCCTCTTTTACTGTATTCTACCTCTTCCTTTCTCTTTCTCCCAGTACATTCTCCTCAACACTTAATTTTATTTTTTAGATATCCCTTCATATTCAGCTCAACCTCTGCCCTCTGTCTGTACGTACATACATACATTCATACGTACATACATACACACATATGTATATGTATATATAGAGTTCCTCCAACTCCCCTAATACTGAGAAAGTTTCATCAGTTGCAAATATTGTCTTTCCACATAGACATGTAAATAGTTCAAATTTATTAAGTCCTTTATGGTTTTTCTTTCCTGTTTACTTTTTCCTGCTTTTCTTGATTCTTGTATTTGAAAGTCAAATTTTCTTTTCAGCTCTGGTCTTCTCAACAAGAATGCTTAGAAGTCCTCTATTTCATTGAAATTCCACTTTTTCCCCTGAAGTATTATACTCAGTTTTACTTGATCAGTGATTCTTGGTTTTAATCCTAGCTCCTTTGACTTCTAGAGTATCATATTCCAAGCCTCCTGATCCCTTAGTGAAGAAGCTGCTAAAACTGTAATGTCCTGATTGTATTTCCACAATACTTGAATTGTTTCTTTCTGGTTGCTTGTAATATTTTCTCCTTGACCTGGGAACTTGGGAATATGGCTACAATATTCCTATGAGTTTTCCTTTTGGGATCTCTTTCAGGAGGTGTTCTGTGGATTCTTTCCATTCCTATTTTACCCTCTGGTTCTACAATATCAGAGCAGTTTTCCTTTATAATTTCTTGAAAGATAATGTCTAAGTTCTGTTTTTGATCATGGCTTTCAGATGGCCCAATAATTTTAAAATTATCTCTCTTGGATCTATTTTCCAGGTCATTTGTTTTTCCAATGAGATATTTCACATTGTCTTCTATTTTTTTCATTCCTTTGGTTTTGTTTTATAATTTCTTTGTTTCTCATAAAATCATTAGCTTCTATTTTCTCCTTTCTAACTTTTAAGGAATTATTTCCTTCTGTGAGCTTTTGAACCTCCTTTTCCATTTTGCTCATTCTGCTTTTTAAGACATTCTTTTCCTTATTGACTTTTTGAAACTCCTTTGCCATTTCGATTCATCTCATTTTAAAGGTGTTATTTTCTTCAGCATATTTTTGGTTCTCCTTTAGCAACCTGTTGATTTGTTGTTCATGATTTTCTTGGATCACTCTCATTTCTCTTCCCAGTTTTTCTTTTACTTCTCTTATCTGATTTTCAAAATCCATTTTGAGATCTTCCATGACCTGAGACCAAATGGTATTTTTCTTAAAGGCTTTGGTTGCAGGAGCTTTGACTTTGTTGTCTTCTTCTGGTTGTATATTTTGATCATCCTTATCACCAAGGACATAAGAAAATACCTTTTCACCAAGAAATATTCTGTAGTCTCATATTCCCCTTTTCAATTGTTTTCCCAGCCAATTACTTGACTTTGAATCCTTTATTAAGTGGTAGTTATACTGCCCCAAGCTTCAGGAGTTTTGTTCAACTGTTTTCAGAGATATTTCTAGGAACTTGTAAATTTTCAATTCTTCCAAAGTGGTATGATCAAAGGAGAGATATTTACTCCTCTCATGGTCTGTGAGCAAACACAAGCACTCCTTTATGCCTTGGAACCTTGAGGATTACCTCTCCACTGCAGCTCCACCATGCCAGCATTCTTCCTTGTCCCTGGGCCATCACTCAGGACTATAATTCAGGTCAGATACTTGATTCCCCCACTGTTTGTAGGCCAAGAGCTCCAGAAGCAAGCAGGACTGAGACAGTGATTGCCACCACCGTGGTGCTAGGACTGGGACTGGACCATGTTCCCTTCTCACACAGTGGGAAAGAAGCTGTCTTTGGTGTTTGTGGTTGAGAAGTCTGGAAACCACAGCTTCCCATGATTCAGTTCCCCAAGGCCTGCTCCAACCCCATCTGTGCTGCTGCAACCCATGCTGCACTGTGCTCCACTCCCTGCCCTGTGTGGTAGACCCTTCCTGCAGATCTTTAGGATTGTCTTGGATTGGAACTTTGCTTCAGTTTGTCATTTTGTGGCTTCTGCTACTCTACAATTTGTTCAGTCAGTTTTACAGGTGTTTTGAGGGAGAACTCAGGCAGGTCCCTGCTTCTACTCACCATCTTGGCTCCACTGCCTCTCCTCCCCGCCCCTCCAAAACAAGCCTGATTTATTTGTTTTAGCTTCAAACACCAAGCCCTTTTCTTCCATACTTTAGGAGCTAGATTCTACCAAGAACGACTCAAACACCAGACTCAAGAAATGCATTCATAGTCCCAAAGAAACCCTGAACATAACTAGCAGTTGTGGGAAATTGTCAGCCTCTGTGGCCTCAGATTCAAAGCCTTACTTCTGTCCTCAGAATGACATATGGGATCCATTGATAGCTTTGCCACTAACTTGTGTGTGACCTCGGGCAAATTACTTAACCTCCATGAGTTTTAGTTTTCATCTGTGATTGATTTCCAAAGTTCTTTCATGGTTAATGTTCTTTGGTTCTTTGAAAGGGAACTAAATAGCTTGTTCATCCATAGCCTGCCTATCATACTCTAGCTTCAGTTGTTTCCATATGTATCCTATGTTTTACTAGATACTATCTGCTTTATTATGATATAATTTATTGCTTTATTGACCTATTATTACTTGAGTAGTATCTCCACTGCTGCTTTTAGCCACCTGAGAATCACTGAGAAGGTAAAAATCAGACTGATTTCACTCCGCACAAAATCATAAAAGCAAGTACATTTTTTTAAATTAAAAATAAATATTTATTTGAATTAATAAATTCTTTTGATCCAACTTCTGTGATATCATAAAGAATTAGAGGATATTATCTTGGTCATAGGCAGGCTAGTAAAACTTTTAAAATATAAATGTCCATGAGTGAGACTCCTTTAAGAAACTAATATCCTCCAAACCCATAAGCACAATCATATGAAAACACACACACACACACACACACACACACACAAAACCATACCTCTAAGGAAAAAGAGCTATCATTTACTTCTGTTAGCATTAGCCTTTAAGGTAGGCTCATCTGGCATTTTAATCTTTTTGCAGAATTTTATTTTTATATAGCCTAAAGCAAGGACTTATATTAACTCAGAAAAATAGATAAATGTAAGGAGGGCTTAAGGAAGCTAAGACAAAGGAAAATATGTCTTCTTAGGAAGTTATTTTCTGAAATGAATTTACTCATATCAAGGGAGGGAAGACACAAGTCTCTCTCTCTTTGACTCCCCATAAGTTTCAAGTAAGTGCTTAATGATTAAAAGCACTTAGATGACTCTCAAATGCGATATAGTTGCCCTTCCTTTTGTTTAGTTCTGGGTCCATATCATTGTAGGGTCAGCCCAAAATATCTGGATATTGATGGACCAACTTTATAGATTGTTGGTTCAACTGTATACTTCAAAATGGAAGGAGTTGAGAGAAAATGAACAAACATTTATTAAGCACCTACTATGTGCCAAACCCTATAATAAGTACTTTACAAATATCTCATTTGAGACCCACAACCTCTGGAAAATAGGATGGTGCTAAAATTATCCCCAATTTACAGATGAGAAAATCGAGGCAAGCAAAGGTTAAGTGGCCTGCCCAAGGTCACACAACTAGTTGTTATCTGAAGCTGAATTTATACTCTGGTCTTCCAGATCCAGCACTCTAGCTACTATTCCACTAAGTTGTTTTAGACCTTACATGGACAAAGGCATTTATCATCTCCTTGGTCTTTACTTAATTGATTATAGATCTCATTTTGAAAGTGTAATACAGTTAATACAATGCCATCTTCAAGTGGGAGCATCTGGTGGGTCTCACCATTATAATGACTCCCTCTTCAATTAAGATGCTGCATTAAGACATCTTATGTGATAATGTCAAACTCCTTGGCAAGCATTTCTATGCCTATTTTATATTGTTATATATTGAAAATAAAATCATAATTTTTTTGTTTTTGTTATTGCTTCTGTCAAAGAATATTTACCATCTTAACACCTGGAGGAAAAACACTTTTTGTCACAAAGCCTTCAAAATGACATTTTTCTGCTAATAATTTAAATGTATTTTAAAAATATTCCCCAAATAATTGCACAGTTGAATCTCATATTTCTTTTCATTTGTATGACTGTAAAGATGTGATATACTATAGAATGTCATTGGTAGAAGCCTGACTGTTGTCTTCTCATGTCTTTATCAAGGATGGTAGCAATCTATGTGTACAGCACTCTCATAAAAATGTAGAGATGGGAAAGTAGACATGAGTCAGTGTTTATTGGTAACGGTAGTGCCCTTGTTTTTTATAGACATTAGATATCTTCCTTATTTTGCTATCTTGAGATGAGCTCTGAATGACCTCAAAATTGTATCTTAGAATAAAACTATGTTGTGCATAGTTGATCTGATTTAGCTGTTCTTTGCTTTCCTGCTTATTTGTTGGTTTTGCATTTCCACTTCCTCACCTAGAATCCAAAGGTTGTATCTTCTCTGTCTTCTGGAGACAATAGTTTGCTATAATAACTTTGACAAGTCTTTTCATTTTTTTGTTTTGTTATCCTGTCAGTTTCATTTCTAAGTGATCTGAGCTGTATCTCTTATCAGATGTTCTGTAAATGTTTCTTCCTCCTTTGCTTTTTTCTATAATTTGAGGCAATACTACTTATAATTTACAACCATCCTTATCTACAAATTTTGCAGTTGAGTTTACTTTTTAAACAAGTATTTTCTTACACTACCTTACCCTGATCCATTTGACAAATAGATCCAAGCATTGATTCTCTGAGGTGATTTTAGACTCTTTTGGCCTCACAGTGGTGATTGGTTTACACGTTGATTAGTGTATGATAATACCTCTGTAGGTATGGACTGATGTCTGTATTTTAATCCTTTTGGATTATTTGTTTAAATATATTCTCCTGAAACCTTTTTTTTAATTTTGATTTTGAACTTAAAGATAAAGAAGACAAAGGAACATTTCCTTGTGCACGGTACAATACAAAAGAGGATCATTGTAAAACTATACATTTCCATTGCACTCTCCTTTTTTTTATCTAAATAATATAATAAATACCCAGCATTTTCAAAGCTATTTAGCTTCTTTTTGCTTCTTTCTAAGTTTTCTTTTTTTTTTTTGTCTGCTGTGGACTTTTTATTTTATTCTTCTCTCTTCCTCCCCATCCTACTGTAGAGAAGACTATCATTAGACACAAATATATGTATATGCATATGCAAAATTATAGGCATACTTTGTCATTTCTTTTTCTGGATGTGAATGGCATCTCCCTTCATAGGTCCTTTGAAGTCGATTTGTGTATTTGCAATACTCAAAATGACTTAGTCATTCAAAGTTGTTCTTAGAGCAATGTTGCTATTGCTATGTACAATGTTCTTTTGGTTCTGCTCATTTCACTCATCATTATTTTGTGCATGTTTTTCCATGTGTTTCTAAATTCCAAATTTCTAAATTCAACCAGCTCATCATTTCTTATAGTGCAGTAGTAAGTAGTATTCCATCAAAATCTAGAACTAGAATTTATTTAGCCATTATCCAATTGATGGGCACCCACTCATTTTCCAGTTCTTTGCCCCCACAAAGAGAGTTTCTATAAATATTTTAGAACATATAAATTCTTTTCCTTTTTTCCTAATCACCTTGGGAAACAGATCTAATATTGGTATTGCTGGGTCAAAAGGAACAGGAGTCTTTGGGTTTATCAAATAATAGATTACTATATTCATTGACTACTGCGTCTTGTGTACCTAACCTATTTCACTAATATACCCCTCTATTTCTTAACCAGTGCCAAGTACTTTTTGATGATTGCTACTTTATAATACAATTTAAAATCTGGTATGGCAAGACCACCTTCCCTAGCATTCCTTTTTATTAATTTTCTTGATATTCTTGACTTTTTTTTCTTCCAGATGAATTTTGTTGTTATTTTTTCTGGATCAACAAAATTCTTTTCTGTAATTTAATTGTTATGGTATTAGGTTAATTTGTTATGGTATTATTATTTGTTATGGTGTTAGGTTAAATTGTTGTTTTTGCTTATATTGACTCTGCCTACTCATGAAGAATTAATATTTCTCTAATTCTTTAAATCTGACTTTATATGAAACTGTGTTATTGGCACATGATGTCTTCATAGAATTTTCTTATTAAAATTTTTTTCTTCTAATTTGGTATTGATTTTGTTATTGTTCTAACAGATAAATATTCTGAATCTAAGCAGACAGCTAATTTGGATATGAATCTCCTATAAATAATGAGTACTTTTATACTAACCAATTCATCAGTCAAAGACATTTAGTGAGTGCCTTTTATGTCCCAGGCATTATGCTCCATATTGGGGATATGGAAACAAGAATGAAGCAGTCTCTGCCTTCAAATTGTTTATATTCTATTAGTGAAGACAACTTGTACATATGTATGTGTATGTATATATGCTATATTTTTGCTATGCACTTTATGTATATATTCATGTACACACATATGTACCTATATGTCTGTGTGTATGCACACACAAACATAAGTGCATTGATGTGGTCACAAAGTGCAGGAGGGAGAGTAATGTACAAAGAGACTGGAAAGATAGTTTAGGGCCAGAGTGTCTAGGGCTTTAAGCATTATATGTTTGTAGGTATATATGTACACACATAGCATATATGAAGTATAGAGAAATTTTCATGTGGGGAGTAGACCTGTGACTTTGTTGGTGTAGAGAATTCTAGGGTGATGTAATTCCTTCTACCAATTCAGGGTAGCACCTTCTCTTCAATTTATAAGCTAAGTAGCTTTTCCAGGGTCATGTAGTTCAGATGTGTTAGAGGCAGAACTTGAACCCAGGTCTTTCTGTCTCTGAGGCCAGTTAATTTTCTGCCTTACCATGCTGGTTCTGTATTCTATGTGTATAAATGTGGAGATATTTGTGTATATGTATGTGAATACATACATATGTATGGTTAATGTGTGTGCATGTGTATTAACCATATGGTAACTTTTTAGGTGGAAGGAGCAACAAACAACTTAGAGGAATCAGAAATTATCTCATGTAAGAGGTAGTACCTGAACTGAGTTCTGAAGAAAGCTAGGAATTTTTAGAGGCAGAGGAGTAGAAGCAATGGGACGTTGTTTTTTAAAAACATAAAGACAGGAGGTAAAATATTCTTTGTGTGGAATATCAAGAAAGCCAATTAGACCAGACTGCCCAGTGTGAGGAGAGTAATATATAAAAAGCCTGGAAATGAAGGTTGGAGTGACATTATGAAAATCATTGAATGTTACAGGGGTTTATATTTGATCCTAAAGGCAATGAGGATTCACTTGATACAAGGGATGTCATTGGTTAACATTGGTGTAATTTAAACCTATGCTTTACAGATACCACTTTGGCAACTGTGTAGAGAATCTATTATAGAAGGAAGAGGATTGAGACAGGGACACTATTCAGGAGACTATTGAAAATATCACCCAAGAGGGGCTGAGGGTATGAACTTGCACAGTGACTGTGTGAGTAGAGAGAAGGAGAATGGACACAAGAGATACTGTAAAGATAGAAATAGCAAGTTTTGGCACTGATTAGGTATGGGAGATCAGCAGGGAATTGAAGATAATGCCAAGATTGTGAACCAGGGTCACTGGAAGGATGATGGTGCCATCAAAAATAATAGAGAAGTTAGGAAAAGGGAGGAGTTGGTTTTGAGTTCTGTGGGAAATATGAGCTCTGTTTTAGACATGTTGAAACTTTTGCTGTTTTTGTTTTAGTATAATCAAGAAGTATAATGTATCTATTTGAATGTGATTAAGAAGATCCTTCCCAGCCATTGTCTGGCCTGGAAATATTTCTAAGAACATCCCCACTGGTTTTCCAGGGATGTGATGCCCTCTGGCTCTAAAAAGTGTATAAAGACTCTGAGGGTGAGGATTTACTTTGGAGCTTTGTTTTAGTAAGAAGATTTGAGTGCTAGATGAAGACTCAGGGAAATCAATAAGGAGCCCTCCGACTTTCAGAACCAAATGTTGTGCTTCCTTTTATGGTGATTATGGTCAAGCAGCTGTACTTGTTGGTTGAATTATGATCAGGCAGAGAAAGCACATCTGTTGACTTTTAATTTCTCTGTACCTTCTTTGAGGTTCAGGGTGTTGACTCCCCTGAACTAGGTGAATGATACATGTGCTTGGTTAAATGTGCTTTCTAACTGTGCTTAATTAAAGCGATTTTTAACCCCTTGAAAGTTGCTTTCCTTTTATGAATGCAGATCTAAAAACCTGTGATAGCATGCCCCCCTATGTATGTTGGGATACTTACTGATACAGTCAACCAGTTTGCAATGTTCAGTAGGCAGTGTGACATAGCACTGCCACTCAAAACAGAGACCAAGATTAAATATTTCTGGGTGTGTCATTAGCTTTCATCTGTTGCATTCTAATTTTTAGAGAACTATTTTCTTCAGTGAGCTTTTGAACCTCCTTTTCCATTTGGCTTATTCTGCTTTTTAATAATGTACCTCTTTTGCCAATTGCGTTAACCTATTTTTAAAGGGGTTATTTTCTTCAGCATTTTTTGAGTCTCCTTTAACAAGTTGTTGACTCACTTTTCATGATTTTCTTGCATCACTCTCATTTCTCTTCCCAATTTTTCCTCCACCTCTCTTACTTGATTTTTAAAATCTTTTTTGAGCTTTTCTATGGCATGAAATCATTGTACATTTATTTTGGAGGTTTTGAAAGCTTGACTTCCTCTGAAGGTATGCATTGTTCTTCCTCATCTGAAAGGATGGAAGAAAATACCTGTTCACCAAGAAAGTAACTTTGTGCAGTCTTTTTTTCCCCCATTTTTGCTCATTTTTCCCATCCAGTTCCTTGACTTTTCAGTCCTTTGTCAAGAATAGGGTATACTCTGGGGGCCTATAGGTTCTCAATTCCTCCAAGGTGGCACAATCAAAGGAGAGGACTTACTCCTCTTCTGGTCTGGGAGCAACCAAACACTTTTCTGCCAACAGTCTGGTAGTGGTAGAATTCCCTCTTCACAACCACCTCCAGCTCTGCCCTGTCAGTGCTCCTCCTCACTTGCAGACTGGGCTCAATTTCCCCAGGGGCTTTAGGCAGAGGGTAGGGCCACCACTCAGTCAGGGCTGAGGTTCAGATCAGCTGCTCAATTACCCCAGGGGCTTTAGGTGGAGGGCAGGGCTGCCACTCATGGCTGAGACCCAAATCAGTGATTCTAATCCCCCAGGGGCTTTAGGCTGAGGACTCCACAAATGGACATTGCCAGCCTCCACTGCTACCACCTGGAGCTGGGGGTAGGGGAGGACCCTGCTCCTTTGTCACCCAGGTGAAAAAGCTTTCTCACTGAACTTTGAAGCTTCCTTTGGCGTTTGTGGATTGAGGGATCTGAGAACCACTGCTGCTGCTGGGGATTCATGCTCTGAAGCCTGTTTTGATCCTGTTCCTCCCTGTGACACATGACCAAGGCTGAGCTGAGCTCTGTTCCATCCCCTGTATGATAGACTGTTCCTGTTGGCCTTCCAGGCTACTTTGGGCTGGAAATCTCTTTCACTGTCATTCTTTGGCTTCTGATGCTCTAGAATTTGTTGAGAGTCATTTTTACAGGTATTTTATGGGCTGTGGGGGAAAAGCTGGAGTATTTACTTCTTTCTACTCCTCCAAGCACATGTATAATTCAGTTAGCTCAGGGGAAAAAGCACCATGAACTTAAGAGAAAATACAGAGAAATAAAAAATTAGCAGACATTACTTCCTTTGTCTGATCATAATCAATGCATATAACAGAAATCAAGACAGGTTCAACTATCTGATCATAGTTACCAGAGGGGGAAACACCAATATGTGAGTGTTCAAAGCTGTGGGGCTGCTTAGTGGCTTCCAGGTTCTCATCAGGTACTCAAACTTTCTTCCAAAACCTAAGCCCCTAAATCTTCCTTAATCACATGATCCAGAGGAATTATACTTCTTGATATAAACAAAAACAGCAAAAGAGCCTACTTTTCTTGCCCATACTTGGACCAATGATATCAGGAAGATGATATCATGACTCGTAAGTTAATTGAATTTAAGTGAAGCAAGACTGTGCAAAGTCAACAACCTCACTCTCCTCTGGAGCCATCTGGTCAAGTGGCAAGATATAGATCAGAATGACTGGAGATAGCCCTGGATACAGTGGACAGTCTTGGCCTTTTTAGGCTAAGATCTTTCGCAGATCAGTTCATCTGAGGCAACACCCATTCAATAATTGAGGCTAATTAATAAATGAGGCAAAGAATGGCCTCTTTTACCTAGTCAAGAAAAAAATATCCAAGAGGAGAAGACCCTCAGGGTTTCTGGCCAAAGCAGAAACAGTGACTATTTACATTTACTCTGAGCTATCAAAGCCAAACAATGACCCTGAAGCTTGGGCTGGGACCAATATGTAGCCAAAATTTACATAACTTTGGACAGAGCATCTGCAGGTAATAGTATGATTCTCTGTGTGGACAGAGGGAGAGGAAGGAAGGAAGGAAAGAAGGAAGGAAGAAAAGAAGTCCAGAGGGAGGGAAGGAAGGAAGGAAGGAAGGAAGGAGTGAGCGAGCTGCATTGCCCAACTGGAACTGGCCAGTTGTGTCCCCAGTAGGGCAGCCACTATTAGTCCCAGATTTCTGTTTGTCCTTTGTTCTTGAAGAGGACCATGGTGTCAAGAAAGTGATGATCTAGAACACCTAGCATCCAAAAGAAGGTTTAAAAAAAACAAACATAAACCTATTTGAGCTCACTCAGCACTCCTCCCTCACCTCCAGCAGTGAGGCTGTACTAACAGATCCAAGGACATGGTAGAAGTTTATAACAAAGCCCATGTCCCTCCCTTCTTTCAGTGCCATGGAGCCTCCCTTTTCAGTCTGGGCCTCAACAGACAACAAGGTTGCCCTAGCCCCTCAGGGTCAAAAGCCTTCCAGTGTCCACAATCCAGTAGCACCAGCACTGTAAATCTCTAAACTGCCAGTTCCAGGGTAGCAACACCATGATACCAGCAGTGTCAGAGATGGGTCAGTGACCTTGTATTATGAGAAGAACTGGTGCTATAGTGAGCAACCCCATAGCTCCAGATCTGCAAAGCTCCAAACTCCCAGTATTAGGCCAAATAATTAAGAAAGTGCAAACAGCTCTCACTTTATGTAAATTTGCATTATGCAAATTTGACTTTACATAAAGAATTCTGATTAAAATCTACAATCCCAAAGGAAATTATGAAAATTCTTTCTGCACAGCAGATGCTATATAGTAAGATGCTCTGTGATATGGCCTGCATAAATGGTAATGTGAAGGTGAGAAGCGTTTCTGCATTAGTTCCCACGTCTGAAGATGGTGAATGATAGTGTACCTCTCTTTCTGTTTAATAGTGATCCTTATACATTTTCATCATGATTGGCAGCAAGCATACTCTTGAGGTAAAATGTAAACTATCTCAAATGCAATCAGTAGACGTGGAGATGAAAATAGAAAAAATTAGAAAATATGAAGGACAAAAGTTGTCCTCAGTAGTATGTAATCTTGTGATGTAAGCTATGAATACTATAGTGAAGAATGTTGCTCAGATAAAGAAGCATGCAAAAAGCCATGCTTATGTGAAGTTGACTTGTCAGTTAAAAGAAAGAAGGTGTTTTGCTAGAGATGGAGAAACTATTAACTATATAGATAGAAGATCAGACTCAGAAGAATATTTCTTTAAGCCTGGTAATAATTCAACCCAACTTAAATCTTTTAAGATTTGAAGGTAAAGGTAAGGTTCCTCTGAAGGAACACAGGAATTTAGAGCAAGCAGTAATTGGTTTGTGTGATTTAAAAATCATGCAGCATTTCATAATGTTCAGAAATCAGGAAAGGCTGCTAGTATAGATATTTAAACAACAAAGAAGTTCTCAGAGTCCTTGCAAAAAATCATAGATGAAGATCCTTACTTGTGGTAGCAAATTTTTAATGTAGATGAAATTGGCCTATTTTATTTTTTAAAAATATCATCTTGAACCTACCTCGGTGGAAGAAAAAACTATGCTAGGGTATAAATTTTCAGGAAATAGACTTTTTTTTTTACTTGGAGTGATTGCATCTGGAACTTCTAAATTAAAACCTCTTTTTGTGAAAAACTCAGAAAATTCTAGAGCATTGAAAGGAGCCAGCAGGCAACACTGAATTATTTTGCTAAATCTTGACATGGAAAACACTTATCATCTTTGAACAAGTTGAAAAAGTTGAGAAGTTTTGTAATGATAGTGGCAAGATTCTATTTATTTGGGTTAGTGCCCCAAGTCACCCTCCTCCTGTAGATGATTTTAATGCAAATGTAAAAATGGTCCATCTTTCTCCTAACACTACTGCATTATTACAACCTACTATCAGTGAGTGACTGTAAATTTCAAGGAGTATTATTTATGCACTACATTTGCTCAGGCAATAGCAGCTTTAAATGACATTGTGAGGTTCCTGAAAGTCCTATAACATTTACTGTGTAATCCAAAATATTACTAAGGCATGAGAAGATGTAACAGAAACATGTATGAAGAGTTTGGGAAAAGGTGTGCCTGCCGTTTGTTTCCTATTTTCATAGATTAGAATAATGAGACTAAAATTAGTACAAGAATTGGAGGTAGAAGTAGATAAGAATGATGTGGAGGAGTCTGTTGAGTCTCGTGGAGAAGAACTGCCAAATGAGAATCTAATTGAGTTGCTAGCTGTGTAAGACTCCAAAAGAATCCTTCAGAAACCAAAGTCAAATCAAAAAGGTGTAAAATGAACCAGATGCCGGAATCATTTCATCATCTTGAGTGATTTTTTCTTTTATTGAAGTCCAAATACTTGAAGATATTTTTTAAAGTTCAAAAACTATTTGAAAATAATATTGTTTGCTGTTGTTAGACATAGGAGTAAAGAGAGCCACTGTCTAAGCATCTCTCAATAGCTTAATTTAAAAAGTTGTGCAGCCAAGCTCCAGTGATAATGGCTAGGTGCAATGAGTAGGGAAAGGACAACATATTGCCTACCTACGTTCACTTTACCGTACAGTCATTATGCATATTTTTTCATTAAGTTTACCTTGCATTTCATAATTTTGTTTATCATGCCACAGTATTTAATATTTCTGCATTTTAGTACATAGAGTTCAAAGAAAGAAGGAAAGTACCCATATGTACAAAAATATTTATAGCATTTCCTTTTGTAATGTGAAATAACTAGAAATTAGATGAATAAATAATAGTATATGAATTTAATGATATATTATAATGCTATATGAAATGAGGAACAAGATAGTTTCAGGAAAACCTAGGAAGACTTGTATGAACTGATGCAGATTGAAGTGACCAGAACCAGGAAAATAATTTATAGAGGTAACAAACAACATTGTAAAGGTGAACAATTTTTAAAAACTTAATAATAATAATAACTTTTTAAATAAATTTTATCACTGTAAAATCAGCCATGATTCCAGAGGACTAATGATAAAGTGTGCTACTGAGCCCCTGACAGATTCTATAAACTCAGGACATAGAGTATAATACACATTTTCGGATAAGACCAATATTAAAAATACACACACACACACACACACAGATGCATTATACGTATTTGTTAGAAGGATTTTGTTTTCATTTTTCATTTTGGGAGTGGAGAGGTGGAGGATTAAATTAATTCCTCTTAGCTGAAATAAAAAAGTTTAAAAAATAAAAGAAATAACACTAACAAAAATGTCTTATGGTTTTCCTTGCCACTATACCCTAAGGAACACTGGACCTTTCAATCTGACATAAGTGAAACATCCTATATGTACTGTCTCTCCCTATTAGAATGTCAATTCTTAGAGAATCCTAGTCATTTTCTCTTTGTATTCCCAGTGCTTAACACAATGTGTTTCACATAGTAAGCAGTTAATAAATGTTTTCTCAATTATTCATTCATTCATGGAGAATGGAAACTTTAGTCCTAGAAAGATGGAGTGTTGTTAGAAAACACAAAGGTCAGTTTGGTTGAGCCGTAAGGTATGTGAAGGGGCCATAATGTATAGTTAGGACAGAATGTCAAGGTAGAGCCAACTTGTGAGGGATTTTAAATACTTAATATGATAGACAGAAAAGAGAACTAAATGACTTTGATATCAGAGAACCTGAATTCACATTCTACCACTCTAACTACCTTTCATTCCTTGAGAAAAATCGCTTAATTTCACTTTTATAAAATCAGGAGATTGAAGATGTTCTCCAAGTCATTTCCATTGCTAAACCTTATCACTGACATTGTTGTGAAGGACTTTTTCAATTCCTATCTTGATTTTTATGTACTAGACTTATCAAGAATTTCTTTGGGTATTTATTTCTCATTCTACACCCTCCCCACCCCAGACCCTCTCCCTACTAGGTTTCATTAATTGTATCCACAATAAGATACTTCAAGTCAAGACTTTGGAATAAGAACCTTGGAGGTGACTTATGTATGAAGTTGTTTATGCTCTGTGAATGAAAAGTACCATTATGGGAGGTGCTTTTCACTCTATTGTGTTGCTCATCATTACTATACTGAAGAGGACACTGAACTTGACATCAGAAAATGTTATCTTGGGGCATCTAGGTGGCATAGTGAATATAGCACCAGTCCTGGATTCAGAAAGCCCTGAGTTCAAATCTGGCCTCAGACACTTGACACCAGCTGTGTGATCTTGGGCAAGTCACTTAACCCCAATTTCCTTGCCTTCCCCCCTCCAAAAAAAGAAAGAAAATTTTATCTTGTAAATTATCATTTTCTGCACCTTTGGACTTTTCCCTTAATCTCTCTGAGCCTTTTTCATTATCTGTAAAATGGGAACACCTCACAAAGTTGTTATAGGTATTATATGAGCTAAAGTATGTGAAAAGTTTTTAAGTTATGTTACATAGATCAAGGTTTTGTTAATATTTATTCTCTTTCCTTATTCAGGGTATTTTGCTGAAGGATTCCTGGCTGTACAACATGCTGTTGATAAAGCCATAATACAATACCATGCAAGAAATATTGCAACAGACCTGTTTAATACCACTTCTGTTTTTGTAAAGAGGTTTCCATTCCCAGCTAGTTCTGTTGATAGTTTCCATACGATTCTTGCCATTTTTTTACCCTTGACAATTTTATTCATTTTCTCCCTAATCATCCTCAACATGATCCATTTTGTTGTGTTGGAAAAGGAAAGTAGATTGAAGGTAAATCTACTTGTATTTGGTAGAAATGCTGTGGGGTGTTGGAAAGAAAATCTGAGGTTTTCAGGGGACTTCTACTCTACTCTAACCTATGTATGGCCAAGAATCTCTTCCAAAGCATCCCCAACAACTCATCACATACCCTGTGTTCAAGGACCTACAGTTAATTGAAGCATATTACTACCTCAGGCACACCTTTTTATTCTGGGATAGTGTAACAACAAGGACCCCAGCATACACAGGAGGGTCTACTGTACAGGTTCTTAGATTTGCTTTTCCAAAAGGAAAGCAACTTTTGAAGGGATCAGTAATCATTTTCATCAAATGCATATACCAATAGAGAAAATCTAAGCAGAGAAACAAAGATCAACAGACAAGACTTCCAACTGTCTGACCTTAAGCAATACATACATCACAGATCAACAAACAGATCCAATTGTTTGACCATTACATACATACATAGTTATCAGAGAGAGAAGTACCAACATCTGGGTTTTCAAAGCTGGTGGGCTTCTTAGCAGCTACCTCAAGTCTCATCTGGCCAAACACTTCCAATGAGTAAGCCCCAAAGTAAAATCTCGCCTCATAATATTTATACATTTTTCAGAGCTGGTGGGGGGGGGGCAAGATACAAACCTCTGACCCAGTGCCTCAATAGAAATTAACAAAAGATATTGAGGTCTATTAATGGGCAGTGAAGATCTTTAACTCTTCCCTACACCCACCATTAACCTTACATTAACATTGCATTGGGCCCCAAGATCTCTTGAGTTCATTACAGAGGCAACAGGCATTAGCATTTCTTAAGTAAATACAACATAATTCCCACGAAGACATTATGAACTTCACATTTGCAGAGTACCTAACATAACATAACATAACATAACATCATTCTTTTGGGGTCAATGTTTGAGGAATGAGTAACCAGTTCCTACTTCCTCAATCCAAAACAAAATGTGCAAATAAACTCCTTCATGGGGGTGTGTCCTCCCCACACTGTTGTTGCAAGCTTTCAAGTCCTGAGGGACAGTTGAGGACCTTGGGGGCATACGACATTTTCCCCACCCACCATAGGCAACCCCACCCTGTGGGTCCCAAACTATTCCAGGAGAACACTGCAGAAAAGCACACTCAGTTCTTCTACCTGGCCTCTCAGGGCTGAATTCAAACCTCTATGGTTCCTCCTCCTCCAGCAGGAGTTAGCCAATCCTGGCTTTTGCCTGGGTTTCCATGAAAGCAGCTCTCCACTCCTGTTCCAGGGCTCTGCAGAGCCATAGCCACCACAACTGGGAAGCAATGAACAATTATCCTAACCCCCATGCTTTCCTTTTAATATGCACATCTTGCCTGACTATACTAAAAATGTAATAGCAAGGACTTCAGCATACACAGGAGGACCTGCTGTACAAGTTCTTAGATCTGCTTTTCTAGAGGGAAAGCAACTTTTGAGGAGGTCAACAATCACTTTAATCTAACACATATACCAACAGAGAAAATAGCAGCAGAGAAATAACGACCAACAGACAGGGCTTCTGACCATAAGCAGTAAATACATCACAGATCAACAGACAGATCCAACTGTCTGACCATTGCATACATACATAGTTACCAAAGCACCAACATTTGGGTTTTCATAGCTGGGGGCTTCTTAGTGACTATCCAGAGTCTCATCTGGCCAAACACTTCCAATGAGTAAGCCCCAAAGTAAAACTTCACCTCAGAGTATTTATACACTTTTCAGAGCCAGGAGGTACAACCCTCTGACCCAGTGCTTCAATAGAAATTAACAAAAGGTAGTGAGGCATGTTAATGGATGTGGAAGGTTGTTAACTCTTCCCCTTACCCACCATTAACCTTACATTAATATTACAGATAACTATGATTTTTACAAAGCTGTCATCAGAGTAACTAACTTCTGCCTCTGAAACTTCCACTCATTGCTTCAACTTGTGTTCTCTGGGGCCAAATCACATTTAATCAACTTTCTATATAACAGCTCTTCAAATACTTGAAGACTATCCTATCCTCCTTAAATCTCTCATTCAGGTTAAATGTTCCCCATTCCCTCAATTCTTGTACAACATTTTCTTTGGTTCTTTCATCATCCTGGTTACCTTTTTCTGGTCACACTTCCAATTTTCTGTGTCTTCCCTAAAATGTAATCTAGAACTGGACTCAACTATACCTACTTCATTCTGGACACTTTGCCATTTTAATGCAGCTTTGGAAAACTGCAGCTTTTTTGACTGCTATGTCATACTTTTTCAACTCATATTTAATTGCTACCTGCAAAAAAACAACTCCTTCAAAACTTCAATTCCTTTTCACAAGAAAAGCCATCTCCCTTCTGTCTTTCACTTTTTGAAGTTGATTATGTTGAGTGCAGTTATATGATATATTTATCCCTGTTAAATTTGAGTTAGCTATTATTTTAGGCCTAAGAGGAACATCTCTTGATTTTTTCACCTAGAGTATTAGCTGTCTTTGTATTACCTGTAAATTTGACATTCATGTCATCTATTCTTTTATCCTAATAAGTCTTTGATAAAAATATTTAACCACACAGAGCCAAAGGTAGATCCCTACTCAGCTAGTGTCCTTCTTCCAGGCTGACTTCAATTCAATGAAATGACTGTTCTTTAGATCTGATTATTGCATCTACTTAAATCTACTTCCATTCAACCTGTATCTCTATATCTCAACCACAAGGATAGCTTTAAAATTCTAAGAAACAGACATAATTTCATCAAGAATAATTTATGTTTTACAAACCTCATTTTGCTTTTTGACAGAATAACTAAAAATAAAACAGATATGAAATTTAAGAATGATGCTTAAATCTAACTATACTATATCTATTGCATTTCCTTGATTTACTTTTATTCTGTCCAAAAAGGTCCAAATGACACATTCTTGATAGAGCTGTACTGGCTTTTAAATGGTCACTGTTCTTTTTTAATAATGTGTTCATAACTTTTCCAGGCATCAAAGGTCAACATAGCAACCTTCTACTTTGTTCTTTTTTTAATTGAGACATAATTTACCTGTTGCCAGTTTTGTAATACCTCAACTGTTCTCTAGGATCTTTTATAATGACTGGCAAAATTATCCGCAATCACATCTGCAAGTGCTTTTAGTGATCTGTGAAATAACTCTTCTACACTTCGATTTAAAATCATTGAAGACAGTTCACTTCTACAAGACTTTATTTCCGCAACTTGTCTTTGGTTTCCATTTCCCTTCTAATTGTTACTATTCTGTCTTTTCCAATTTAAATATTGCTCTCACTGAGAGAGAAAACAGAAGGAAATAAGTACTTTACTAATAACTCATTATTAACATACTATTACCTCTAGTTGAGACCCTCTTTTCTTTGAAAGTCGCCTCCAATCAATTTTTCATCCATTTTCAATATTAGGTTAATTTTTTTCTAAAATATATTATTACCCATAATATTTGAAAAACTTCTTCAAGTGTCTGCTCCCTTGTTCAATTGTTTTTAATTTAATGAACAAATCCACATTTACTTAATTCATGACATTATTGTTTTGTATAATTATATGCCTAATAACCTTTATCTTTCTCCACTTAAGAATTTGATTTTTTTTTCATATGTTCTTCTGTGATGGCTTTTTTAAAAGAAAAAAATTTTTTGTAACATTAATTTAAAAAATTTTGAGTTCCAAATTCTCTCCCTTCCTCTATGCCCTCCCCCACCCATTGAGAAAGACATAAGCCATATGATATCAATTATTCACGTTAAATCATGCAAAACATTTCCATATTAGCTATGTTACAAAAATAAAACAAGAAAAATAAAGTGAAAAAATTTAATTCATTTTGCCCTCAAAGTTTATCAGTTCTTTCTCTGTAGGTGAATAACATTTTTCCTCGTGAGTCTTGGATCATTAGATTCAGAATAGCCAGGTCAGCGTTGGTCATTACTATAGTGTTTCTGCTGCTGTGTACAGTGTTCTCACGGTTCTGCGCATTTCACTCTGCCTCCGTTCAGCCTGAGTCTTCCCAGGTTTTTCTGAAATCATTTCCCTCATCATTTTTTTATAGCAGAATAGTATTCTGTTGTGATGGTCTTTTAAACCTTTGATTACTTTAGCAAAAAAAAAGTGCACAAAGAACTAAAAATCATGATATAAACATTATATAATTATATTAGCATAAACTAAAAATAATTCACATAACCTAAAAGTTACAGAATTATCATACCTGGATATATTGAAAAATGTTATAGCCTCACAAGCATGCAGTATCATGTCTTTCTCATGTCCCATGCAAAAACAAGTACTATTCTTTTCATCTCACCTATTGACCATGTACATTGTTTCAATATACTGATCCACCAATACTGATGTTCATTACATTTAAAACGTTAGATACTTATACTACTAGTGATTTCTGAGGTGTTTTTATAGTTCAGGAAAACTACTTTTTAATCTTCATAAGATTTCCTTTCTACTTGTATCTTGGTTTTAGCATTTTCTACTTACATTTTATTTAGTTATTGTAATATTTATATAATGTCATGTTATTTCTAATTATTATATTTCATTATTATATTACTTTATATATTATAATATAATTACTTGAATATTATACTAAATATTACAATCTTTAGATTTTCTACTGATCAGCAATTGGGGTCAAATTGGGAAGTTGTCAATAGAATAAACATCACGAATTTTCTGAGAATTCAGTGTAAGAGTTAAAGAAAAAGTACTTTTAATGTAGTTCTTGATAGATTATTAAATAGTTTTCTACCTACATAGAAATATTCTAGGTCACATACCTTTTGGCTTTTTTGGCTCCTCACAGGAGTACCTCCGCATAATGGGAATTAGCAATCTGTTGCTGTGGAGTTCCTATTTCTTCATCTACTTCATGTTTCTTCTTTTCATCATCATTATGCTTACTATGATATTGGCTAAGAAGGCAAGTGTTTGGTGTTTTGTGTTTGTTGTTGTTATTTCAATTTCATTGGATAAGAGAGTGGAGGTCATGCTTGATTATTGAATGGGAGATATTACACTGTTAAATAGAACATTGATGTAGTATCAAATATATGTATCATCAAGGTAGTAGGTAGTGTAACTGAGGGCCTTCTCAAAATAGCAGGAGAAAAGAGGATACCGAAGGGTTAAAAACATAGAAGCTCCCCAATCCCTCCTCGTTCACACCAAGGGAATGCAGTTGAGATGATTAACAGTGGAGTATAATAAAGAAACTAGGTCACTGCCTGCTGGGAAAAGAATAATATTGGTAGATGGTGCTAAGGTTATTAAGTAAATGAAAGGCCATCACTGATGATTCTGCTGTGGAAGCCATGAGGTTGATCACATGTACTCAGTCTCTAGAGAAATGCTCAATAAATTTTTAGGGCTCAAGAAGATTGCCCTTCCTGTAGGTGTGAGTAATTCAGTTATACTTCCTTTTACCATATTGACAATTGATAGCTTATTAATTGCTTTAGTGATATTACAGTATTTACAAATCTATTTCCTTATCCCATTTTACCTTTTCTTCTTATAAACCATGCTTATTTGTGTAACTGAATTGACTTATTGGATGTTTTATGGTAGATTGTATACCTGCCAATAATCTACTACACCGGAGGATCTTTGGTGTTTTTCTTTCTGATGTGTTCTGCCATTGTTTCCATATTCTTCAGCTTCATGATCAGCACATTCTTCAACAATGGTGAGCCCAAAAGCCCATCTATTTCAAATTTCCAGTAAAATATAAACTCCTGGAGGTAGTGTTTCTTTTTTTCTTTCTGTCCACCACTGCTTTACTCAAGATAGGTGCTTAATAAATATTTATTAAATTGAGATTTTGTAAAGAAACTCTCGGAGTATGTCTAGATGTTTGTATGCAGTAGGGAGGCAGACAGTAGATAGTAGGAGAGAGAAGATAAATGATAAAGTGGGGATGATAGGCAATCTGTTGGAAAAGTTGGTGTAAAATGAATAGGATCATTTATTTATGTAGAGAGGTTAACTTTGGCTAGGAGAAGGGCCATCTCTTCATGTGAGGCAGGGATGAAAGAGGAGATAGCGGCAGGAAGCATGTGGGGATAGGAGATGAAAAAAAAGGGAAGAAAAAGGAACTCCCAGAAAATGCCCTCATTATTTTTTACTTAGTTTGTTTTTTTTCACTAAATTAAAAGCAGGGTTGTTAGCTAAGAGGATGGGGGGAAAGGTGCTGTGAAGAGAGATTAAAAAATGTTTAGAAGCTCTGCTATAGAAAATGGCATAGTGAGTTAATTTTGGAGGTATATAAAGATTGCCTAGCAGCAGTGGCAGACCAGTTTAGGATATATAACAAAATGGTGGCGGACCCAGGCAGGACAGCTGCATGATTTTCTCTACCACTGTTTAGCAGTACATGTATTACATGCCTGTGAACAAAGGCAGTAAATGGTGGGGTGATGCTAGACTGAGGATTACGGGACACAATCTGGCAATGTAACAAAAGGTCAAAGAAGTCAATAAGAAGTCAAGGAAGTTAATAGGACAACTTAGAGTTGAGCTTGTTCACAAGGGGGTGAAGATGACTAAAGGAAGAGAGAATAGCTAATGCAGGACTGATGACCTAGGAGAGAACTGACAGGTCTAGGGATTGGGAGTCATAGTGTGGATGAAGAACAAAGTGTAGTGTGAGAAGACAGAAGGAGATGTGGAATGTCAAAGGATTATCCTCAGATAAGGGTATTTCAGTGTTCATAAACATGGAAATTATATATTTGTGAATGATGCCAAGATCAAGTTTGGGAGCATCTTTGTGGGTGCCTGAGGTGGTGTGGAGCAATAGGTTATATGAAATGCTTGATAGAATTTTTTTGTTTTGAACAATGCCCCCAGAGTTTTTAGACATTAATGAATGTGGTATTAGAAGATCTGGTCCAGGAGATGATTGTCTACCTTGATGATGTTGTCATCTACTCCCATAACCCATATAAATCTATAATTATAGCATTATATAAATTTTTTATGATTAGCCATGAACTTTACAAATATGATCTCATTTATCATCCCAACAACCCTGAGAGGTAGGTGCTATTGTTGTCCTAATTTTACACATAAGGAAACTGAGACTGAGAGAGGTTAAATGTTTTGGTTCAGATCACACAGTATTTTAAGGCAGGATATGAACTCAGGTCTTCCTGACTCCAGGTCCAACACTAAATCTACTGTATCACTCAGATTCCTACTTATAGAAGAATATGGAATTCCAGAAGTACATAATAGTTTTTCAGGTTAACTATATGGATAAGGCAAAGTGGAGGTTGTATTCTACCTAGGAAAAAGTAATTTACTTCAACTCATCTTAAAAGGATTCAAGACCCTACAGCTATGCTCCTAGGACTTCAACATGAGAACATGCTCAGGTTCTTCCAATCAAGTGAGGAGAATACTAGAAAAAGAAAAACTATGTGTACAATGGAGCATCTCACCTTGTTGATTCCCATACTAGCTCATCCTCCTCTACCATTCTCTTACCTAGTCCCTTAATAGATGTAAGTGTCTAGTTAGTATGCTGGAAAACATTGAGAGAACCCTAAACTACACTTTTCATGATTACCTCATTCTTGCCTAGAGTCCTGGTATGGTAAAGAGTGGTAGTTTAAAAAAAGTCAGCCAGTTTTTTCATGTGTCATATTTATCCTCCTTTACCTTCAAATGAAAAAAGAAATAAATTAGTAACACTACTTGTGTTCCCAAGAGCTACAGTTTGCAACCAGAATTTTAATTTCCTGAGATTGATTTTTTTGGACGGGTCTTGTGATTTCCCTATGTGATTTCTAGGGTACTTCCAATGAGGAAATTCCCTCTATGAGTGGAGATTGGCATCTATTCTAGATTTGTAATCTTAAAGAATTCCCTCAGACATTGGAAGGAGAAGGGATTTGCTGAGGGTCACACAGCCTGGAAATGTCGGAAGAAGTAACTGGAGATAATAAATGGTACCATTACATTCAATCCTGAAAGATTTATCTCTAGAGTATTATACCTCAAATTTAGAAAGAACATTGACAAGCCAGGAAGCTGAAAAGGGCCCAAGGGCTCGTTTTACCTTGAGGATTTGTGAAGAAACTGGGGATGTTTAGTTTGAAAACAAAAAAAGAAATTTGAAGGGGACATTGATAACTATTTTAAAGTATTTTAAGGACTTTGATGTAGAATAGAGAGACTACTCACATTGGAAAGAGTAGATAGATTTGACTTTTTTTTAGTCCCAGAAGACAGATCTAAGGTGGATATTGCAAATAGGCAGATTGGGGCTTGAGTTATAAAAACCTTAGAAACTTTTTAGAAATATTCAGAAGCCAAATGAAATGCTTTGGTGCACGTTCTCTTTCACAGGAAATTTTTAAGGAAAAGCTGAATGACCGCTTGTCCCAGTTTTGTAGATGGTAATTCCTGTTCTGGTACCCTTTTTATCCTTCCAGTTCTATGAGTCCAAATTTTTGTTTATTCTTAGTGTCTTACTATTTATATTTTAATGAATGAGTAGCCATTCAAAAGAAAACTTCCATGAACCTAATAATTTAACCTTAAGTTCTTGTAAAAGGCCATAATCTTTTGATGCAGAAGAGCAATTCTCAGAAGAAAATTTCTTTCCGTTTTTACGAGTGAAATATCTGATAACTGCACAATTTGATTATAAAACTGCCTTACTGGGTCAGAAAAGGGGGTTTGTGCTTTAATTACTGCATAATTTTTAATGATTTCTGTTTTCCCTTTCAAATTTCTAGCTAATACAGCTGCTGCTATAGGAGGTTTCCTCTACTTTATTACCTACCTCCCATATCTTTTCATCCGTTCTTATTATGGTGTGATGACTCTCAGTAAGAAGCTGTTGTCCTGTCTTCTTTCAAATGTCGCAGTACTCTTGGGGATTCAGATTCTAATTGCCTCCGAAGTTACACGTGAGTATTCTCCACCATGACCAACCCTGCCCTCTCTGCAAGCATGGCACAAGGTCTTCAAGGGTGGGATTATTTTTTTTTTTTGTCTTTATATCCACAGTGTAAGAGGCAACATGGCCCAGTGGATCTCAGAATCAGGAGACTAGGTCCTGCCTCTGACATATCCTGGCAAGTCATTTAAATTCTCTGTGCTCTCTGAGACTATAAGTTGCTAACCTGCATTGGTAGACAATTTCCTTACCCAAGGTTCTGTACATCACGAAAATCACAACTCTGAACAAAAATAAACTTCGACTGTTTTCCCAGTGCCTTGTAAATCATAGGTATTAAATAAATGTTTAAATCAAATTGAATTCCCTTGGAGTTCTCCCTTTGCTGATTTAATCCTCTGGGTACACAACTGAGGTCATAACAATGACATTCCGTGGTTTTAAGTAGTAATAGTGATGCTTACATAGTGCCTAAAGATTTACAAACTTACATAGAAGATCAGGGGGCTTTTTGGGGCAAACATCTTACAAAATTTAGAGAAACTGCTTTTAAGTAGGACCAAGCAGAAGGTTTTATGATAATGACATTTGTGGTCAGTGTATTATTTCCAAAGGGAGCCTGCTTTTCAAAGGGTTTCATGATAGACATGAGGAGAAGATAAAAATCTTTCCCAGTAATAGGTAGTCTACTAAGGACTTGAGCTTATGGCGAACTGTGGTGAATTAGATACTGATTGGAAATTTATTATCTTAGACTCAGATTTTTTGATTATGTCTTTTAAAAGCGGGGACTGTGGTTTGGTGGAAAGAGTGCTGGACTTGGAATCTGGAGGCTAGTTTCATTTCCTGGCTTTTTACTCTTACTGGTTACATGACTCTGGGAAAATCACAACCTCTATGTGCTTCAGTTGCCCCATCTGATGACTTGGGATAATAAGATTGTCTATTATTAAAGGTTGAAATGAAGAAAGCACTTTGCAAACCTTAAAATGCCATATAAATGTGAGCTTTCATTATTAAAATACAGTAACCATAGGCTCTTTGCTAGGGATGGAATAAACTTAACAAGTGCTGTTTGCTCATATTTTCCTGGAATTTTATGAATCTATTCAAAGTGAGCCTAAACTGATAGAGAAGGACAAATGGTCAAAATAGTCCCCATGGATTTGACAAAGTATGGAAAAAAGCAACATAGAAGGAAAAATATTAGAAGAAACTACCAATAATTTTTAAGAAGTGATATTCAAAAGGATCCAGGAGAAAAAAAACAACTCATGACCTTAAATAACGACATGTAAATATAGGAAGTATGAGGAATAAATGGTTTAAACTAGCCAATTTGTCCTCACAGGTATCTCAGAGACTTGGTGGAATGAAATTTATGACTATAGTATAGTTCTTGGAAATTATACATCACTCAAAAGGAATAGTGGTGATATAGCACTGTATTTTAAGAAGAAATTTCAAATAGGAAATAAGACATAATTTTTGTGACAATCAGCAAAGAAAAAAACAAAAGAAACATTGTTATAAAATTACAGAGCACCAATATCAGGAGAATTAAAGGGGTGAATGCTTGTGATACAAAGAGACAACTAGGATGGATGGTGAGTTAGGATGGGAAATATGCCTTTTTTCTGGGACCAAATAGATATTATGTGGCATATGTATTTGACTGACTGACTAATCAGTACATATCAGTGGAATAACTTGCACAGGGCAGGGTTTCAAGGAGTCTTAATCATCCAGAAGGAGCAGTGGCAGGATGGTTATCATGGAAATGGCCAGCTAGGATGTGAATCTGAGAACATAGCAGGAGAAAGGTATTTCAGCAGAGCGTGACAAAGATACATTGCTGGCTACTTTATTCAGTAGTTTGGGATCCCAGTAATGAGTCTGCCTACTTCACAAACCAAGGCAGCAGTAGAACCTAGAGAAAAAGGTTCAGGCAAACTCTTCACAACCACCAAAAAAAGACAGAAAAAGTTAATAACGTCAAAGTGTTTGATTTTGGCAATGAAGTGATCAGACTGATGAAGGAAATAGAACTATCATCTAGAGAAGATAAATCACTTTTCAAGCAGAACAAGAAAGAAAACCATGAACTGAGGTCCTTTCTATGCTCTTAGTACCATCTGCCACCCCTTGAAAAAAAAGTGACACAAGCAACTTTTTGGATTTAGATCCAGGAAAAAGAAGCACATTTTAGACTCCCAATTGGACTAGCAGAATTTTTTTTGAAAATCTCTTTTAAGGGCAATTTAGTTGCTTAGCCTGGACAGGGGTAATAATAGTCATTCCTTTCTCTCTGAATCCCTCCCACTTTAAAAAAAACCCAACTTTAAAAAACTTAACAGATATTTTTCTCCCTTCCCACCTTCCAAATTATAAAATATAAAGGCCTTTTAACAAATATGCAGAATTAAGCAAAGCAAAATTCATATATTATTCAAATATGGGACTTTCCGGAAGTGTGTATCTACATCTCTCTTTCAGGAGGTGGATAGCATCCTGTTTTACGGGTCCTCTGGAATCATGATTGATTATAGAAGGAAGAGGGAGGAATTGTTGAAGAACTGGCCATCTGTAACTGAGGGAATGAAATGTACATGACAAGTAAACCGTTTCTGGACTAAGCCAATAACAGACTGTGTGAAGCTGAGTACAGTCTCAGGCTGAGCTAAATGGAGCCGTGATTTTGTAACATGTGGACTCTACTTTTGTGTCTGTGAAATATTTCGTGGCCCTCTCTCTCATCAACTGTTTCATGGAAAGGTTATTTAAGTGTTCCCCTTTCTATCTTAAAGTTTGGGCTATATATCTTATGTGAAAATAGGTTGATTTGTTTTATTTTCACTATGGGAAAGTATTCTGTGACTGGTAAAGTAGACTGACAACCTTCGCTATCTCTTCCCTCTAAAACAGAATCTATCCCAATATAATCTAACATTTTCCAGTTCTAACAGAACTTGCAGTGTTATTTCTCAGCTTCAAAATGCCTACAGAAGTCTAGGGACAGCAATCCTAACATGAAATAGACCTCAGCTTGCTGAAATAATTTTGAATTTTTTACCTGAAGGCAGCACTTGAACTAATAACTATGAAAGGAAAAAAAGATTGAAGCACATTCTTGATGACCAGATTCTAAGTCAAAACAAAGAGAAAACCCATGGAGGCAGAGTATAGTTATAATGTGTGAATTTCATGACTAGAGTGAATTTCCAGAATGAAGAGGTTTGGGGAATATTGTGGAGGAAGTCCACAGTACAACCTGAAGAAAAATGAAGACATGGCTGGCTTCAGTCCTCTCCTTAAATAGAAGGTCTAGGAGGAATCATATAACCTCAGAAAATGGCCACAAAGGCAGAGGGTAGTGCTACCTGGAGAGGAATGAAATCAAAACTAGAGACTAAAGTGAAAATAGAAAAAAATCAACTCATCATTTCTTAAATAAACTCAAAAAAAGTCTGAGGAATATAACCCAAAACCAAAGCACCCATCTAAAAGAAAATACTCAGAAACATCAAGAAAAACATCCAGAAACACATTCAGAAACAATCAATCAGTTTTCCAGTATCATGGGTCTAAAGCTACAAGGCAACCAGGTGACACAGTCAATAGAGCACTCTACCTTGAATCAGTTCAAATCTGGCCTCAAACACTCACTAGCTGCTTTATCCTCAGCAAGTCACTTAATTGCTGTCTGCCTTCAGGTACCTTGTTTCTAAAAATGAAAAAAATAATTATCCATAACTTCTAGGATTGCTGTTAGAAAAAATGAGTGTTGAGAACCAAAAAACACAGATGTAAATGATAACTATTATTTTTATTTAGAAACAGCATCACATCAGACCTGACAGCTTGTAATATTAGTAAAAGCTCTTAGAATACAATATTCATAAAGGCAAAATGTATAAGCTTACAAACAAGAATAACATCTTACAAAGCTGAAAATAATTCCACGGGAGAAAACATATCTTGAAATGGAATAGAATACTTTCAAGCACTTCAAATAAAAAGATCAACGGGGTAGGAACTTTAAAATTGCAAAAACCAGTTCAGTAACGCCTATGAATATAAATTTATTTGAGCAACTGAAAGGAGCTATGTGATTATGTAAAGCTAACGTTCTTATGGAGAAGAAGAAACAAATGTTCCTTCAGGGCCTTAATGTCTTAACAGAAGGAAGGGTAAAAGGAGTGATACATTACCATACATATGAAGAAGAAAGCAGTGGAACTTGCAATTTCTCATCATTGGGGTATGTTATGAGAATATGCAAATGTGGAAAGAAGGTTTAGGAAGATGAATGAATCACTCTACCTAAAATAAATAAGAGAAAATTGAAAACATATAAACACAAACACAGTTTAATGTAAAAAAAACATGAAACAATGGACACAGTTTGAAGGTAGTAGTGTGCTATGACCTAAAGGAGCCCAAATTCCACATACTTACATCTCAGTAAGGCTCTAAAAACATACCAAAAAAGGTAAATAAAATCAGATGTTAATTCCCCCATCCAGCCCAGGGCTGCAAGTAAAAGACTACCAGAGACCTGAAGAAACCTGGAATGTAGATAAAGCAAGGTGGGTAGAAGATACCTCAGAAAAGAACTCTAAAATAACTAGAAAAATGCTGAGAGCAGAGGTCAAAAAGAGGGCAATCCCTAAATTCTATGGCAATTAAAAAAAGGAAGAAAGACCCCAGGCAGAGCCCAAAATAGAGAGGAGTGTCCCTAGAATCCCATTTCAGAAGGAGAAAAAAGGTTTCAGTGACAGAGCAGTCCAAGAACACTGATCACAGCACAAAAATGAACCTGAGGAGCATCCAGACAGGTTAGGTCTGAATCACTGCATAAGACAAGACTAAATAATCCCTGCATAAAGTGGAGCCTAGTTTTAGCCATGGTGTTCAGGAAGAAGCAGGTCTTTCCCATCCAGGAGAACAGGAAGAGTTTGACCTAACCATAATCCTCAGATACTGAGGCCCATTATATAAGCAAACCAAAGAAAACACAAAATATATTGAGAAACTCCTCAGGCTCGTGGACATCTAAGGGATAAACCCTGAAGAGGAGAGTAGCACCACAACGAGTCCAAATAGAGCTTCAGAGAGAGAAAATGTCTTTTCTACAAGAATTGTAAGATTACCTGGAAGAAATTAAATAAGAGATACCAAAATGTAATGGCTACGAAAGAAAGGATGACTAAGAAAATTCATATCTAGAACAGACATTAAGAACCTTATTTAAGAACTGATCAAATAGAAAACAGCAAGCCAGTGAGAAAACAAATAATAAACAAAATTAAAAGATTTTAAAGGCAGAATAAAATATAAGAAATACAAATTCACACCAAAAAAAACTGTCCTGGAGATCATATCAAGGAAAGATAATCCAAGAATTATTGAACTATCTGAAATTGTGACCAAAAAATAAGCTTGGATACCATGATTTGAAACCTCACAAATGAAAATTACTCAGATTTCTTAGGAGAAGGCAAAGTAAAAATAAAAGGAATTCACTGATCACCTCTTGAAAGAAACTCCAAAATGAAAATCCTCAAGAGCCAAAAGAAACATAGAAATGGATGCTCAAATTTGTTTAGTGGGAAGGGACGTGGTGAGAAAGAATTATTTATGTAATAAATAATTGTATTTTCTCAGAACACTAATATCTTCAAGGATCATGGAGAGGTAAATTATAAAGGCAGCCTGGGGGTGGTTTTGTCCTGTTTTCATGATTACAGAAGACAGAAATTGGAGGGTTGAGGCACTATATTGAGGAGGAAAAGAGGATGAAGGGAAAGGAATTCACAAATAATAGCAGTGCATAAAATGAAGAGTGTCTAAGAAGAGCAAGCCATCAGAGAAATGATGATATGACTTACACTTGACTTTGTTTTGAGTGAGGGAGGGCTGTGCAGGTCACCAGTCTCACTTCTCCTCCAGAGCCATCTGACTCCAGTGACCAGATATTCATCAGGATGACTGGAGATGACCTAGGATGAGGCAGTTGGGGTTAAGTGACTTGCCCAAGGTCACAGATCTAGTGAGTGTCAAGTGTCTGAGGCCAGATTTGAACTCAGATCCTCCTGGCTCTATCCATTATGCCACCTAGCTGCCCCTACTACATTAATCCTTAGCTCTTAGAACAAAAATAGGTCCTCATGACTCAAAGGTTTCCACACAGAGTTAGGCCACTTTTTCCAAATGTTCCCCTGCCATGAAATTTCTTGATGCATTGGTTTGTTAGAGAATATTCTTAGACTTCTCCACTCTCTTGAGAAATTGAAATTTCAGAGGTCACCTGTATTGTAAATACAGGGGAAAAGAATTTAATCCATTCTCATGAATGTGTTAAAATTTCATCTGAAAAAAATCTATGCACTGGTAAATAAATTTAGAACAAAAATGAATAACAGGCGGTTCACATCCAAAATAAATGGAAGATAAGGAATTTGTCAGAAAGGTGAGAAAGTGCCAAGTATTGAAAATTAGTCAGTGAAATTGTTGAGCCACTTCAATGACCTTTAAAAGATGAAAGCAAATGAAAGCAGAATTAAACAGTTAAAGAAAGGAAAATCCCCTGATTCTTGAGGAGCATAAACATTTTTTAATTACAGAAATATTGTTTGAGCATTCAGAGTTTTCAGTGGACTGAAAGCTCAAAATAAGGCAACAGTATGATATGGCAATCCAAAAAGCTGTAATTAAGTCAAACTACATTAAGAATTTTAGTGCTCAATATGGGAGAAAGGATGTTTTCATTCTACTCTCTCCAGATCACATCAGGAAAACTGCATTGAGTCCTACATGCTCCATGTTAAGTGTAGAGAACAGCACTTTCATCCTGTACAGCATTCAATAGAAGATCAGCTTTTTGTTGCTGGATGACATAAATAATAAAGGAAAGGATGTGGCCATGTGCTTAAATGGGCTTTGTTATTATTGTTTTACTTTTGTGTGCATGTCAGTTAAATACAATCTTGAGAGTAAGGTTGGCTTAGTTCCTCTAAATGTTAGAAAAATACAGTAATTTTCCAACACCAACTAAACAGTGGAGTAGGACTATGAACTTGGATCAACAGAGAGAACAAAAGAAAACTATTAAGAAACTAACTTTAACCTGGGGGGTGATCTGCTACCTTTTGTTGGCTGCTCAGTTAACATGGTACCTCCTATATCAGTTACTTGAGTTTCAAGCCTAACAGTCCAGAAAGAAGCTTTCTAGCCATTGTGTCTTAGTAGATACAAATAAAGTTCAACAAGATCAAGGTGAAGAACTAAAGGCAAGCAGATGGTTTTGGGGAAGCTCAGTGTCCATGGGGACGAGTGCAGATAATACAAAGCCCAATGGCGATAGTGAAGATATGATGGCCAACAATGAGCAACTTGGTGATACCATCTGAGAATATTAGTAATTCTCTAGCATCAAAGGTGGGATGAGTTGCTCAAGCTACCTATACTCCTTAGCTACATATTTTCACTAAATTTGTGCCATAACCTTGATGTATGACCCTTGCTACATGGTTTCTAGGAAATACTGCTTCTTACATATTTTATGGCCACATACATTTTCTATATAACTTCCAGGTGCAATACCAGGCATCACTTTTGTTCAGTGTATGTGGCTTTCCCCTCTGGTAATGTGTTAATTTGTGAGAGTATGCTCTAAAGGGTTATCTTTGCATTCATGTTATTTACTATACTGTATAACTAAAGGGTTTCTATTTTGAAAGAGTATGTCCTATGACAAAAGTAAACACATTGACAGGGGCCCAGTCGATGAGTTATGATTTTGCTTGAATTGACCCATAGGGTCCTTTGAACCAGGAATAACTTCTGGGATTCTACATGTGAGGGTTTGTACATAGGAAAAACACTGACAAATTGAAACATATCCATAAGATGGCAACTAGGATGGTTGGTATTCTAGAGAGTATGTCTCAAGAGTTTCAGTTGAAGGAAATGGGGGTCTTTATTTTGGAGGAAAGGTACAAAGGAGAAAAGGATGCAGGGATATAACTTCCAACTCCATCTCTCAATGGAATTCTAAGATTATACATTTCAGGGTCTCCCGTTGCATCCTGAGCCATCTCCAGTCATTCTGATGAATATCTGGTCACTGGATCCAGATGGCTCAGGAGGAGAAAGTGAGACTGTGACCTTGCATAGCCCTCCCTTACTCATATCAAAGTCAACTTCAAGTCTTGTCATCATTTCGCTGATGTCATGGTCCTCCTTGAAAATGATGGACAAACACAACAATATTTCTCACAGTTGTCTGGATCTGTCTGTCTTTGTGTGAAAAATATTTTGTAATTGTGTTCATATAGTTCTTGTTTGTGTGTTTCTTGCAAGTAGACTTCCAGGTATTTTATACTGTCTGTATTGCTGATGCTTCTGGGATTAAATATAAACTCCTCTGTTTGACATTTAATAGGCTGCAGAGTCTGTTCAAACCTATTTTTCTAAAGCGATTATATATTTCTTCCACTCACATATTTTGTGTTCCAGCCAAACTGGCCTACTTGTTGTTTCACATATGTAAAATTCCAGCTTTCACCTTTATGCCTCTGTAAGAGCTATCTTTGTATCTAGAATGCTCTCTTTCCTTAACTTCACCTCATAAAAATTCTAGCTTCCTTCACAATACAGTTCTAGTACCACTTTCTACATTAGGTCATTCCTGATTCCTCTAGCTATCAGTGCTTTCCCCCCACTCCAGGGAATTACTTTCTATATATTCTGTATATATCTCATCTAGACTTGTCTGCCTATGTATTGTTTACCCTGAGTAAAATATCAAGCTCCTCAAAGGCAGGATTTTTTTTTCTTCCAGTGGAGAGAAGCAGTGGTGTGGAATGGATACAGAGATGATCTTGAAGACAGGGTTCTTGGGCTTGAACTGGGTTCAAGGCCAATGTTTATCCCATACTGACTATATGACCAAGGGAAACCAGTTAACCTTTTGGTGTAAAGTCGATGCTATACACAGAATTGGTAGTGTTTCCTCACCTAGATGTTCACTATACCACTGAAATAAGAGTTTTAGTTCCTATTTCTAGTTTCATTCCTATCCTATCCTGCCCTATACTGTCCTATCCCAGTGGTTTACAAAGAGGTTTGGCATACAGCAGGCTCTTTAAAAACTTGGTGGTTGAGTTGGCTGTCTTCCAGCATCTGATGACTTTAGCATGAAAGGGGGACTAGACTTTTGGTTGAGCTCAGAGGAAACAACTAGAAAAGGACCAATGAGTTGAAATATTAGAGGTTGCTTCAGGTTTGGTTTAGGAAAAACATTCTAATAATCAAGGGCATTCAAAAGTGAAATGAGCCAGAGCTAGTCCAGAAAGTCTGGGTGTCTTTCCTATGACAGGATAATTACTTGTCAGTGAAGGTGTAGAGAGTTTTCTCAGTCCAGTATGGGTTGAATTATGGGATTTCTGGGACCCTTCCAATTCTTAGACTCTGCTATTCTGTTAGCCTAGGAGTTAGAAAACAATTCATTTTGATTTCATTCACCAAAAAGTAATTATTGAAGAGGAGAAGTCTATGTGTTGACTCTGCTTTCCCTCCAAGTTAGCAATAATCTGTTCAGGCTAATAGAAGAGTTCTAATCTGTTGACATTGAATCTTCTAGTACTGTCTTGCCTTGGGGGGTCCCTACTTTTGTTTAATGTAAATGTTTAGCTTGGAGAAGATAAGTTTATGATTAGTCCAGCACTCTATGTTACACATTGCCTTCTTCGCTCTCACTTTCTCTCTGTTTCTTCTTACAATGACATAGTCTAATAAATGCCAATGTTTGATACAAAAGTGCATCTGTGAAGTTTTATATCATAGGTAAACAGAAGACAGTGTTGGTGATGAGAAGGTCATGAGATGCACAAGTGTTCAGTAATAAGTGGCCATCTCTCTTGTTGTTTCCAACTCTATTCCTCTCAAGGACACCCTGCCATGTCGATTAGTCTGCGTCATCTTTGGTATTAAAGTCACCTAGAATAACAAACTTGTCGTCTTTCAGCAGACTGGTGATGAAGGTCTCCAGGTCTTCACAAAACTTTTCTTTGACCTCATCAGAGTTCATCATGGTGGGAACTTGGGCACCTGATGGTAATGTGACATTTTCCTGCAAGTGGTAATTGCATTATCATGAGTCTGTCATGAGACAGCTTGTTTTCTAAATTAGTTTTGATTGCAAAACCTACACCAGCTTCACAGTTTACCATCATTGTGGCCACTCCAGAAAAACATGTATCCAGGTACAACTTTGGTAAGCTGGACTTCATTTGCCAGCCTTGTTTCACTCAGAGCCACTATTTTGATGCAGTATCTGCTAAGTTTTCTCTGAACAAGAGCTGCTCATATTTCAGGTCTACTGAATTTTATGTTGTCCATAGGCATGTGCACATTCCATGTACCAAAACTAAGTGCAATAACCTTCATGAAAGTTTTTGTATTATTTATTCATGTTTTGACCATGGAGTGATACCTGCCTGCCACTGTAAGCAGGCCAGGGTTGGGTGAAGCAGACAGCTTTTTTAAGTTAATTTCTTTTTTTTTTCAACATTCACTTCCGTAAGTTTTAAATTTTCTCTCCTTCCCCACTCTCCCCAAGACAGCATGCAATCTAATATAGACTCTACATATACATTCCTATTAAATATTTTCACATTAGTCATGTTGTAGAGAAGAATCAGAATGAATAGGAGGAAGAATATGAGAAAGAAAAAAACAAAACAAACCAGTCTGAAACATGCAGTTTTTAAGGCACCTTTCCTAGCCTAGAAGGTGAGCACCACAGTCCTCAAAAAAAAGACTGCTCAGACACCAAGTGGGCTGTGGGCTGCCAGACTTCACCCCAGTAAGAAGATGAACCTATGACTTGGGCCACCTGTGTGCATGGGTGTGACTACAGCTCCTACAGCACCTGTCACCTACCTGTCACCCCAGGACTTTGAAATAGGAAAAAATGGTAAAATAGTATGGGTGATGTCTTTTGATTCCTGCACAAATTGGATTTAAATGAGGCAGAGATGTACAAAATTTTCAGCCTCACTCTCTCTTTCACTGTCATCAGAACAATAGGAAGACAAATGACTGATAAGGTTCAGGACTCAGTGCATGACTTTAGTTTCTTTCATTTCTAACCATGCTCTAAAGGCTCCACAGTCCCTGCTTCAGTGGCCATTGGAACAGTTGTTCTCATTCACCCACTGGGATATGACTGCTGCACATGCTGTAGATTCTTGGAGCCACAGGTGAGAGGGGTGGTAGGTGAACACCAAAAGTGCAGCCCTCATACCTGAGGTAGTAGTCTTCCCTACCCCAAGAGAAGAAGCAATACAACCTAGTTCCATACTATACCTATTCCACAATGATCTAGAAAGTGTGCTACAAGAAATTCTGATTGGAAAATTAAAAGTCACAATGAGTAATTTTTTTCCATCACAGGATGACTTAGAGAAGACACAGAAATCTACAGATGTTAGGAATAACATCTGGTTAGAAGCATTCATGGAGAACAAGAGCCAAGACAGGGCAGAAAGCATGGAGGCAGAAAGAGATTTCAGGGGATCTCTGAACTAGCACTGGGTATAATCTAGCAACTCTATTACCCACTACCCATTCCAGATTGACAGACCTAGGGCAGAGAGAAACTTGAGCCCTAGCTGGGTACCAAGAAAGCAAGAAGTTCTGGAACATAATTGTGTGGCTCTGCGACCAGGAACAGAACATGAGAGCCTGTTGCAGCTCAGCATGGAGGCCTGCAGTGGAATAACTAGGGCAGAAGTCTCAGACCAAAGGTGAACTGAGAATTCAAGTACTCTAAACTTGAAGAGCCTCCCAGAGGGCTACCACTGACTCAGTATAGCAGCAGTCAACTGAAACTCTACCATGGACTTATTCAATGATCTATGTATCAGACTACCAAAGGATTACTTTATTAAATTAGATAAATAATAAGTTGTTTGGAGGAAAAAAACAAGATTCATTCTGGAGGAATATCAAAGTAAATAATTTTTAAAAGGAGTGGTAATGGAAGATGAACTAGCAGTAACTGATTTGAGATCATACTACAAAGTCATAATTGTCAAACCAATTTGGTACCAGGTTAGATACAGAGGCAACTAGGAGGCTCAATGGTTAGAGTGCTGGGCCTGGTGTCAGGAATACGTAAGTTCAAATTCCACCTCAGACACTCACTAGTTGTGTAACTCTAAGCAAGTCACTTAACCCCTATTTGCCTTAATCCACTTGAGAAGGAAGTGACAAACTATTTCGAGTATCCTTGCCAAGGGAGCACTATACAGGGTCATGGAGACTCATATGACTGAACAACCAATCAACAAAGAAACAGAGAGGTAAAGCAGGGGAACGGATTGCATACATAATATACAGAAGGAAGCAAATGATCACAGGAACCCAAAGATCCTGACTATTGGTTGCAAAACAGAAACTATTGGGAAACCTAGAGAATAGTCTGGGTACATGACTTAGACATAAAGGGTAACATCATTAGCAAATTAGAAAAGCATGAAAGAAATGATCAGGATAGGATTCTTAACCAAGGAAGAGATAGACGGGTTCACAGGAGGTAAAATGGACAAATTTAAAAAGATTTTGCATGAACAAAACCAATAAAGTTAAAATGAGAAAAGAACCAGGAAATTGGGAGGGGAGGGATTTTGCATCAGGTTTCTCTTAAGTTTGTAAGGTAAAAGCAAAATTTATAACAATAAGAACCATTCCTCAGTTGACAGTCAAAGGACATGAATAGGTAGTTTTCAGAGCTATCAATCACTATATAAAAATGCTCTAATTCATGAATATTTAGAGAAATACCAACTAAAACAATTTTAAGGTATCACCTCATATCCATCATATTGGCTAAGTTGACAGAAAAATAACAACAAATGCTGGAAGGCATGTGGGAAAACAAGTAATTAGTGCACAATTGTTGGAGTTGTTGACTGGTCCAGCTGTTCTGGAAAATATTTTGCTATTGTGTCCAAAAATCTATTAAATCATGCATAGCCTTTTATTCAGTGATACCACTACTAGATCTGTACCCCAAAGAGATCAAAACAAAAGGGAAAGGAATCATATTTTCAAAATTATTTGTAGCAGCTCTTTTTGTGATGCCAAACAATTGGAAACTGAGTTGATGCTTATTAGTTAGGGAATGGCTGAACAAATTATGGAGTACTGCTGATCTGTAGAAATGATAAAGGGGGTGGTTTCAGAGAAACATGAAACCAAGACTCATATGAACTTAGGCAAGCAACAATATTGTAAAGATAATCAGCTTTGAAAGACTTAGGAACTTCATCACCGCAGTGACTAAGAACGATTTTAAAGGACTCATGAATAACATGATATACAGTCCCAGACTGGGCTGATGGACTCAGAGTACAAATTAAAGCAAACTTCCTTCCTTCCTTCTTTCCTTCCTTTCCTTAACTTTTCTTATTCTTTTTTCTTTCTGCTTTTCTCCCTCTCTCCCTTCTTCTCTCTTCCACCTTCCCTTTCTCCTCCCATCCATTTTTGTTTCCTTCTTTCCTTCCTTCCTTCATTCTATCCACAAAGCTAATGTAGGAATTTATTTTCCATGACTCTGCAGATTTGTAGTGAGTCTGGGGTTGGATTGTTGTTGGATTTTTTGTCCTCTCCATGGGTAGTGGAAGAGAGATGGAGATTTCAAAAATAAAAATAAAATGAATTATAAATTATAAAATTATATATATTATTACATTTAATTGTAATTATATATAATAATCATACATAATATATAACATTAATTATATAATTAAATATAATAATTATACATAGCTATTATAAAATTATATCAATTACAAAATTAAAATTATGACATATAAAAAATACACTAAAATCGTGAATTATACAGAAATAAGTGATTGTTGAGCAACTTTCTTATGTGTACAGCCTTGCTAAGATCTGTCAGGAGGCAAGAAGAAAGTAAAAATCAAGTCCTTCATGGAAGAGATTACAGTCTAATTAGAAATGCATAAAACAAGTAAATAATAACACATCATGGACTATATATACCATAAATATTCATTAACAGATCAATGTGATTTAATGTCCTAATGCTTCACAACTTTTGTACTCTGACTATGAGGAAAGAAAAAGGCACAGCCCAGAATATTCAGGTACACACTACTAACCCTAGCCTGTATTAGTCAGCATAAAAGACATGACCATGGCTTATTTGTAATTGATATGGACCCTTTATACAGTCCACTGCCACAACCCATGGACAAAGGAGATGAGTGGGCATTTCCCAGGAAATTCTCTTTTCTCCAGATTATGTTTTAATAAAACTCACCCACTGTGATTCCAACCTTTGAATAAAAAGCACAAACATTCATGATTTTCCTCTTATCTCCCTAATTTTGTCCTCTTCCTGACTCTTTAAGGTAGTTATATCCTAATATTCATTTCTATATACATCTCTTCTCCCTTACCATTGTCATTCAAGCCCATAACTTCAACTTCTATCTCTACAGATAACTTCCAGTCCTAATCTCTCTTTTGACTTTCAGCCCTATTTCAACTGCTTACAAATATTTTTTCTTAAAGGTTCAACCAGAACTTCAGTTTATTAAAACTTAACCCCTAAAACCTGCAAATTTTTGTCTTCTCCCCTCATATCATCACATCATATTTCTGGAAGCTGTAGGGTAATTCGTTATAATTTTATCTTGGCATGCGTAATAACCAAGTTATCTTCTGTTGTGTTTCAGAAAAAGGAATTCACTGGACAACTCTTATGCAGCCAGTCACCACGAATGATGATTTAACCTTTGGACATATCCTTGGAATGTTGATATTTGATTGTTTTTTCTATGCCTTTGTAACTTGGTATGTTGAAGCAGTTTTTCCAGGAAAGTATGGAATTCCCCAGTCCTGGAACTTCTTCTTGTTGGTGAGTCATGAAGCTGCTTTTCCTTAGTTTTTCTATAACATAATTCTGGTTACTTTGTGAAAGAATATGCATTCTTACCCTTCTCCATGGTTTCCAATTCCCAAAATTGAATTCTAGAGAGTCATTTAAAATAATAAATCTTCTTCCCCTTTACTAATTTTATTTTCAATATGTTCACTTTTCACATATTATCATACTTGAATCAATTTGGTGACCTCAAAAGCCCAAATAGATATTATAGAAAGTATTATCTATAGATATGGCATTACAATCTCAGATGTCACTAATCATTGTCTTTACCATTCACAACTCATTAGCTGCCTTACCCCCCCCACCAAAAAAAAAGCTTCACCAGGAATGAATAAAGAGAGCTAAATATGCAATCTTTATTGTACAAAAGAAAGGCAAGGGACCTAGAAAGTGAACAACAGAGGAAAACCAGGAAAAGAAGATTAAAATTACCAAAGACCTTAAGAAGAAAACTCAAGGAATTTGAGCATAAGTGGACAAACAAAAGCATTAACAGCAGAAGGAAATATGGCCTACAGATCTGATAAAAAAAAAAAAAAGGTTTTGTCATATCCTAATAAATTTTGTAAATTAAAGGACAATTATTCAACATCTGATAAGGCAGAGGGCCCAATTGATTTTGAAAAGAACAGCAGGTTGTTCCTTAATGGTTTGAATAAAAAATAAGGATTGTCAGTACAGAATTTATGGTCTGTACAGTAAGGGCCTATATAGGAATTCTCCCAAATAATTGGGAGAACATAAAAACTTGGATCCACAATTGCAAGTCCTCATAAAAGAAAAGAAGATGATTGATTGGGGACATAAATATATAGAAGTGAGGGGCAACTAGGTGGTGCAGTGGATAGAGAACCAGTGCAAGAGTCAGAAGGACCTGAGTTCAAATCTCACCTCAGACACTTGACACTCACTAGCTGTGTGACCTTGGGCAAGTCACTTAATCCCAATTGCCTCATCCTGGCTCATCTCCAGACATCCTGATGAATATCTGGTCTCTGGATTCAGATGGCTGTGGAGGAGAAGTGAGGCTGGTGACCTGCACAGCCCTCCCTCACTCAAAACAAAGTCAAGTGCAAGTCATGTCATTATTTCTATGATGGCATGGTCTTCTCTGTCAATGAAGGATGAACACACACACATAGAGTTCTATCAAACTTTTAAACAATAATTAGTACTTATGCTACTCAAATTATTCTCAACAACTGAGGGGAAAAAAGCCCTGTATCATAATCCCTTTATAAGTCAAATGTAGAAAGAGAATCACATCATTAATGAATATCAATTTAAAGATTTTAAACAAAATCCTGACAGTGATTTATCCAGTAAATCATTCAACATAACAAATGAATTTGTACCATATCTTGCAAATTGACAAGAATAACAAAAGATGTCAACAATCACTATTGGAGGGGTTGTGGGAAGATAAGTACATTGTTATTGAAGCTGTGAATTATTACAACCATTTTGGAAAGCAATTTGGAATTATATAAATCAAGTGACTAAGATGTCCATACCTTTTGACCCAGAGAGTCCTTTACTGGGCTTTCACCTCAAGGAGGACATCGATATGAAAAAAAATTCCTGGATAAATCAAAATATTCATGGCAGCACTTTTATGATAGCCAAAAAAAAAGCAAAGTAAATGCCAGAATGATTAAACAAATTGTTGTATGCAAATGTAATGAAATATTACAGTGTTGTAAGAAATTATGAATGTAATGAATATAGAAAGATATGAAAAGTCCTACATGAACTGATGAGTGAAGTAATATAATATACACAATGACTAGAATAATATAAATGTAAATAACCACCTTCATAAAAAATCAAAAGTGAATGTTGTAAATTTACTAAATACAAACTTGGCTCACAAGAAGAGCTATGAAAAGATGTTCTCAATCCACCCTTTCTTGGAGATGGAAGATCCATAGGGGTTACACGTTGCACATGTTTTTATGCTTTTTCAGTGTATTGATCAGTTTTGTTGGCTTTTATCTCTCATTTTTTTAAAATAAATTGTTTTGTCTACATTCCCCAATTGATAAATGGTCAAAGGATATAAACAGGCAGTTTTCAGAGGAAGAAGCTAAAGCTATCTATAGTCATATGAAAAAAATGCTCCAAATCACTATTGATTAGAGAGATGTAAATCAAAACAACTGTGAGGTATCACATCACACCTATCATATTGGCTAATATGACAAAACAGGAAGATGATAAATGTTGGAGAAGATATGAGAGAGTTGGAACACTAATTCATTGTTGGTGGAGCTGTGAGCTGATCCAACCATTCTGGAGAGCAGTTTGGAACTATGCCCAAAGGGCTACAAAAATGTGCATACCCTTTGACCCAGCAATATCACTTCTAGAACTTCATCCCAAAGAGATCATAAAAATGGGAAAGAGTTCCCCCTGTACAAAAATATTTATAGCAGTTCTCTGTGGTTGCCAAGAACTGGAAATCAAGGGGATACCCATCAATTGAGGAATGACTGAACAAGCTGTGGTGTATGAATGTAGTGGAATACTATTGTGTTATGAGAAATGATGAACAGGAAGACTTCAGAGAGTCCTGGAAGGACTTATATGAAATGATTCTGAGTGAAAGGAGCAGAACCAGGAGAACTTTGTACATAGCAACAACAACAGTGTGCAAGATATTTTTTTGGTAGACTTAGTCCTTCTCAGTAATGCAAGGATCTAAAAACTTCCCAGTGGACTCTTGAAGCAAAATGCCTTCCACATTCAGAGAAAGAACTGTGGAATTGGATCACAGAATGAAGCCGATCATTTTCTCTTGTGTCATGTTTTGTTTTGTTTTCTTTTATGGTTTCTCCCATTCATTTTAGTTCTTCTGTGCAACATGACTAAGGTGAAAATGTATTTAATAATGCATTTAATAATAATAATAATAAAATGTATGTGCATGTGTAGAATCTATATAAGAATGCAAACAAATTATTTATTTAAAAATGTTTTTGTTTTTATTGTATGACTGTCAGGGAAAAGGGAAGAAATACCGAGGGGAACTACAGTTATAAAAACATCAATAAAATCTTATTTTATGTGGTTCTATGAAGTTCTCATATCATTTTCTATATTATTGTGTCCTAGATTTTTTGATTTCTCATGTTCTTTTGAGAGACCTATGATCATTAAATTGGCCTGCATGTCCTAATGGCAGAGATCAAGTTTTCCTTTATTGTTTTGTGTATTTTTTTCTTTGCTAAACCAACTATTTATTTTTACTATTTATCTTTTTAACAATTTTGAGTTCTAATTTATCTGTGTCCCTCCAGATCATCCCTGATCCATGGAAAAGGCAAGCAATATGGTACCATTTATATAGGTGAAGTGATACAAAATATATTTCCATATTAACTGTTTTGCAGCAAATTTAAAAAAAGAAAAAAGAAAAGTTTTAAAAGTAAAAGAAGTACTTCACTTAGCACTAAGAGTTTACCAGTTCTCTCTCCAGAGTTAGATAGCATTTTCCATCATGAGTTTTTTGGAATTGTCTTGGGTCATCGTATTCATCAAAATAGCTATTTCTTTCACAGTTTATCATTACAGTATTGCTGTTTCTGTGTACAGTGTTCTCCTGGTTCTGCTCACTTTACTTTGCATCAGTTCATATAAAGCTTCTGAGGGCTTTCTGAAACTATCCTTTTTTTTCTTATTGCACAATAGTATTCCATCACTATTATATACCACAACTTGTTCAAACATTCCCCAATTTATGGGCATCTCTTTAATTTCCAATTCTTTGCCACCACAAAAAGAGCTACTATGAATTTTTTTATACATATAGATCCTTTTCCCTTTTTTAACCTCTTTGGGACAAAGACCTAGTAATGATATTTCTGGGTTAACAGAGATGCATGGTTTTATTGACTTTTGGTCATAATTCTAAATTGTACTCCAGAATAACTGAACCTAAATATGATGTGAAATATTGGTTTGTGTCCACTTTCTACTAGGCTATTTCCTAATTTTCCCAGAAGTCTTTGTCAGGTATTGAGTTCTTGCCCCAAAAGGTTGGATCTCTGGATTTGTCAAACACTAGGTCATGGTCATTTACTTTTATGTAACATGTAGCTAATCTATTTCACTGAACAACTATTCCATTTCTTAGGCAGTACCAGATTGTTTTCATGATTACCACTTTGAAATCTATTTTGAAATCTGTTACTGCTAAGTTGCCTTCCTTCACATCGTTTTTCATTTATTCCCTTGCTATTCTTGACCTTTTCTTCTTCCAGATGAATTTTGTTGTTGGAGTTGGAACCAACATTGTGGAGTAAAGGCAGGGACAAATTCCCCACCAAAAAAATGAATTCTGCAGCTGCAGAACCACAAACTGAAACAATTTTTTTTGGCCCAAGACAACTTAGAAAATCAGCAGGAAAGGTGTATTTCACTGGAGTGAAAAATGGAGCACAGTCCAGCACAAACCACACCCAGCTAGCCAGCAGCAGGTCTTGGGGACAGGGCTTCTGGAGTTCTTAGCTAAGACTTGTTCAGAAGGAGATTACAAGGTACCCTTTATCTTGTAATCTGGCAATGCGTGCAAGACTCTGTTGTATGGCTCATATGTGGTGCCAGGTAACAATCAGAAGGCGATAAGGAGCAATAGCAGAAATAAGAACCCTGTTCACAGTTCCAGGGTGGGGAAAAGGACTTATGGCCACTTATGAAAGCATAAGACAGGAAAGCAGTTATGCCTATTCTTAGATCATAACACCTTGGAAGAACTGAAAACTTATACACTCTCAGAACTAGCTCTGAAAACAGTAGCATGAAAAATCTGAAGCTTGGAACCCCCACAACCCCAGGAGGCAAGCTTTAAAATAAAGGTCAAACTCAAGAAGTTTTATCTGGAAAGATAAAAAATTAAAATTAAAAAGAAACCTGACCAAAGAAAGTTACAATGGTAAAAAGGAAAGATGAAGACACCAGCTCAGAAGACAATGACATTTAAAGCATCTACATGCAAAGACTCAAGAAAAATGTGAATTGATTTCAGACCCTAGAAAAGCTCAAAATGAATTTTAACAATTAGATATGAGAGGCAGAAGAAAAATGTGAAAAGAAATGAGAGTGACGTGAGAAAATCATGAAAAAAGAATCAATGGCTTGGTAAGGGAGGCACAAAAAAAATTTGCTGGTGCAGATAACATCTTCAAAAACAGAAAAGGCCAAATGGTTAAAAAAAATGAGACAAAAAGCAATTGAAGAGAAATCCTTAAGAAGAAGAATATTCCAAATGGAAAAGGATGTATAAAAATTCATTAAAAAGAAATAAAAATTCCTTGCCAAGTGGGAAAAGGAGGTACATACAAAAGCTTACAAAAGAAAATGATTCCTTTAAAATTAGAATTGGGCAAGTGGAAGCTAATGACTCTATGAGACATCAAGAAACAATAAAACAAAATCAAGAATGAAAAAAATAGAAGAAAATGTGAAATAATCTCATTGGAAAACTACTGACCTAGAATATAGATCCAGGACAGATAATTTTAAAAATATTGGTCTGATTGAAAATCATGGTTATAAAAAGAGCCTAGACATCATCTTTCAAGAAATGGATAAGGATAGGACAGGAAAGCAGTGACTATGCCTATTTTTATTTTTTGTTTATCCTTCCAGCCTACTTCTTGAGTTTGACCTATATTTTAAAGCTTGCCTCCTGGGGTTGAGGGAGTTCCAAACTTCAGATTTTTCATGCTGCTGTTTTCAGAGCTAGTTCTGAGAGTATGTAAGTTCTCAGTTCTTTCAAGTTCTTCCCATTTAAGAATAGGAAAGACAGGAAAGCAAGGATAACTGTCCTTATGTTTGAGAATCAGAAGGTAAAATAGAAATTATAAGAATCCATTCATCACCTCCTAAAAGGCATCCCAAAATGAAAACTGTCAGGAATGTATAGCCAAATTCCAGACCTCCCAGATCAAGGTGAAAATACTATAAGCAGTCAGAAAAAATTCATATGTCATGGAACCACAGTCAGAATAATATAAGATTAGCAGTTTCTACTTTAAAGTATCTGAGGAATTGGATCATGATATTGTGGAAGGTAAAGGAGGTAGGACTGCAACCAACTATCACCTACCTGGAAAAACTGAGCATAATTCTTCAGCAGGAAAAAATGAACATTCAGTGAAATAAGAAATTTTCAAACATTCCTGATGAAAAGATAAGAGCTGAATAGAAATTTTCACTTTCAAATATAAAACTCAGAAAGAGCATGAAAAGGTAAGCAGGAAAGAAAACACAACAATTTCAATGTGTACATTCCTATATAGAAAATTGATACTTGTAATTCCTAAAAACTCAGCACTCAGCCGTCAGAAGGAATATATATAGTCAGAGGGTATGGGTATGAGTTGAATATGATGGGATAAAATGACAACATGATAACATGAATCCACTGGAAGAAGGTGAAAGGGAGAGGTAGAATGGGGTAAATTTATCTCACATAGAGGAGGTATAAAAGAATTTTTACAATGGAGGGGAAGGCATGGTGGGGGAGTGAGGTAGTAAATGAAGCTTACTCATCAGAAGTGGCTCAAAGAGGGAATAACATAAACACTCAGTTGGGTATAGAAATCTCTCTCACCATATAGAAAAGTAGAAGTGGAAGGGGATAAGAAGGGGAGGTGTGATAGAAGGGAGGGCAGATTGGGGTAGCTAAAAGACAAAAGCAAAACAGTTTTGAGGGTGGACACAGGGTGAAAGGAGAGAAAGTAGCCGTTACTCCTAACTGAAAAAAATTTACAGCAAGATACTCCAATAAAGACATCATTTCTTAAATATAAGGAGAACTGAGTCAAATTTATAAAAAATAAGAATGATTCTTCAACTAATAAATAGTCAAAGGATATGAGCAGGCAGTTTTCAGATAAAGTAATCAAAGCTATCTATAATCATATGAAAAATATCATATAATCGTATGAAAAATGCTCTACATCATCATTGATTAAAGAAGTGCAGGTTAAAATAATTCAGAGCTACCACCCCATACCTATCTAATTGGCTAATATGATGAAAGGGAAAATGACAAATGTTGGGATGGATGTGGGAAAATTGAGACACTACTGCATTGCTGTTGAAGTTGTATACTGATTCAACCATTCGGTAGAGCAATTTGGAAATATGCCCATAGGACTAGAAAACCATATCCTTTAAGCAGTTCCACTACTATATCTGCATCTGAAAGAGACTTTTTAAAATGAAAAGGAAAATATTTAGAGCAGTTCTTTCAATGATGACAAAGAATTGGAAATTGAGGGGGTATTCATCAGTTGGGGAATGGCTGAGCAAGTTGTTATATACGATTGTGATGGAATACTATCTTGCTTTAAGAAATGCTGTAGAAAAACTTGGAAAGACTTATATAAATTGATGCAAAATGAAATGCTCAGGACCAGGAGAAAATTGTACACAGTGACAGCAACATTGTCTGATGATCAACTATGAATGACTTAATCTCAGTAATACAATGATTGAAGATAATTCCAGAACAATTATTAAAATGGAAAATGCTATTCATCTCCAGAAAAAAACTGATGGAATCTGAATGTCGATGGAAGCATACTTTTTCTTTACTTTTTTATTTTCTTGGGATTTTTGGGAGGAGTCTACGTTTTCCTTCACAGCATGACTAATGTAAAAATATGTTTTGCATTATTGTACATATATAACTTTTATCTCATTGCTTGCCTTCTCCGTGGAGGAAAGTGAGAGGAAGGGAGGGTGGGAAGGAGAGAATTTGGAACTCAAAAAAAACTTTGAAAGGTTAAAAATTGTTTTACTTGCATTTGGGAGAAAATAAAATATTAAATCATTAACATATATACCACTTTTTAAAAATATTTATTGTACTACCTGAAAGTCATCAAAGAAAGAACCTAGAATAGTATTTCAAGAAATTATCAAGGAAAACTGCCCTGATGACCTAGAACCAGAGAATAAAATAGAAATTGAAAGAATCCATTGGGCCTAAATGAAGAGAACCTAATATAAAAACTCTCAGGAATGTTGTAGACAAATCCCAGAGTTCCAAGTTCAAGGAAAAAATACTGCAAGCATCCAGAAGGGAACAATTCAAATATCGTGAAGCCACAGTCAAGATAACAAAAGATTTATCAGTTTCTATTTTAAAGCTTCAGAGGCTCTGGAATATAGTATTTCAGAAAGCAAAGGAGCTAAGATCATAACCAAGAATCACCTACTCAGAAAAACTGAGTATAATCCTTCAATGGGAAAAAGTAATATTTATTGAAATAGAGGACTTTCAAATATTCTTGATGAAAAGACTAGAGCTGAATAGAAAATGTGACTTTTAAAGCAAGATTCAAGAGAAACATAAAAAGTAAACATGAAAGAGAAATCATAGGAAACACAATGAAGTTAAACTGTTTACATTCATATGTGGAAAGATGATACTTGTAACTCCTAAGAGTTTTGTCATTATTAGGGCAGATAGAAGTTGTGTACATAGAGGTCATGGGTATGGGTGGACTCTGATGGAATGATATCCAAAAAAATAAAATTCAAGAGTGAGAAAGGGGGATACACTGGGAGATGGTGAAAGTGAGAGGTTGAATGGGATAAATTATCTCACATAAAGGAGGTGCAAAAGAGCTTTTACAGTTGAGAAGCTGGGATATGTGGGGGAGGGTGGTCAGAGTAAGTGACCCTTACTCTCATAAGAAGTGTCTCAAAGAGGCAATAACATGAACACTCAGTTGGATATAGAACTCTCTTTTACCTTACAGGAAGGTAGGAATGAAGTGACATAAAGGAAGGATGAGAGGCTAATAGGAGAAAGATCAGAATGAGGGAGGCAATGATCAGAAGGAAAATAATTTTCAGGAGGGACAAGGTAAAAGGAGAGAAGAGAGAGAGAGAAGAGAAAAGCAAAATTAAGGAAAATACAGTTGTCATAATTGTGAATGAGAATGGGATGAACTCACCCATAAAATGGAAGCAGATAGTATGTAAAAAACACAATTCTACAAGATGTTTTTTGTAAGAAATAAACTCAAAGCAGACACATACACACACACACACACACAGAGTAATGGTAAGGGGCTAGAGCAGAATCTATTATGCTTCAGCTGAAGTAAAAAAAAAAAGCAGGGGTAGCAATCATGATCTTGGATAAAGCAAAAGTAGATCTAAAAAAAGGAGATAAACAGAGAAATATACCACAGAAAATGAGATAATATCAATACTAAACATATACATTTCAAAATGGCATGTCATCTGCATTAATTAAAAGTTAAATGAGTTATAGGAGAAAGGAGTAAAACTTCAGTAATATAAAGGGAGTCCTTGACTTTCCCCTCTCAAAAGTAGATAAATCTAACCAAAAGATAAACAAGAAAGAAGTTAAGGGGATGAATGGAATTTTAGAAAAGTCAGATATGGTAGACTGAGAATATTGAATGGGAATAGAAAAGAATATATCTATTTCTCAGCTATATATGACATCATCATATAAATTTTCATAATAGGGAATAAAAATTTCAAACTTTCTATGCCTTAATACATAGTCAATTTTTGTGTAGGTGTCATGTACATGAAGGAAAAGTATATTCTTTTCTATCCATTCAGTTTTCTCCAGAGGTCTTTTACATCTAACTTTTCTAAAATTCTATTCATCTCCTTAACTTCTTTCTTGTTTATTTTGTGGCTAGATTTATCTAGTTCTGAGAGAAGAAAGTTGAGGTTTATCCACATACACACACACACACACACATACACACACACAAATATGGTTTTGCTGTCTATTTCCTCTTGTAACTCACTTAACTTACCTAAAAATTTGGATGCTGTACCTTTTGGTGCATATATGTTTAGTATTTATGCTCCTCCGTTGTCTATTGTACCTTTTATCAAGATATAGTTTCCTTTCTTATCTCTTTTTAGTAGAACTATTTTTGCTTTTGCTTTGCCTGAGATCATGGTCATTAAACCTGCTTTTTTTTTGTTTCAGCTAAAGCATAACAAATTCTTCTGTGTGTCTCTCTCTTTCAAGTATGTTTTTTGTAAATACTATATCACAGAATTTTGCTTTTTATCCTTTCTGATCTCTTCTTCTGTTTTATGGGAGAGTTCATTCCATTCACATTCAGTTATGATTACCGTGTATTTGTGCCCATTCTATTTTTCCTCCTGTTTATCCTTCTTTCTCTCCTTTCACCCTTTCCCTCCTCTCCACTGTTTTGCTTCTGGCCCCTGCCTTCCCTACTCTGCCATTTCTTCTGTCTCCCACCCTTTTCTTTATTTCCTTCCCACCTGCTTCTCTGTAGGTTAAGATTGATGTGTATACCCAACTGATCATTTTATTTATTCCCTCTTTGAGCTAATTCTGATTAGAGTGAGGATTAAATGATGCTCACTTCTCACTCTCTCATCTTCCTCTCATTTTCCCTCCTGTAATATATCCTTTAGGCCTCTTCATGTGAGGTGATTTACCCTATCCTGCCTCTTACTTCCTTCTGTTCCCAATGTAATCCTATTTCTCACTCCTTATTTCTTTTATATCGTCCCCTTTAAGACACCTTATACCTTCATTCTCTTTATATATTTACTCCTTCTAACTGAACTAATATTGATACAATACTTAAGCATTACAAATATCATGTTCTCATGTAGGGATATAAAAAGTTTAGCCTTATTGAGTCCTGTATGTTTTCTCTTTTCTTTCTACCTTTTTCTGCTTCTCTTGAGTCTTGAAACTAAAAATCTTTTCTTTGTTGTTGTTCAGCTGTGTCCTTGCATCAGGAAAGCTTGGTAGCCTTCTATTTAATTGAATGATAATTTTTCCTCTGAAGAATTACGTTCATTTTCTCTGGATAGGTGATTATTGGTTGCAATCTCAGCTCTTTTCCCTTTCAGAATGTCACATTCCAAGACCTGATCCTTTAATGTGAATGCTGCTAAATTCCGTGTAATCCTGACTGTAACTCCCCAGTATTTTAATTGTTTCTTTCTGGCAACTTGCAATGTTTTTTCCTTGACCTAGGAGCCTGGAATTTGGCTATAATACTCCTGTCATTTTGGCATCTCTTTTAGGAGGTGATCAGTGTCTCTCAACATCTATTTTGCTCTCTGGTTTCAGGATTTCAATGGCAGTTTTCTTTGATCATTTCTTGAAGTATGATGTACAAGTCCTTTTTTTGATCATGGCTTTCAGGTGGTCCAGTAATTCTTTAATTATCTCTCCTGGATCATTTCTTTGTCAGTTGTTTTTCTGGTGAACTATTTCACATGATTTAGTTCACATTTTCTTATATTTTTCCGACTTTTGTTTATTGTTTCTTTATGTTTCTCAGAGTAATTAGCTTTTATTTGTGCAATTTTAGTTTTTTGGGAGTTATTTTGTTCACTTAGCCTTTTACCTCCTTTTTCTTTTAGCCAATCTCCTTTTTAGGAAGTTGTTTTGTTCAGTAAATTTTTCTACATCTTTTTTCCATTTTTCGTGCTTCCTTTATGAAGCATTGATTTTATTGTCCATGATTCTCTTGTATTACTCTCGTTTCTTTTCCCAATTTTTCTTTTAACTCTCTTACTTGATTTTTAAACTTCTTCCAGGAATTCTTTTGGGGCTTTAGACCAATTTACATTTAGACCAATTGCATTTTTTGAGGCTTTGCATTTAGGCATTTTGACATTGTTCACCCCTGCTGAATTTATTCTCTTCTTAATTTTCCATTACTATAATAACTTTCTGTGGTCAGTCTCCTTTTCTACTCCTTTCTTCTAGCTTGTTTAATTACTTTTAAAGTTGAGCTCTGCTCCTACAGTAGAAGGGGCATTGTCCCCAAACTTATTTTTCTGGGGCTGCAGGTCCTGACTGTTTTCTTGGACCTCCACTGGTGTTTCCCTGAGACCCATGAGCGACCCTGCTGTGCCACAGAGGTTTAGTGGTTCACCCAGCATTGTGCTAAGGCCCACAGGGTACTGATGTTATGTCAGGGTCAAAGAGTATACTTGAGGGGGGCTAGCTCATCCAGTGTTGCAGTGTGGCCTTGGGGTCCCAATCATTGACCTGTACTAAGGCTCAGGGCCTCCCCAAAGCTTCCTGATTCAGGTCCTGCTGATTTTCTGGGACCCTGCTGCTGTGGACTGCACTCCCCTTTTACCTGAGTAAAACAGACTTTTCCTCCTGACCTTCCAAGTTGCCTGGAGGCAAAATTGTTTTATCCAATCTTTATGTTAATTCTTCTCTTCCAGAATTCGTTTTGAGCCACAATTTTTTATAGTTGTTTGGAGACAAATATGGGAGAGTTCAGGTGATTTCCTGCTTACTTCACCATCTTGGTTCCTAGAAGTCCTCTCATAAGCAGTAATTCCTATTCCTTCAATTTGTTTTTCTTTTCTTATTACTATGTTATTTGTTCTTCATTTTTTAAAAGAACAAACAACAGTACAAGGTGCTATCTTGACTTGCACGTAAATTGGATTTAATTGGAAGAGTTGTACAAATCATCAGCCTCCCTCTCTCTGCCAGAATCATTGACTTCCATTGGCCCAGGATGCAATGGATGACCTTGGCATTTTTGATGTCTAACCAAGCTCTCAGAACTCCACAGTGGCTGCTTCAATTACCTTCATGACTGTCAACAAATTGTTCCATCCACCTTTGGTATCACTAAACTCTCATATGTGGCTCCAAGAAATTGTGATGTGTGCAGTGGTTATAACTAGCATTTCAGGTAGAATAGTGAACAATAGTGGACATCGCTTATCCTCATTATATTAATGCTTGGTATACTTAGATTTGTGCTACTTATTATTTTAAGAAAAGCTCCATTTATTCCTATGCTTTCTAAGTGATTTTTAATAGTAATGAGAGTTATATTTTGTCAAAAGCTTTTTTCTGCATCTATTGAGATAATCATATGATTTGGAGTTTGTTGTTGGGTTGGGTTTTTTTTGTAATTGATATGGTCAGTTTTGCTAATAGTTTTCCTAATATTGAATCAGCCTTGCATTCCTGGTATAAATTTCACCTTTGTCTTCACGTTATCTTTGTGATATTTTAGTGTAACCTCCTTACCAGTATTTTATTTAAAACTTTTGCTTCGGTATTCATTAAGGAAATTGGCCTATAGTTTTCTTTCCTTTTTTGTTCTTCCTGGCTTCAGTATCAGTGTCATAAGAAGAAGTGGGTAGGATTTCTCATTTTCCTATTTTTACTTATAGTTTACATAGTATTAGAATCGATTGTTCTTAGAATATTTGGTAGAATTCACTTGTGAATCCATCTGGTCCAGGTGAGTTGTTGTTTTTTTTTTTAGAGAACTCATTGGTAGCTTAGTTTCTTTTTTTTTAAAAAAAATTATTTATTTTTAGTTTTCAACGTTCCCTTCCACATGATTTTGAGTTCTAAATTTTCTTTCTATCACACGTCTCCCTTCTCTCGTCCCTTTCTATCCCTGTTTTCTTGTAAGGCAAGATAAATTTCTGTATCACATTGCCTATATGTCTTATTTCTCAGTCACATGTAAAAATAATTTTTAACATTCATTTTTAAAGCTTTAAATTCCAACTTCTCTCCCTGCCCCACTCTGTGCACTGAGAAGGCAGGCAATTTGATATAGGTTACACATGTGAAGTCAGGCAAAGCACTTCCACAACAGTCATGATATGAAAGACTATATTTACCTCCATCCTATCCTGCCCTCCATTTATTCTATTCTCTCCTTTGACCCTGTCCCTCCTGAAGATTGTTTACTTCTAATTATCCCCTCCTCCCATTTGCCTTCCCTTCTATCATCTCCCCAGCTTTCACTTATCCTTTTTCCTCCTACTTTCGTGTAGTGCAAGATAGATTTTCAAACTAAATTGAATGTGCATATTACTCCCTCCTTAAGCCAAATCTGATAAAAGTATGGTTCACTCTTTCCCTCTCACCTTCCCCTTCTTCCCTTCCATTGAAAAAAGCTGTCTCTTGCCTCTTTTATGGGATATAGTTTACCCATTCTATTTCTCCCTTTCTCTTTCTCCCAATTCTCACTCCTTACTTTTTTTTTTAGATATCATCCCTTCATATTCAACTCACCCTTTGCACTCTCTCTCTCTTTCTGTCCCTGTCTCTCTGTCTCTCTCCCTCCCTCTCTCTCCATCTCTCTGTGTCTCTCTCTCTCGTCTCTCTCTCTCTCTCATATATGTGTGTATGTGTGTGTTTGTGTATGTCTGTGTCTGTGTGTCTGTCTTTATGTGTGTGTATAATCCCTCCAACTACCTAATACTGAGAAAAGTCTCAAGAGTTACAAATATTACCTTTCTGTGTAGGAACGTAAACAGTTCAACTTTAGTAATTCCTTTATTTTTTTCTCTTTCCTGTTTACTTTTTCATGCTTCTCTTGATTCTTATATTTGAAAGTGAAATTTTCTATTCAGCTCTGGTCTTTTCAACAAGAATGCTTGGAAGTCCTCTATTTCATTGAATGACTGTTTTTCCCCCTGAAGTATTATACTCAGTTTTGCTGGGTAAGTGAGTCTTGGTTTTAACCCTAACTTCTTTGACCTCTAGAATATCATATCCCAAGCCCTCCAATCCCTTAATGTAGAAGGTGGTAGATCCTGTGTTATCCTGATTGTGTTTCCACAATACTTGACTGTTTACAATATTTTCTCCTTGACCTGGGAACTCTAGAATTTGACTACAATATTTCTAGGAGTTTTCCTTTTGGGATCTCTTTCAGGAGGTGACTAGTGGATTCTTTCAATATTTAATGTACCCTTTGGTTCTATAATATCAGGGCAGTTTTCCTTGATAATTTCTTGAAAGATGATATCTCTTTTTTGATCATGGTTTTCAGGTAGACTAATGATTTTTAAATTATCTCTTCTGGATCTATTTTCCATATCAGTGGTTTTTCCAATGAGACATTTCACATTGTCTTCTATTTTTCATTCCTTTGGTTTTGTTTTTTAATAAAGTCATTATCTTCCATCTGCTCCATTCTAATCTTTAAGAAATTATTTTCTTCAGTGAGCTTTTGGACATCCTTTTCTATCTGGCCAATTCTACTTTTTAAGCTATTCTTATCCTTATTGACTTTTCATATCTCTTTTGCTATTTGGGTTAGTCTGTTTTTTAAGATTTTTTTCAGTGTCTTTGAATCCCCTTTAGCAAGCAGTTGACTTGTTTCTCCTGATTTTTTGCATCACTCTCATTTCTCTTCCCAATTTTTGCTCTACTTTTCTTACTTGATTTTCAAAATCCTTTTTGAGTTCTTCATGGTCTGAGACTAATTTATATTTTTCTTAGAGGCTTTGGATGTAGGAGCTTTGACTTTGTTGACTTCTTCTGTTTGAATATTTTGGCCTTCTTTGTCACCAAAGTCTGATTCTTTTTCCACTTTTTGTTCATTTTCCCAGCCATTTACTTGACTTTTGAGCTCTTTGTGAAGGTAGATCTCTGCTTCCAGTGGGGGTGTCAACTGCTTGACCCCCCACCCCCACCCCTACTACTGTGGCTGCCATAGGTTCCTCCACCAGTCTACTCTCTCACACAAGTCTGACAGGATTTTTCCACTGACTTAAAATTTGTCCTCAGTCTTTTGTCATTATGAAGTCTAGAAACCACCACAGGTACCAGAGATTCAGTTCCTCCAAAGTCTGTTCAGGTCCCGTCTGTGTTGACATGACCCATGCTACACTGCTCCCAGCCCCACACAATAAATGCTTCCCATCAACCTTCCAGGCTGTCTTGAACTGGAACTTTGCTTCACGCCTTCATTCTGTGGATTCTGCAGCTCCAGAATTTGTTTAGAGTCATTTTTTACAGATATTTGGCTGGACTTGGGGGAGAGCTCTAGCAGGTTGCTGCATCTGCTCCACCATCTTGGCTCTGTCCCCCAGTTTCATTTTCTATGATAAGGTTATTTAAGTATTCTATTTCCTTTTCTGTTCATCAGGGCAAATAATATTTTTATAAATATTTATCCTTTTCACTTAGATTGTTAGATTTAGTGGCATATAATTATGTAAAATAGCTCCTTACAGTTGCTTTAATGTCCTAGTGGTAAATTCACTTTTTAAAACTTTTTTATTCTAGTAATCATCTGTTTTATTTTACTTTCTCATGAAATCAGTTCCTAATTTTACCTACTAATTCAACAATTGTCTTTTTTACTTTCAATTGTATTAATCTCTCCTTTAGTATTCAGAATTTCTGATTTGGTGTGTGAATATTTTTAATTTATTATTTTTCTAGTTTTTTTAGTTACATGCCCTACACACTGTGATATGACCAGAGCCTGTTCCCTTGTAGTCACAAGTGTTCTCTGTCCTGTCACTGTGATTAGGGTCTCTGCTCCCTTGCTACCACAAATACTCTTCTCCCTTCTGGAACTGCATATGGGCCACTGAGTTGCCAAACAGCTCCTGTTCCTTCCCCCAGTGCTAATATGGGGGTCCCTGTAATCTTACTATTTCTGGACTGAGAACTCTCAAAGTTGCTGCTGCCACTGTCAGTGCCTCCATGACCCACTGAGGCTGTTGCTGCTGCATGTGTTCTGGGTCAGCTTCTACCCCAGTGTCACAGACCTCTTCTTCTGACCTCCTGAGTTGTGTTGGCCTGGAAATTGACTGACATTGATCTTTTATTGGAGGCAATGATAGTGGAAGTTCTCAGTTCAGAGATGGTAAGATTATAGGGACCCCTGTGTTAGCACTGGGTGCAGGAACAGGAGCAATTTGCTTCCCTGGATTTCTATTTTTGCATTATTTTAAAGTTATTTGGAAGGGAAGGTTGATCTTGGCTGTACCCCTCCATCTTGGCTCCACACCAAAAAAAAGTCTCAGATGTTCTTTTTACATTATTACATTTTGGTACTCGTTTTCCAGATTCTCTTTCACTTAATGCAAATTTTTTATATTCCAAATATATTCATCTCACTTTCTCTTCTTCGAAGAGATTTTCCATGGTAAATTCAATTTTTTTTAAATCTACTAGTTGAGTTTTTAAAATCTGCATTGAGAATTCTCAGTTCTGTTCTTTTGTCATTCCTAATTTCTTCTTTTGCATATTCTGTTTCTCTTCTGAACTCTAGAGGTCTTTGTTGCCATTCCATGCTCTCTTAACAATCCATAGGATTCTGTATTTCATCAGGCATTGTCTGACTTTCAATTTTCTCTTAATATTTATGAAGACAGCTTTGTAATGTCTATATAAATTTGGTACTCATCCTTCCTACTTAAAAGGAGTCTTTAGAATTCTCTCTGTTAATTTATCTCAAGTGCTCTGGGATGTTATTGATTTTATTCTAGGATACTTATTTCATATATATATTATGAGATTTAAGTTTTTTCTTGTGAAATTTTTGGTTTTTTAACCTTGTTTTTGCTTTCCCATATACTGCCTCCCCAGTCATTTTCTGACTATCAGCCTTTGCTGATAGACTACAAAGGTGCCTCAGCTTCTTACTGTTGAGTGATACAGGATTCTCCAACTAGGTCCCTGACTGCCCTGTAGTACCCTCTGAGAGAACAAAAATAGACCCATCCAGGTTCCAGTCTCTAGCTTAACTATGCTTGTTCTTCACAGTTCCTTCCTTGGTTTTCTTTTCCTTCTCATTGCTGAGCTGAATTAACTTCTGCTACTTTTTGTAGGATGGGAATAAGAGCAGGAAATGCTTCAGGCAGTATCTCTGCAGCTTCTTAGGAGTTCTTAACCTAGAGGTGGAGTTTCCCTCAATGCGCCCCAGGCAAAAAGTTGTGAATTAACTTACATCCCTATCGTGGAATCATGGAGTCTGTTGGGGGAGGTGGGGGTGGAGTTGGCAAGTGAGTGCTCTAAGGATTAGGGTTCTCCACTGCTAATAAATATTTTACTTTTTAGGATTCTCTTCTTTGTCCTATTAATTTGCCTAATGACTGTTATACGTATGTTGTACATAATTTCTTTTTTGCGGGGAGGAGGCCTTGGAAAGTTCAAGAAGTCTGGAGAAAGAGCCTAAGCTCCCATCTTGCAGGTTATGACACTTGTATGTCTGATCTCATCCACTCTTTATAAATATAATGAACTTGGAGTCATCACTATCATGGACATTGATAGAGCTGAATGAAAATTTTAGGCCATTGAAACATGTAGGAAAACAAGTGTGTATGATTGAAACCCCATAGTTCCAAAATGTATTGCTTTTAATATGGTTTCAACGTGCATACTGACTTCCCCTGATAATTATCCTGGATTACATTAAATACATTATCTACATATGTGTCTTCTGCTTGTTGTAGTATAAATTCTTTCAGAATTGGGTCTGTGTTTCATCTACATTTGCATCCTCAATATTAGCAAGATATTCAAATCTAAGATAATTTTAAAGTGAAAATTCATTACTTTAAAGTTTATTCTTGCTTTGTCAAGTCTCAAAAATCAAAATTAGCCAAGTTATTTTATTTTCAAATGTTGGAGTGTTTCACTGTTGTTAATTTTTGTAATTATAATTGTAATCTTTGTAATTAAATTTTTATTTCCTTCTCAGAATTCCTACTGGTTTGGGACTTCAAAATCTACTGCAGAGACAGGCATCGAACTCACCAACCCTTTTGAAAATCCATACATTGAAGAAGAACCTCTAGGTTTGGAAGCTGGGATTCAAATAAAACATCTCTCTAAGGTATTATTGCCCTGGATCTGTTTTCTAGCTAGAATTATATGTTTCAGTTGTCAGCACTTAACATAGCAAAGAGTTATTAGGTTTTAATTAACAAAGTCTTTTTAGAGTTTCTTCCTTCCTTGGAAGAAAGTCAAGGAATTAACTTAAATTTACAGGCAACCGTACCCATTTTTTTTTAATTAAATTTTTTCAATTAACTAGCAAATTAGCTCTCCTAATTCTCTCTCATATTGAGATAAAGGAAAGAATAAAATCCTTGTAACAAATATAAATGATATATAAACGGATTCATTGATCATATCCAAAAGCATGTCTTAATTTGAGTCTAACATCTCTGAGAAGATACAGCTTACTTCATCATGAGGTATCATTGACTGATCAGTTTTAAGTCTTTCCAAGTACTTTTCCTTTGCATTATTTTTTTCTAAACAAGTTGTTCTGCTTTTGCTCACTTTATTCTGTATCACTTCATATAAGTTTTCTATTCTTTCTCTAATATTGTCCCTTTCATGTTTTCTTATGGCATAATATTCATATACCACAGTTAGTTCAACCTTTCCCCACTTGATAGACACCTCATTAGTTTCCAGTACTTTACTAAAGCAATAAAAGGACTGTTATAAATATTTTTGTGCATGTGGATCCTTTTCCTCTTTGATCTTCTTGGGGTATTAAGCCTACCATTGGTATTACTGAGAAAGGACGTGTATTCTTCAGTGATCTTTGGGAAAGAAGCGGTAAAATGGTTTCCAGAATTCCTGGACATATTCACAGCTCTTGTAGTGGTTGTCTCAGTGTGCCTGTATTCTGGTAGTCCCTCTAATATTGGTCATTTTCCTTTCTTGTCATCTTTGCAAATGTGACAAAGTAAACAGAGTATGAAGGAAAATCTCAGAGATGTTTTAATTTTTTCTATTTAATAATGATTTATAGGACACTCTCACTTGGTTTTTAATTGTTTGGATTTTTCACTTTGGAAACTCCTTGTTCATACTCTTTGAGTCCATATCTATTGAGAATAATAGTTATACTTCAATACTTGAATTTTTTATATATCTTGGATATCATACCTGCATCAGGGAAAAGTTGCTACAAAGATTTTTTCTGGTCAACTGTTTCCCTCATCATTTTAATATCATGTATTCTGTTTGTGCAAAAAAAAGTAAGCTCCCTGGCTACAAAAAGTAGCTAGGCTGCCTAAGGAGGGATAGATTGGCCCATGTCAGAAAATGGAACAGGTTGAAACATATGTGCCAACACTATTGGGACTGACTTGGTTGACACCACTGCATTTCCAACCGGGATGAAATAGAGAGACCAAGTCTCGAAAGAACAAACAGAAATGGATGTTGCATTTTTTGTCTGTTAATATTATTATATGATTGTGATTGTTTTTGTTATCACCCTTCTGTTTAAATTTTGACTCCCACCTAATTTTTCAGCCTTACTGTACATTATACCCTGTCCCATAGTCTATAATTCAGCGAACCTAACCTTTCTGTTCCTTAACTTCTGTTCCTATATCATCTCTTTGCCTTTGTACTGGCCATCTCCTGTACCTGGAATGCACTGACTCCATACCTCTGCCTTATAGAGCTCTATTCTTCCTTTTTTAATGTGCGGCTCAGATGCCATCTTGAACAAGAAGTCTTACGAGTCGTTCTTTCCTCCTCTTTTCTTCACCCTCACACATTGCTAGTACTCTTTCTCAGTTAAGATGTTTCCTTGGACTTCTCTTTCCACAGCACTGCTAAGAGTTTTCAGACTATTTACCTGCAATGCTGCTGAATCCTCTGGTGGGACTCCTCTTGGATTGTCCAATCTTATGTTCTTTTTAGATCATTGTTGGAGTAAAAGTAGAACTGGGCTCTTATGGGGACTAAACCTCCTTAATTTTTTTTTGGAGGGGGAATGCAGGGCCTTTGGGTTTAAGTGACTTGCCCAAGGGCACACAGCTAGTAAGTGTCAAGTGTCTGAGGCTAGATTTGAACTCAGGTCCTCCTGACTCCAGGGTCAGTGCTCCATTCATTTCTCATCACTCCTTGTATGAACTTTTGTTACTGTTTTGTTTTTTATTACAAAATAAAATTTTCTCTTTTATTGATAAATTTAAACCTGAAACATGATCATATTAAAAAAAAACTTAAGAGGGGGTCACAACTGAACTGGACTTTAAAGGAAGTCATGAATTCTGAGGAGTAAACATAAGGAGGGAGGATAGACATTTCAGGAAAGGGAGATGGTATAGCAAGTGCAAGGAAGCAGGCTATGGCAAATTGAGTTCAGAAAACAGTTGGGTGAGGGCTGCAACATGAAATGAGACTATAAAGGTTGACAAGAGAAAGATCGTAAGGGACCTTGAATGTTATATTGGCTAAGGAGTATGTATTTTAGAGGCAATAGGGACCCATCGAAGGTTTTTAAGCAGGCAAATGACACATCAAATGATCTTAGAAAGATTATTTATTCACCAATGGAGAAGAGGGGAACATGAATTTGGGGAGAGAGGTCTGGAGGTCATAGCTGTAGTGCCACTGGCATCAGACCAAGGCCAGAAGCAGCTAACTTGGGGGACCCTTGTATGAAGTTTTAGAAGAACCTCCCTATTGTTCTTGCTGCTTGTTTCTCTAATTTCCAATGCAGCCCTTGGAAGGTGCAAAGTCTTGTGATTTTGGATCTTTGTGATTTTGGATACTTGATTTTCCTTTTATCTCTCCATTGGAGCTTCATAACATGCTATTCTGGAAGAAATGGAAAAACTGAATTGTGGATTCTTCCTATGTTTTGAAGTATCATTCAGAGAGGCCTTCCAATAAATTTTCTGTTAGAGAAGTTTCAAATCTTTTTACACTATGAAGTAGAAATTTCTCTCCTTTTGCATTTTTATCTTTGGATTTGATGATTTCAACAAAAGACTAATATGCCATAAATTCTTCAGAAATGCCAGATATATGTACATGTAAGTATATCTGTGTGTATAATTGCTTTTCTTTTCTTATTCCACAGGTGTTCATTGTAAACCATGTTAAGAAATATGCAGTAAATGATCTGACTATGAATTTTTATGATGGACAAATCACTGTTCTTCTAGGACATAATGGAGCAGGGAAAACCACCACCCTATCAATGCTTACAGGTACATTATCAGCTCTAGTTAGCTGAGGAGCCAGAGACTTTCAAGACTGGAGATGTTAACTTGAACCACAATATCAGGATTTTATCTACCCCTCTCATAATTGGATTTGTCATTTCAACATTCATACACACACATACACGCATGCACATACATACACAATGTATATGTGTGTACAATATTGCAATGAGCAAAAGTCTTCCTTCTTCCTCTCCTACCCAAATCTCCCCACCCCATCCTAATTGAAAACAATAGAAAAACGAAATATGTTAACAAAAAAAAAAAACAAGGATAGTCATTCAAAACAGATTTCTACATTTGGCCATGTCCAGAAAAATTTGTCTCAGTCAACATTCTGAGTCCTTCATGTCTTTCAGGAGACAGGGGACATGAATGTTGAAACATTATCATTGGACTTCTGGAATCATTGTGGGTCATTACACTAATTAGATAGATTTCCTAATTCTCTCAGAGTCATTTGCCTTTACTATATTGTCATTGTAAAAATTGTTTTCTTGGATCTGTTCACTTCATTTTATATCACTTCATACAAGTCTTTTCAAGTTTCTCTAAAAATCTTTACTTCGTTATTTCTTACAGCACAATAGGGAGGGAGGAGAGAGGTGAGGGAGAGGGGGAGGGGAAGGAAAGGGGAGGGGAGGGGAAGGAATCTAGCCAGTAAAACCCAAGTCAACTGGGCATCTTCTGACCATCCAAATTTGCCTTCCTTTGGAAAAGAGAAGGAAGGGGAAGGGGAGACAGAGAGGAGAGGAGCTGAGTTACCCATCTAATTGGGTCCCCATTCAGGCAGCTGTGTCTACTCACAGATTGTTGTGTTTGCCCTTCATTGCCAAAGAAGACCATACCATCAGAGACATGATGATGTGACTTGCACTTGACTTTGCTTTGTGTGAGGGAGGGCTGTGCAAGGTCACCAGTCTCACTTCTCCTCCAGAGCCATCTGAATCCAGTGACCAGATATTCATCAGGCTCAGCTGTAACCTTTTGTCCTGTTATCTTAACTAAAGTTCTCATGTCATTAGCTCATTCTAGACTACTTATGGAATCTTCTGCATTCTTCTGTCCAATATATTCCTAAAAAACTTAATTGGGCAGTTGGGATCCTGAGTTTTCACATTGCAAATTTCCCACCCCTATTCTCTCAGATGAGCCTTCATCTTGTCTGTCTAAATCACTATGGCCCAGTTAACACCGCATCTTTTCTATTGCTTTTTTTTTGTTAACTTTTTAAATTCTGAACTTAAACATCAAAAAAGAGCATAACTATGGCAGAACACACAAAAAAGATGATTGTATATGGAATTGTGATTCTCCACTTCATGATATTCTTTTTTAAAATATATAATAAATTCTATACTTTCAAAACTGTCTTTGTTCCCTTCTAAATTTACTATTGTCTATAACTTTCCTTTGGATATTTCAATGGCCCCCATTTTATTTGTAGCAAAACCCTTCTTCTCCTCCCACCTCTTCCAATTAAAAAGTGAAAGGAAAAAAAACTGTCCACACAAATAGACTTTAGGAATGATAGAAAAGACTGTGTCTGCTGTCATGTTAAATAACTAAATAGATTTTAGGCTTTCAAAGATCTCCTAAGCTTTGCCATGACCAAATAAAATTTAATGTCAGATAAGCAAGATACAATTTTTACTAACACTGTCATGGATGGACTAAGGACCAATCTTTTTTTGATCCCCCTTATTTCAAGAGTCATACCCAAAGTAATCTGAGAGACACTGTTTTTCCCAGGGATTTTGGAATTGTCTCCTTCCTGGTCTGAGAGGTAGTAGTCAAGATGGTGATATACTTTGATCTGACAGACACTGCCACCTGTAACTCCCTCAGTGTCTTGCAGCTTCAGCTATGCTGGCTTGCCTGATCTGGATCCTTTCCCACAAGGGGTATTTCCCTAGATGATGGCTGTGGGCATCAGATTGGAAGTAGAACTAATGGTTTGGGAGAAAATACTATTATTGCTATGACTATTCTGCTTGGAGTCTTGGATTATCTCCTTTAGAGTTTGAGGGGAGGTTGTGGGTGAGGCAGTAGTGGTGGTTTGGCTTGGTAGGTGCATGCCATCACTTATCTCTCCCTCAGGATGCTTTGTTATTCAAGTTTCTAGAATATCAGAGAGAAAAATAGTTTCAGATGACTTAAGAATGCTGATCGATGCAGTAGCCAGTTGTAACTCCACAAAACATGTTTCCCATCTCTTGGAAGAAAGGTGATAGATGCGAGGTGCAGGATGAGGCATAACATTTTTGAGAAATGGCCTATATATGAATTTGTGCGATTATTTGTAACAAGAGAAGACTTTTATTTTTTAGGGGTGACAGAGTTGAAGAGGAAATAGAGTGATGGTCATAATGATATTAAAACAGAAAGGAAAGAAAAGAGCAGAATTATTGTTTAAAAACTGAAGAGAATAAAAGAAGCTCTAAAGGGGACAACAAAAAGCATGGTAGTGATGAAATTATCATATTATATTTGAAATATACAAAATAAAAACAAGATGTACACAGTGGAGATTCATGGTTTCATATATAGTTTTCTTTTAGGGAAATGTTCACGTTTTTGATGTTTATCCAAGTCAAAGGTTTTATACCTAAATTTTGTACAGCTTATAGCACAAATGAGTATTATATTTTGCAAAGGAATATGTCTTCATCTGTTGATATTGTTGAAAGGAAAAATCTATATTAGGGCTTCACCCTAATAAATAGTCAAGGTCAGGAAAATGTAACAAAAGGAGTTTATTACTATGCATAAAACATGCACATTGCCTAGACCTGAACCCAAGCTTAAGTTGGACTTAACCTTTTAAAGACAAACTTTGATAACAAGAGAATTCAATTCTGATAAATTGAAATTACAAAACTAGTGTTGCATCAGTATTGAGTTTATAATCCAGCTAATATGCTAATTTCTAAAAGGGATCAAAGCACATGGGCTGTTATGCTGGACCTGGCACATAGGGCAGCTTCTCTGAGAGCTGCCACCTTTACCTCTCCCCCAACCTGTGTTATAAGAGGGTTGTCACATTTATCTGTGCAGTCCCCTGTCACATACCTCTCTAAAGAGGATAGAAATAATGAGTACATTCAGATTTACATGGTTGTAGTGGGTAAATTCTTCTTTCTTATGTGGTATAGAATATTTTTAATTTGATTATTACTTCTCTAATACTGAACCATCCTTGCATCCCTTCTACAAATTCATCTTGGTTGTAGTGAATAATTTTTATATATTCATAAAAGATATTAGTATGTAATTCTCTTTCTTTTCCTTATCCTTCTCTGGTTTGGATGTTAGGACTATATTTGTCCCATAAAAAGATTTTAGTGGGACTTCCCAGAGCCAAGATGGCAGAATAGCAGTAAATTACTGTCTAACTCTCCCATACTCACCATCAGACAGCCATAATAGAGCTCCAAAACAATTCCTGGAACACCTAAACCAGTAAAAAAAAAAAGTTGGGATAGAGCAATCTCCAAAAAACTTGGAAGATTGGCAAGGAAGGTCCATCTCACTCAGGTGAAAGGGGAGCACAGTTCAGGATAGCAAATGTCACAGCAAGCCAGAAGCAGGCCCTACCTCAACAAACCAGTAGGAGATCCTGAGCTCCATAAAGCAGGCAAACTCCAACACCAGGACCCCTACATGAGTTAGCATAGCCAAGGGACCAGGAGACTCCAGCTCCAAGAACCAGCATGTACTGTAACACATCCCCAGGTAAATAGGCAAATGCCAACCCTATAGGTGCCCAAGCAAACAGGCAGTCACCAACTAGAACTTTAGCATAACCCTGGGGAAATAGGCAGCCTCCAGAGACAAGACCACCATGTGCTTCAGTGTAACCATGGCAGATATACCCCACCAGGCCTCAACATATACCAGACCCCACCACTAGGACCCTAGTTCAGCACCAGCTATGCTGCCAGACCTCTACCCTTTCCAGTAGCATCAGCAACCCACTCCCACACCCCAGCATAGCACCAGATAAACAGCCAGGACCTTCAGCCACTATCACTAGAAGCCTGAGATAGTGCCCCTTCCACCCTGGGAGCAGAGCTCAAATTTAAAAGAATAGAAAAAGTGTCTCCCCCAAAATTGAGCAAAACAGCAATAAAAAGGTATCTGACCATAGAAATTTATTGTGGTGACAAGAAAGACCAAGACACAAACTCAGAAGAGGACAACAATATTAAAATAATTATGGACAAAACTTCAAAGAAAAATGGAAGGTGGACTCAAACCCAGAAAGAATTCATAGAAGAGCTCAAAAAAGAGTTTAAAAATCATATAAGGGTTATAGAAGAAAGAATGGGTGGATGAGAATGATACAAGAGAAATTGTGAGAAAAAAAGTCAGCAACTTGGAGAACTGCTTAAAAATTAGAATTGGCCAAATAAAAGAAGATACAAAAGTCCACTGAAGAAAACTATTCCTTAAAGAGTATAATTGGCCAAATGGAAAAGAAAGTACAAAAGCTAATTGAGGAAAACAACACCTTAAAATTCAGAATTGGGCAAGTAGAAGCTATGATTCCATGAGACATCATGATTCAAACAAATTCAAAAGAATGAATAAATGGAAGACAGTGTAAAATACCTCATAGGAAAAACAACTGACCTGGAAAATAGATCCAGAAGAGATAATATCAAAATTACTGGACTACCTCAAAGCCCCAAGGAACATTATGGCCAAATTGCAAAACTGTCAGGTCTAGGGAAAAAATTACTATGAGTGGCCAGAAAAAATTCAAATTTTGGGAAGTCACAATTGGGATCACACAGAACTTGGCAGCTGCAGCATTAAAGTATTGGGGGTCATGGAACATGATATTCCAGAGGGCAAAAAAGCTAGGACTACAACTAGGAATCATTTGCGCAGCAAAATCAAGCACAGTACATCAAGAGGAAAAAAATGATCACTAGATGACTTAGAAGGATTTCAAGCCTTCCTAAGGAAAAGACCTAAACTAAACCAAAAATTTCATCTCCTATATCAAGACTCAAGAGAAGCATAAACAGGTAAAAAGGAAATACGTAAAGGATTCAATAGAACTAAACCATTTACATCCCTACATAAAAAGATGATTCTTGTTACTCTTAAAAATTGTAACACTAACAGTACAGAAAGAAGGAATACAATATAGACAGAAGGTAGTAGTATATGGTGAATTTGAGGGAACAACATTTAAAAATGAGAGTTTCATAATATGTTTCTCTGTTTTTGAGAATAATTTGTGTAGTATAGATGTTTATTGTCCATTAAAAGTTTGATTGAATTCTCCTATAAATCCATCTGGTCTGAATTTTTTCTTTGTTAATACCTTTACAATTGATTCAATTTCCTTTTCTGAAACCAAATTGCTTAAGATAAGGGTGTCAAACTCAAATTAAAATGGGATCCATGCTGGCTGAATATTGACTTAGAAAACCACAAATTAACATGATCTATGTCATATTGTGTTTTAATTTAATTTTTGTTAAATATTTCCCAATTACATTTTAATCTGGTGTCAGTATCACTAAGGAGTTTTGCTGTTGGCTTGGGCCCTATGAATTTGTCACTTAGGTTTGAGATATGCTCTCCTAATTTTGGTATTTCATATTCTAGAATAATCATCTATTTCTTTTATTCTAATCATGCTGGTATATTGCTATTATTCCAGATAATCCTTTAAAGTACCTCTCTGTTTTTTATTTCAGGGTACTAATAATAACAGAAATACAAATCAAAGCAACTCTGAGGTTTCACCTCACACCCAGAAAATTAACAATGATGAAAATAGATGGGAATAATCAATGTTTGAAGGACTGTGGGAAGACAGGCACACTAATACATTATTGATGGAGCTATGATTTGGTACAACAAAGAAATTCATAATTATGTTCATGCCTTGAAATTAATTACTAGACATATTCCCCAAGGAGGTCAGTGACAAAAAGTAAGGATCCATCACACCAAAATACTTAGAGTAACACTTTTCATAGTTGCAAAGAAGAGGTAACAAAATAAGTTCACATTAATTTGCAAGAAGCTAAATAAATTGGAGAACTCAATCTAAGAAATAATGACCATGAACAACCCAAATTAGCATGGGAAAACACAGAAATTGTTAGAAAATGAAGTCAGCAGAACCAGGAAAACAATGTACATGACTTCAATAATTCCAAGTGAAAAGTTTGAGAAAAGGAAACTGAGTAATACATAATTATAATCATCAAGTTTGGCATTGAATTAAGAAATAAGAAAATGCAACTTCCTCTTTCCTTTTCAGAAGTGAGGGATTATAAGTATGGAGCATTTTGTAAACTACTAGAATGATATCTTGGTTAGTTTTACTGAACTTTTCTCTCTTTTTAATTCTTCGTTACTAGGAATGTCTCAACAAGGGAGGAGAGATGTTTAGATATGAAGGCAATATAAAAACAAAAGATTTCAAAATTTTTGTTTAAATATTTGTCTTTAAAATTACTTCTTACAGCAAGGATTTTTAGTTAACCCTACTTGACTTAGTATTCTTGGTTAGATAATTTTGTAACTGTTCATATATATTGTTATATAAAGACTCTTTTCTTGTTTTTTAAATTATAAACTCAACTCAAAACAGAAAATATAAACTTTATATCATGTTTTCCCACCTGTGTAAATACACATACAGACATTTTGACATAGTTCTAAGCATTTTCTATCATTTTATATAAACACCACCATTTATTAAATTTTTTATCATTTATTGTGATGCAGAGAAAAGTTATGTTTCTTTTCTGACATAAACTTTTTTCATTTTTTAATCCTAAATTCAATAAACACCAAAGGAGACAGGAATTTCCATATATAAATTATGATAGAAGATTGTATATAAAACTGTGGGTCTCTAGTTTTACTCACATATATTATACGTTGGAGGTTTTTTCTGCCCGTTATCTTATGTACTTTTTTTTTTAATGCTTCAATGACCCTATTTTCTTTCCTCTTTCTTTAATAAATATTTTTATTCTTTTCTCATTTTTGGACTGCCCTGTCTCTATCTCCTGGGTCCCACCCACCACCAACTGAAAAATAGGAACAAAACCCTTGTAACAAATATGCATATGAAGAAAAACAGACTCCTACATTAACCTTGTCTGAGAATATGTCTTATTTTGCATCTTGAGTCCAATATGTCTCTGTCAATAAACAAGTAGTATGCTTCATCATCTGTCCTCTGGAATCATGGTAGGTTGTTACATTGACCAGAGTGTTAATCTTTCTTGTATAAATTGTTCTACTGGTTCTGCTCATTTCATAAAAGTCTTCCCAAGTTTCTTTCATCCCTTTCATCATTTTTTGCAGCATAATAGTATTCTGTTACATTCATATACCAAAGCTTTAGACATTCCTCAGTTGATTGGCACTTCCTTTGTTTCCAGTATTTTGTACTACAAAAAAAGATGCTATAAATATTTTTGCACATCTGGGTCTTTTTCCTCTTACTTTGATCTCTTTGGAGCATAGGCCTCGTAGTGCTCTTACTGGGTCAAAAGGGTAGAAAGTGAATATTTAATGAAATAGGGGATTTTTGTGACTTTTTGTGATTTTAGGTACATAGTTCCAAAGTGCTCTCCAGAATTTCTGGACCAACTCATATCTCCTGCAGCAATGCATTAGAATGTCTCTTTCCTTGCAGGCCAGTCAAAAATTATCATTTTCTTTTTTTGCCATCTTTGCCAATCTAATCAGTGTAAAGTAGAATCTCAGTTGTTTTCATTTGCGTTTCTGATTTGGACCATTTTTATAGTTATTGGCAGCTTGGATTTCTTCCTCTTCATATCCTTCGCCCTTTTATCAATTTAGCTAGTTCTCAAGAATTGCTGTTTCTTTGTAACTGAGTCAGTTCCTCATGTGTCTTAGATATTAGACTTTTACAGAGAAATATGCTGGAAAGAATTTTCCCTATTTGTTTCCCTTCTAACTTTAGCTACATTGGTTTTGTTTCTATAAAAACTTTAGTTTTATATAATTAAAATTGTTCCTTTTCATCTTCATCATTCTATTCTTCATTTGGTCATGAATTCTCCCACTATCCAAATCTGAAAGATAGTTTCTTCTTTGTTACTCTAATTTCCTTACGCTATCACCTTTCATGAAGAAACTAGTGAAAGAGATGGAGTTTGGTTAACATGCATGCTCTCTAATTAAATCAACTGGTTTCCATTCTTTTTTTTCTCCTTACCCTTACCCAGATCATAAGATTTTTGCTCTTTCTTTCCTTTAATTCTCCTTTAACATTACTTCAAACTCCAATGTAGGATTTTGTTTTGCTTATGATTATTCCCTCACTCATTTCCAGCCACCTTCTTAAATTCTCCTTTTCCCTTCCTCTGTCCTTTCCTATTTGCCTATTGAAATGACACATAGCTCTTTGTATGTGTGGGTATAATGCTGTATATGATTATATTGAACCTTCTTTTGACCAGTTCTGGGGAAAGAGTTTAATTGAATGTCCATTTCCTTTGTCCCTTCCTAGATGTTTGTAGAGTCTTCTTCATATCCACCCTTGTTATATAAATAGTAAGTTTCCCTCCCCTTTCTCCTCCTTTCTGTTCCAATATATTTCGCTATTTCTTTCATTTTTTCTTTCCTGTATAGCTATCAAACAGAGAAGAATCACCCATAAGCCCTCTTGCCTATTTTATTTATCTTTCCCTATGATCTTTGAAGACATGTGGGCTCTGAGAAAGCAGGATTTTTTCTCTCTCAATTATGATTCAAATAATTCATTATCACTGTATTTACCTTTCTGTATTTCTCTTGCCTCTTGCTTTTTTATTCTGAAAATTTTGCCGATTTCTGTCCTTTTCACTGGAAATGTTTAGAAGTCTTCCATTTCATAACATATCCATTTTCTTGCCATCAGACTATACTCATTTTTGCTGGATGTGTTATTCTTGGTTTTCAAGTACTTTCTAAAACTCCCCTTTCTAAATTGGGAATTTTAGAAGGGTCCATGAACCCAATCCCTCTGATTCCAGATCCCAAACTCATTTCATTGAACTGAGACATCCTTGGGCCTTATTGGTATTCTATCCACAGTAGCTATTCTGTGAATGCTGTTGATTCATTCTAGGGCTAGAGTGTCAAGGTGGAGTTAATCTCTCAAGATAAATCAAAAGGGTATTAAACCCAGGACAATATATTAACATCTTCCTCCTAAATTTAAGTTTCTTGAATATGTTTGCTTGTTTGTTTTATCTTAGGTATGTTTCCTCCAACAAGTGGAGAGGCATATATCTGTGGGTATGAGATCTCCAAGGCCATGGTTCAAATACGGAAGAGCATGGGCTTTTGCCCCCAGTATGATATTTTATTTGATCACATGACAGTAGCTGATCACCTTTATTTCTATTCTCAGGTGAGCCAAAGAAACACTTTTCCTCTCTCTTATAAAATTATATAGCTTTAAAGCTGGAAGTGACTTCATCTTTACATTAATAATCCAAGTCTTAGGGCCAGTACTTAAGTCATTTGTCTATCATCATATAGTCAGTAGTAGATTTGTGATTTGAACTGTAGGTTCTTGTAACAACAAGGACCCTGGCATACACAGGAGGGCCTGCTGTTCAAATTCTTAGATCTACTTTTCTAAAATGAAAGCAGCTTTTGAGAGGTCAACAACTACTTTAATCAAACACATATATCAACAGAGAAAATAGCAGCAGAGAAATAAAGATCAGCACACAGGGCTTCCAACTGTCAGACCATAAGCAATACATATATCACAGATCAACAGACATTTGACCATTATATACATACATAGTTACTAGAGAGAAGCACCAACATCTGGTTTTTCAAAGCCAAGGGACTCCTTAACAGCTACCCAGAGTCTCATGTAACCAAACACTTCCAATGAGTATGTCCCAAAGTCTAACCTCTGAGTATTTATACACTTTTCATAGCTGAAGGATATGACCCTCTGACCCAGTGCCTCAGTAGAAATTAACAAAAGTGGTCTATTAATGGGCTGGGAAGATCTTTAATTCTCTGCCTTCCTCCAACATTAACCTTCCATTAACATTACCAGTCCTTTGACTCCAAATGATTTGATCCAATCACTGCATTATGCTTCCTCTCAGTTTTGTGACATAAAAAGTTCAAGAGACATAGTTTCTGGATAATTAATCATTTTATTAATCATGTCAACATGATTTTAATTAATAAAAGGGAAAATGGCATTCTCAAATGTCAAAGACCACTCATGGAACTCAATACTCTTAGAAGAGTAGGTGTTCCTGAGGGTAGCAGTCAACTCTGATTAGTTAACAAGTGATTAGAATGTTATAATGAGAAGTGGACCTATTCTAATGAGGGCTGAGGGACCAGACTGAAAATGTCACTCATTGATAGAGACTATCTCAAGCCATATTAACCCCAGCTTTGGGGAATCTAGTCTACCTTCGTGGAACATAATGGGCCAGAATTTACATTATATTAAATTCTTTCTAAGATTCTCTAGTTGGGTGAGGTAACAAAATTTCATCTCATCATCCATCTTGCCCTTCAGAGAACTACACTTTGATCTAATCCTCAAATGAGAAAAGGAAAAAGTCCTTTCTCAGTTAAATGTTTAGAGTGATGTGACTATGAAAGGAAGACTTGCTACATTTCAAAATATATTTTCTAAGGGATTCTATTTCTGTAACAGTGAGATAGGGAGGTTGGGGACTTCTAAATAAACTCCTTCTAATGAATACCATGCAAGGTTAATAGGATTAAAACCTCAGAATAATTATATTTTATAGGAATATATGTGTGTGTGTGTGTGTATTTTATATATAAATATATAATTATAATTTATAGGAACTATTAAGAATAAGGATAAAATAAAATCTACTGATGCAATAATATTACAGTACTTATACAGTCAGCTGTGCAAACCAGATTTTAAACTCATTGTTCATATATTTTGCTGAAGAATGTCACATTTTACTGTTTTAAATGTCTGAGGTGTTGCACCAATTCTCTTAGTTCTTATTTGATAGTGTTGAAATTTTTTAAAATAAATTTTTGGTAAGTTTTTTTATCACTTACATTTCCCATTTTTTCTCTTCTCCCTCCCAAAAAGCCATTCCTTAAAATAAATTATATAAAATGAATATTAAAAAATTGGCAAAATTAATCAACATTAAAAAAAGACTGACATCATATGCAGTGTTCCATGACTAGGGTCTTCCTCCTCTAAGATTTGTCATTATAATTGCAGAGTTCACTTTTTGTTTTGTTGTCATCGTTCTTTCCATTTATGTTGTTGTAGTCATTGAATGCATTGTTATCCTGCTCCCACTTGACCTGAATTTATTTTAGTTCATATAAATTTCCTTATGCTTCTCTTTATTCATCATATTCATCATTTCTCATGACACAGCAATTTTCCATTACAATCATATTTCACAATTTGTTTATCCATTCCTTCATCAATAAGCATCTACTTTATTTTTAGTTCTTTGCTTTTACCAGAAATGCTTCTGTAATATGGAGACATCCTTTTTGTCATTAGCCTCCTAGATTTATTCCTAGCAGTAGAACCTCTGGGCAAAAACGTATAGAAATTTGAGTCAGTCTTTTAATATAATCCCAAATTTTTACCCAGAATAGTGACACATCTACCAAAAATACTAATGTATTATAAGGTGTGCCCATCTTTCCCTAAAAGGAAGGTGTTTTTTAAACCACAATTCTTAAACTTAGATGTATTCTGACACAGAGAAGACCATTAATTAGAGTTAGAAATGTTATTTAGGTGCTTTCTTTTATATTTTCAGCTGAAAGGATTGACCCTGAAGGAATGCCATAAAGAAGTAGATCAGACTTTGAAATTTTTCAGTTTGGAAGAAAAACACAATGACTTTTCATACTCACTGACTGCAAGCATGAAGCGAAAGCTCAGCATTAGCATTGCTCTCGTAGGAGACTCCAAGGTACACAAAGTGGCTAAAATGTATCCTGTCACTGCTTGATCATAGAAAAAAATCATCTAACATAAATATAACTGAACTAATCCTAATATGGAGTTTTTCTCTAAAGGAGAGCTCCCAGGATGTCCTCAATGGAGAGATACTTCCATGTTATGATTGAAGTAAGTTGACCATATGTTTGAAGTACCCATTGTTTTACTTGGTCTGACTGTAGCTTATTCAGACATTGGTGAATGCACTGCAGCAAGTGATTTAAGAGCCTTGCGCTCAGCTTTCTGGGAAATGCAAAGCAAAATCAAGGTAGGCCCCAACCACATTAAGGATCTACACATGAGGCACAGCACCATTTACTAATGTTGTGGTGCTGTCTTTCTGGCCTGCAGGTAATCATTCTGGATGAGCCTACGTCTAGGATGGACCCTATTACCAGAAGTATCACCTGGGATCTACTTCAGCAGCATAAACATGGCCATACCATCGTGCTGACCACCCACAATATGAACGAGGCTGATGTGCTGGGTGACCGCATTGCCATCATGGCCAAGGGGGAGCTGCAGTGCTGTGGCTCCTCACTCTTCCTGAAACAAAAATATGGTCTCTCCAGCTTTTTTCCTTTTTTATGCATACTTCATATCACTGTCAAACTTCCTTATGTAGCTGAGGTTTTTTTGGGGGGAATTTCTCAAAAAGGCCCTGAAAATAGAGGAAAGAGAAAGGGGAAAGGGCAGAACTGGATGTGTGTAAGCCCCCTTTCCAGGGCTCTCTAAGTCTGAAAGGACTTCAGATTTAGTTGAGAGTAAACTAACCAGAGGGTTTTTTTTCTTTTAAATTTGTTTGGCTCAGACTTTGAACAGACTGTAGGGCAAGAGGGGAGAAGGCAGCAACAAAACATGAAGAAGTAAGTTGGGTGGGTGAGTGGAGAATAGGAGAGATTGGAGCCAGCACAGCATTCTGTATGCTGAACTCTGCCATCACAGTTTCAGGGATTCAGTCCATCAAACAGCATTTATTAAGCACTTCCGATTTGCCAGGCACTGTGGTATAAACACTGGTGATACAAAGGAAGGCAAAAGGCAGTCCATGCTGTCAAGGAGCTCCCAGTCTAATAGGTGAGATGGCATGCAAACAACTATGTAGAGACAAGCTAAATGCACAAGAAGGAAGGCATTAAAATTAAAGAGAAATTTGGAAGGGTTTTCTGTAAAAGGATGGATTTTTACCTGGGATTTGAAGGAAACCAAGGAGGTCAGTAATCAGAGCAGAAGAGGGAGAGAATTCAAGGGATGGAAAATGTCCATACCTGAGATACAGAGTATATTCAAGGAACAGTAAAGGGGTATGAATGGATTGAAGAATAAATGGGCATTGGAATACAGTGTAAGGCATAAGAAGATTGGAAGGGTTGGGGGAAGGTATTTATGAAGGATTTTGAACACCAGACATTATTTTATATTTTATCCTAGGGGTGATTGGCCTTGATAACAGATTGAGAAGGGGAAAGTGATGAGAGAGTGAAGAGTTGAGGATGACATCTAGGTTGCAAGCCTTGGGAACTAGGAGGATGGGGGTGTAATAGTAATAAATAAGTTTGGAATAGAGATAGTAATAGAAAAGTTTGGAAGTGGGAAAGGTTTTGTGGAAAAGCTAATAAATTAAGTTTTGAATATGTTGATATGTCTCCGGGATATCCAGTTTCAGATATCTAATAGGCATTTGGAGAAGAGATATTTGAAATCAAGAAAGATCTTAGAGCTGGATAAGGAAATTTGAGAATCATCACTATAAAAATAGCAATTTAATTCATGGGAGCTGATGACAACACAAAGTGAAATAGTATAGATGGAGAAGAGGAGAGGGCTAAAGACAAAACCCTGCAATTTGTGGACTGTAGTTTGTCCTTTGTTCTCAAAGACAACCATGACATCAGGGAGATGATGACATGACTTGCATTGAATTGGACTTGAATGAGGGAGGGCTGTACAAAGTCATCAGCCTCATGTTCTTCAGAGTCATCTGAGTCCAGTGACCAGATAGAGATCAGGATGACTAGAGGTTAGTGGACATGATTTGGATGAAGGGCTAGCAAAGAAGACTTAGAAGATGTCACCAGATAGGTAGGCAGAGGAAGTAGTTTCCCAAAAATCTAGTGAGAAGAGAATATCAAGGAGAAAAGGGTGATCAACAGTGTTAAAGGCTACAGAGAGACCAAGAATTAAGGATTGAGAAAAAGGTTATTAGATTTAGTAAACATCTCTGATAAGTTTGGAGAGAGCAGTTTGGGTAGAATGAAAACAGAAGCCAGATTGAAAGCAGTAAGGAAGAAATTGAGAGGAGAGAAAGTCTTCTTAAGGAGTTTAGCCACAAAAGACAGGAAAGATGTGGAGTGATAGAAGGGGTGGAAAGACCAAATGAGGGCTTTTTGAGGATATTTGTAGTCAATATGGAAGGAGACAGTATTTAGGGAGAGGTTGAAGATAAATGAGAGTAGGGATGCGAAAGGAGGCAATCTGTTGGTGGAGACACAATGCAGTGGGATCACTTGTGCAGGTTTTGCCTTGGAAGGGAGAAGAGTCACTTCTTCATGTGAGGCAGTGTTGCAGTTTCATAGTATGTTGTGGCAGCACCGTTTCAAAATAATTCCGAATCAGACCACCTCTAATCTAAGTATAGGCATTTGTTGAGATTAATGTCTTTCATGAAACAGGCTAAGTTCCAAGAGGAACCAACAGCTTAATAAGACAACACAGGCAAATTTACAGTTTAATGATGCTGATTACACAACAGAAATTATGAATATTAAAAAGGCAGGAGGGATTTGCTAAGGGATTAGGTAACTGGGAGGGTCCCTTATTTGGTTCAGGATGGTCAGACATCCCTGTCGTGCTGCTTTCTGATTGGCTAGCTATTGTGGTCCTATCTGGTCAAGATGGACGGTTAGGCATTATGGTCCTGTCTTGGGCTAAGTGAATAATATGATGGGGACTGAATACAAGATTACACATCTCTTCAAATACGTGCATTAGATATGGGGACACTGACTAGCTAGGGGCAGTGACTGTACTGAATCTAGGGGCCTGTAGTGTGGTTAACGTCAGATTGTGTGGTTAAATCAGGACATTCCTACTGTTCAGTGAGGCCCATAAAGAAATTAGAATATTGTGGCTAGGGGCGTCTTTATTAGGATTCTATCAGCAGGGATGAAGGAGGAAAGAGTGGCCACAGGTACCTGGGTGATAAAAGATAAAGGAGAGGGAAGGAAGAGGGAGCTTCTGATAAGGGGCCTAATTTTATTCCCAGTAAAACATGATGCAATGTTTTCAACAGAAAGGCTAGGGCCAGGGGGAGACATGGGAGGTTTGAAGAGGGATGAGATAGAAGACCACCACTAACAGAGGCAGTCATTGAATTCAGAGCCAGGGATAGAATCCCAGGATTTGCCAGTGACTGTCAAAGATAAAAAGGGCTATGAAACTTTTTGGTTACAGTACCCAGGATCTTCTTCACTGAAAGTCAAATTCACTATTTGAACCATTGTTTGGTTCTTTGTACAACTGGTGGGCTATTTCTTTACAGCCTACTGGCTGAGTATTCATCATTTATCTCCAAATATTCATCAGGGAGTTCATCTAAATATCTTATGGATAATGAAGTGCTTGTGGTGACTTATCTTTATAAAGTCATCATCAGTCTCTGGAACTATTCTTCAAAGAGGCAAGTTGCATGATTAATATGGAAATATGTTTAATTGGATTGCACATATATAACATATCAGATTGCTTGCCGTCTTTTGGAGGGAGAAGAGAAGAAAGAAAGGGAAAAGGATTTAGAATTTAAAATCTTATCTCTTACTTGCTTGCTTGTTTGTTTGTTTTCTACCCTTCCATACCACAGTCCCTTCAAAGTATAGTTCAAACAAAAAATAAAGTGGAGGAGTTTGTGACAGTAATAACTGCCCTCAGGGAAACCTTAAAACTGTGAAGCTTAAGGAGAACTAGAAAAGGAGTTTCCCTGCCTTTAAGTTCTGCTTCGTCTCCCTTTGGTCTATTTCCAAGCTCTTTTTGAGGAGCTCCAAAAAGATCATCCACATTTGGAAACTATTTGCACCATGTGTCTCTTATTCACAAAAATTTACAATTGCTTCCTATTTCCAGCTCTATTAAATTTAACCTCCTCTATTTGATTTTTAAGGCCCTCTATAATCTGACCTAACTTTGTCTCCCCAATCTCATTTACTGAGTTGGAGAATTCTCCAGGGGGCCTGATCAACTAAGGTCCCATCTGATGAAATTTGAAAATATGATGGTCAGGAAACATAAGCAATGAAGTGAAAAAATTGTTTCTTTTTAATTTCTCCTTTAGAAGGAGTGAAGTTCTTTAGTCAATTTCTAAAGGATCATCAATGCCCCAGGGTGCCCTTTCAAAAACACTTCCTGAAGGGGCAATGGAGATAGTTAGCCAGTCAACTGCCTTATAATGCCATCAAAAAGCCAATTAAATAATTTCTTTATTCCTTCTAAAGGAGAAATGAAAAAGAATTTTGTTTTGCAGTCGTGCGCAACTCTTCAAGACACTATTTGGGGTTTTCTTGGCAAAGATACTATTGTAGTTTGTCATTTCCTTCTCTACCTCATTGTAGAGATGAGGAAACAAGCAGACTTGTCCAGGATCACCAGGTGTCTGAGACCAGATTTGAAATCAGGAATATGAGTCTTCCTTACTCCAGGCTTAGCACTATACCTCCTAGTTGCCCCAAAGAAAAAGAAACATTTCTGAATATTTCTTCTAATACTTCAATATCCATAGTTTCTGTTACCTGCCCCTTCTATCCATTAAATAGGATATATATTGAGAGAACTTAGTTGATTAAGACTCTTCTCCTCTATATCCTATTTCTCTTTATCCCTGCCCTGTTTATATCAACAGTAGACCCTTCTGTCCTACTCAAATAGGACTTTTCACTAACTGACAAAATAATATATTGTTTCCACCTCTTTGTCATTGCTCAATTTGTTATGATATCCTGGAATACATTCCTATCTCCAAATTGATTGATTGTTGATTGGTTATTATAGCAAGAAAACTTTGGAAACCAAGTAATTGTACCTGCAGTTGGAAAGAAAGTTTGAAAACTAGGCAGTTTGCTTTGGTTATATGAGTAAATCTCAAATGTAGTAACATCTCTTCATAACTAAGGGATTGTTTCCCCAGCTATATCTCTGTTCACTGTAGCATTTATTAGGTACAGGTTTTCATAACAGGAGTTTGCTTTATAGATTCATAGTTTTTTGATTATGAGAATACTAACCCTAAGTTAAAATATCTGAAGCCAGTTCCCACCTGAGGAGTAGAAGTTGAATTAGCATCATTTAGAGACCAGAAACCTGCTTTTTGCAACAACACCAAAATAACAACTTACATGTAAGTGCTGAAAGGTTTCCCCCACTGAAATTCTATCTAGATATATAATGTCTCTAGTTTACCCATAAGCAAACAGAGGTTCATAGATGTGAAGTTATTAGTTCATGATCACGTACTTGGTTCCAAATCAGTGGTGAGTGGTGGCTATAGAATTCAAATCCAAAATTCCTGATTCCATGTCTAGTTCTTTTCATAAAACAACATAGAGATTCTCCATCTCTCCTCTCCTAAGGAGCTCAACTGACTCAAATCTGTGAGGAGGACAAGTATGGGCTGTTAAAAACAATGGAATTAATTCACCTGTTTCATCTGATGTTAAAAAATATTTTTTCAGGTGCTGGATACCACATGGTTATAGTAAAGGAACTTCACTGTGATGCACAGGAAATTACCCAAGTTGTTCTTCAATATATACCAAATGCCACTTTGGAGAGTGAGTTTGGAGCTGAGTTATCTTTTGTCCTACCCAAAGAGAGTACAAACAGGTAGGAATCCAGAGCTTAATGTGTTTCTACTGCTCAGTGTTCATAGTTGCCTTTCTTGGATCGCTGAGTTTTGGCAAATGTACCATCTGATAATCTAGGAATCTTGTCATTACTGCCATACACCAAGCAAGGAGTAATCAGTAAATTGGCACTTTGGAAAGTCACACATTGAAAATTACTTCTACTGTCTTCATGGTCACATAAGAGTAGGAGTGAGGTCACAAATTTTATCCCTACCTGGATAAAAGTAAACAAAAACATTTTTAAAAAGGAGAAGGGAAAAAATTCCTAAAATATAGTACAGTTATCTCATATCGGGGGGGGGGGGGTTTAGAGGTGTGGTCAACCCTGTCATCTTGAAAATTCATGTAAAAATTTTTGGCCCTCACTCTGTACCAGAAAAGAAATCTAAATTATTATGGGATTTAAAGATAAAATGTGTTGCAATTATACAATATTATACATATATTTTATGCATTTCTGAGTTTTAAACTTTTTCTGTGTTGTCTGTTAGCCTTCACATTTCATCTGTGGCTTTGGCAAAACTCCCTCAGATTTCTCATTTAATTTCTTATGCCACCTTGCAACATACTGAAACCACAATGGGGAAAGTTGCAATTTGCAAGGTATAACTACATTCGGCTAATTATTGAGTATAATGTGAAAATTGAATATTAACCAGGATTGATTACTCTAAGAGAATTCTATTTAAGCTGAATTATAGGTGCTTCTGATTTTTCTGGTTTACTTGGTATTCTACTTTACTGAAGTCATTAATTGTCTGAATTATTTTCTTTGTTGATTCTCTGGGGTTTTCTAAGTAATCTCCATTTCATTTGTAAACTACAACAATTTCATTTCTTGGCTTGTGTTTATGCCTTTAATTTCTTTATCTTGCTTTAGTGATTTTGCTAGCAGTTTTAGAATTTTGTTAAGTAGGTATGATTTTGTTCTTGGTTTTTCTCCTTCATTTATGGCTACTCTTCTTTAGTTTCTTTGGTTCAGTGACCTTTATTTTGTCCTTCCACTATGGGTATACCTCCAGGTTCTCTTATGAGGCTTCTTTTCTCTATTCTTTTTTTTTCTCCATGATCTCTTCAGCTCCTGTGGATCTCATCTCTCTACAGATGACTACATGTATATGTCCAGCCCAAATATTTCTAAATTGTCTCTCCTAGATCTATTTTCCAGGTCAGTTGTTTTTCCACTGAGATATTTCACATTCTCTTCCATTTTGTCATTCTTTTGGTTTTGTTTTGTGATTTCTTGGTTTCTCAGAAAGTCACCGGCCTCCATCTGTTCCATTCTAATT
>CM053772.1:75035791-75087701 GCA_028658325.1 Potorous gilbertii | reverse complement strand
GAAAACCTATCTTGCAAAACAGGAAAGTGGGGGAGAAGGGGATAAGCAGGGTGGGGGGAGATGATGGAAGGGAGGGTAATGGGAGGAGAGAGCAATCTGAAATCAACACTCTTGGGGAGGGACAGGAACAAAAGAGAGAATAGAAGCAATGGGGGGCAGGATAGGATGGAGGGAAATATAGTTAATCTTACACAAAATGACTATCATGGAAGTAATTTGCAAAACTACACAGATATGGCCTATATTGAATTGCCTGCCTTCCCAAAGGGAATGGGTGGGGTGGGAGGGATGGGGAGAAGTTGGAACTCAAAGTTTTAGGAAGAAGTATTGTTCTTGCTACTAGGAAATAAAAAATACAGGTAATGGGGAATAGAAAAGTTATCTGGCCCTACAGGACAAAAGAGAAGGTGGGGACAAGGGAAGGGAGGGATAATAGAAGAGAGAGCAGATTGGTGATAGGGGAAATTAGAATGCTTGGAGTATTGGGGTGGGGGGAGGGGAAAAATGGGGAGAAAATTTGGAACCCAAAATTTTGTGAAAATGAATGTAAAAAGTTAAATAAATAAATTTAACTAAAAAAAGCTTAGAATTGGGTAAGTGGAAGCTAGTGACTCTATGATACATTAAAAATCAAATAAAATCAAAAGAATGAAAAGAATAGAAGAAAATGTGTAATAACACATTGGGGAAAACTGACCTGGAAGACAGAACCAGGAGAGATAATTTAAGAATTACTTGAGGACATGAAAGCCATGATCAAAACAATAGCGTGGATGGAATCTTTCAAGAAATGATCAACGAAAACTGCCCTGATATCCTAGAACTAGGGGGCAAATAGTCATTAAAAGGATCCACTGATCACTTCCTGAAAGAGATCTCAAAATGAAAACTCTAACCAACATTGTAGCCAAATTTCAGAATTATCAGGTCAAGGAGGAAATACTGTAAGCAGCCAGAACCAATTCAAATATCAAGGAGCCACAGTCAGGATTACATGGGACTTAGTAGTTTCTGCACTGAAGGATCAGAGGGCTTGAAAAATGATATTTTAGATGGCAAAGGAGCTTGGATTGAAACCAAGAATCAATTACCCAGCAAAATTGAGCATAATATTTGAGGGGAAAAGAAATAGTCAATGAAATAAGGAACTTTCAAACTTTCTTGATAAAAGACCAGAGCTGAACAGAAAACTTGATCTTCAAATATAAGACTCATAACAAGCATCAAAGGGTAAACAGGAAAGAAAAAAAACATGTTATTTAAGAAGATTTAAACTGCTTTCCCCACAGAGAAATATGATACTTGTAACTCTTGAGAACTGTATCCCTATTAGGACAGTTAGAAGGAGTATCTTCATATAGAGTATGAGTATAAGTTGACTTTTATGTGATGATATAAAAAAGTTAAGGGGTGAAAAAAAAGATTATACTCAGAGAAGAGAAAAGTGAGAGCCAGAATGGGTAAATTATATCACATGAAGACGTGTGAAAGACCTGTTACAGGAAAGGGAAAGAAGGGAGGGTGTGAGCATTGTTTGAACCTTACTCTCATTGGTTTTGACTCTAAGAGAGAATAACATACACACTCAGCTGGGTAGAGAAACTTATTTTACACTATAGTGCAGTAGAAGGGAAAGGGTCTGAAAGAAAAGGAAAGGGGGTGCTGACAGAATAGAAATTAGAAGGGAGGCAGAAGTCGGAGGGAAAAGGGAAAAGAAAAAGAGGGCTGAAAGTAGGGCAGATAGAGGAAGGTGGCAGTCAGAAGCAAAACTCTGGTGAGAAGGGACAGGGTGAAAGGAGAGAGAAAAGTATAAACAAGCAGGGAAAGAGGATGAAGGGAAATACAGAGTTAGTAATTGTAACTGCAAATGTGAATGGGATAAATCCTATAAAACAAAAATGGATAGGAGAATGAATTAAAAAACATAATCTTGCAATATGTTGTTTACAAGAAATACATTTGAAGCAGAGACAAATGCTAGAGCAGAATATATTATGAATCATCTAAATTAAAGGTAGCAATAAGCAGGGGTAGCAATTTCAGACAAAGCAAAAGCAAAAACAGACCTAATTAAAATAGATAAGGAATGAATCTATATCTTGCTGAAAGTATCAAAGAGAATGAATCAACACTCTATATGTATGCACCAAGTGGTATAGCATCCAAATTCTTAGTGAAGTTAAGGGAGTTACAGGAAGAAACAGATAAGCAAAACTGTACCAGTGGAGGAACTCAAACTCTCTCTCTCAAAACTAGATGAATCTAACCACAAAATGGTTATTTTTAATGTTTATTAGCAAAATGTTTATTGTTTAAGAAAGAAGTTAAGGAGGTGAACATAAAATTGAATATAAAGGAAGGGATAAAAAGGAAGATACTTTTTTCTCAATGGTACACGGCACCTACACAAAAACTGACCATGTATTAGGGCATAAAACCCTCACAATCCAATGCTGAAAGGCAAGCATATAAAATGCATCCTTTTCAGATCATGATGCAATAAAAATTATGTATAATAAAAGGTCATGGAAGTAGACAAAAGATTAATTGGAAACTAAATAATCTAATCCTACAGAATAAGTGGTTCAAATAATAAATCACAGAAACAATCAATAATTTCATCCAAGAGCATGACAATAATGAGACATCACACCAAAACTTTTGGGATGTGGTCAAAGCAGTTCTTAGGAGGAAACCCCCCAATTAAAAATACCAAATTAGAAATTCTGAAAGCCGAAGGAGAGATTAATAAAACTGAAGTTAAAAGACTATTGAACTAATAAAGAAAAGAGCTGGTTTATGAAGAAGTAATAAAATAGATAAACTTTTGGTTTCTTTGATTAAAAATAAAGAAAAAAACAAATTTCAATTCTAAAGCTTTTGAAGCATGTAAATTTAATGCTGAAATTTCTTTGCTACGCTTCCATGATATTTTCTCTCCTTTATTTATATTTTGAATTTTTATTTTTTGCTTTTTCTGATATAATTGCTATGCCTGTTGGTTTTTTATTCAGTTGATACATAATAAACTTTGTTTTAATCCCTTATTTTAATTCTGTGTCTTTGCTTCTTTAGGTGTGATTTTTTTAAGTAATAAAAAGTGAGATTTCGTTTTATTATCCAATCTGTTGCTCTCTTTTTTAACTGGATTCTTTAACCCAAAGGTCCCAAACTCAAACAGAAACATCCCTGAGGGCTGCATACTAACTTAGAAAATCACATTATCTATGTTATATTACATTTTCATTTTGTTAAACATTTTCCAATTGCATCTTAATTTGACTCCCCTCAGGAATTGTGTAGGCTGCTTGCTGCCTTTGGGGCATGAGTCTGACACCTCCAGTTTAATCCATTTATGTCTATAGTTATAAGAGTTAGGTTTAGAAATTTCTCCATTTGTCTCTAATACTGTTTTTTTCTAAATTTAGGATTTTTGTTCCTCTTCTTCTTTGAAGAAAATACTTTGTCTCTTCAATTATTTTTTACTTAATCTACATTAAGGAAACTGTATTCTCACCATCTCTCTTCCTTTCAATTTTAAATTTCTCCATCCTTTTCATATGTTGCCTTTTCTCTATTTTGGAATTCTACTCAATTCTGTTTCCTATTTCTTCATTTTATCCAGTTATCGAATTTCTTTTTCTAAGTAGTTTATAACTAAAATTCCCCCTTCTTTTCCTCTCCTGAAATAGTATTTGGGATTTTTCCCTTGGACCTTTTTCAAAAAACTATTTTCTCTTCTTATTCTCTTTATTAATCCTCTTTCCCATCTATTTTAAACTTTTATTCTCTGATTTGTTTCTTAAACTTATTTATTCCTTCTTTAGTCTCTTTCTTCCTCATTAAATCAAAGTTTCTAAAGTATCTACTTTGCACTCTCTTCTAATAATTTCCATATTACTGCCTTCTTAGATCTTGTCCTTTTTTCCGTTGAGCACACTTTTAAAATGATCAATCTTTGCAGAAGATAGAAAAGATAGCAATATTGCCTCATGGTAGAAATTTTTCTGTGTCTCAAATTGCAAACAATTTCTACTCCTTGACCTCTGCATAATCATTTTCTTTCCCATTTGCCATGAAATTTCCTCTATGTGCTCATGTCTTCCTTTTGAATGTTAGTTGCTCCCAGGAGCTCTGATTACCCTTCTCCTGAAGCAGGATAATAAGAGAGAGACAAAGATGTGAGTAAAAATAAAGAATAGGAGGTTTAACGCTTCCTTGAAGGGAGTAGTCTAAGCACTATCCCTGCAGGTATTCCCATTATAAAGTCCATCTACCCTTACAGAATATATCACTTATCTCTCTACTGAATCAAGGTTTCCCTTTATTTCATTTCCTCCATTTTCCACTCACTGATCCCCTGATAGCCCCTCTTTCCTCAGATATTATAAGTATTATTTTCTCTTCATTGTTTACCACTGACTTGATAGGGATATACTATACATTCCTTCTAACTTCCATTTCCCGTCTCCTTTTATGCACCTTTCCATTCTACAGTTAAATCTCTCAAAGACAATAATTCCTTTATAGACTGTGAATTTGGGGACTTGGGCCATATATTGTTTCAAGCCTTATGTCCTCAAAGCCTTCTTCTATTTAAGTTACTCTACCGTTGTTATCTCCTTTTGTATTTTTAGAAAGAAATCACTTAATCATCTACTGTTATTTTCTTATTGCTATTGTCTCCAATTCCACTGGTTTCTTTCTCTTTCTAATTTTTTTTCTTTAAATAGTCACTAGAAATAGGGCCATTTATTCAATTATTTACCTTTTGTGCTTCTATTGTCTGAGGTTCTGGCAAGTTCAATAATATTCTCATTTTTAGTGTGGGGTGGGATGAGGACGGTTAATGCCTCAAAGGATTTTTTATTAAATAGCAATTTTTTTTTCACAGATGATTAGGCTCAGATTTGAAGGATATATCCTTTTAGTTAGCATTGTTAGCACTTTGGCATTTCAAAATATATTATTCCATTTTCTTCTGTGGTTTCTCATGGCAGGAAAATAATCTTGTATTATTTGAATTTCCTTTCTTTTCTATTTTAAGGTCTTTCTCCCTTTAAAGGTGATGTATTGATTCTTTTGATTGATTGTTTTCTGTGTTCAAAAGTTATGGGCAGTTTTCTATTTATTTCTTACATTATAGTGTTCAGGGTTTTTGAACTGTGTTCTTTTACGAGACTTTTGATCCTTAAACTCTCTATGCATCCCATCTTTGAGATTAGTAATTTTTGCTTATGTGGAGATTGTGCTCTTTTAACATTATTGTTTTTGCTTCTCCTCTTTCAGATTGTCTGTCACGTTGATATATTTTATTCCCAATAAGCTGTTCTCTCTTTTGTTTTAGTAGGTTTGCCACTATGGATTCAAGTTTTTCTATTTTGCTATTTAGTTCTGCTATGATAGCTACAAATTCTGTTTGCATAATTTTTATTTTTCTCTTGACCAATTTGAGAAATATCCTATGGCTATTCAGTGCTCTTTTCAGAATCCACAAGGTCCTCTGACTCATCAAGTATTGGGTTCAATTTCTTTTTTCTTGCAATATTTATTCAAAACTGGTTGAACTTCTTCAGATATCCCAGTGGCCATCTTTCTGTTTTAATATGTCCCCTTCTGTTTTAACTGCTTGTGCTCAAAGTTTTTAACTTTTTTTTCTCCTCAGATTCCTGGCAATTTTAGTTTTTTCCCCTTTTATTTCTTATCATTCACTTCCTTCCTTCTTCCCCTTTGATGGTCCTTCTGCCAAGAATCTCAATGGTCTTTCAGTTTCTTCCTGTGTTGGAACATTCACAGATGCCAGTTGCTTTTCCTTTTTTAGCTTGGTGCAGCCCCCTCCACACCCTGGCATCCTATCTCAATTCCATCTCTTCTTTACTTCTCTGCCTGAGTGCTATGCTGCTGTGGAAATAGAATACTTCTATTTATCTATCCTATACTTCCACACTCTTGGTAGGATTGAGAAGGGACAGCTGACGTTTGCTGCTTGTTTCCACAGAATAGTGGAGTAAGGAGAGAGACATGGTGTACTTGCAGAGACATATGAAATAGCAGAAAGGAAATTGCTGAGTTGATCCCAGAGCACAAAACCCTGAGAGCTAAGTGTTGGACTAGCAGAGCAAAGAGTGCTCAGTGAGCAGGCTAATGGTCCATCTTCCCTGTTGTTAATCAGGTTTCTTCCTCTTAGTTTCCTTGGTGTCTTGGGCTCTCATGAAAGATGAAATCACTTTACCTCTTCCACATAATTCTTATTTTGAGATATTATGAGAGAGCTGTGAGAGCCAGAAAAAATATCTAATCCTCAATTTTGTTGTTCATGTGATCCTTTCAAATATTATCAGCTGAAACAATAGATTTTTCTTATGTTTCAAGAGTAGTTCATGTAAAAGGCATACTTTTGGATGCTACTTTCTAATGCATGCGTCCATCCTATTCCATTTTATGGGTGGATTCATCTGATTCATTCACAGCTGTCCTTCTTAACTGTCTATTCCTTCTACCTTATTCTCTCACTTATTTTTTCCTCTTTGCCCCAGCCCATACTCTTTTTAAAAAGGAATATGCTTTGCACCAATTATCAATTTCTCTTCTCTTTCTCTCAGAGACCCTGATCACAGATTGTTTTGCTTTCTGTTACTTCCTTTGAACTCATAACTGAGGAGTTTATTTTGCTTACGACTAATCACTCCCTGAACCTGTCCTGTCCCTTATTTCTCCCCCTTCTTATTCTCTCAAATTTTCTTATTGAGTTGAATGTATCTCTATAATAAACACTTTATGATAATCTGAATTTCTTCCCTTTCCTTCTGGATGCTTGCAACATCTTTACCTGCATCTGGAAGCTCTGTATATTTTGCCTTGAAATTTCTGGGAATTTCTCTCTCTCTTTTGTCAAGGGGGTGACTAGTAGATTTTTCCCATTTTTAATTTGCCCTCTGGTTATAAAACTGGTCTGGACAATTTTCATTGATGACTTCTTGATATATGATACCAGGATCTTTTTTTGAGTTATGGTTTTCATGTAGTAGTGATTCTCAAAAGTGTTTTCTCCTTGACCTGAACTATAGGTCAGTTTGGTTTTTCTTTTTGATATACCTTATATTTTCTTCTATTTTTTAGTATTTTGATTTTGTTTTAATATTTCTTGTTTACTCATGGAGTCATTAACTTCTGATTTACCTAGTCTAATTTTCCAGTTTGAAACTTGGATTAAGATTTTTTGTACCTCTTTTACTAATAAACAACTGAATCTCCTCCCAAATCTTTCTTCTCTCATTTATTGATAACTCCTTTCATCTATTTTAATTGAACTTCTGAATAGGTTATATTTTTTTCTTGAAACATAGTTTGTTGATGCTCTAGAGTTTTGTTTTCTCCTGCTTTGTGTTTTGGAAGTCCCTATCTGCATGAAAGCTCTTTATCACCAGTAACATTTTTAGTTTACTCATTCTTTCAGCCTTACTTCTTGAATTTCTATGCATCATGTAATCAGAAATGCCGAGGCCTTGTTTGATCCTAATCCATACTGTCTGATGTCCTGCCTCTGTTTTCTCTTGAGGGCCATATTCAGGGATCTCAGTTGTGGTTCAGATCAAGAAAATGCAAACTTTTAGCTTATCCTATGTACTCTGATCAGCTTGTGGTCTGATTGCTGTCTTCCTGACCTGAGGGCACAAATTGACCCCAGGTTATGTCTTGGAGACACAACCTTAGTTTTAGCTCATTTGGAGCTTTAGTAGACAAGTGCTGGTCCCAGCCCCTGATAAATAGCTGGCTAGTTATGCAGATTGAGACCAACAGAATTTCAGGCTAGTCCCTGGTCTATGCTCCCTGTTCTGGTTTTTTAGCTGGTGGTCTGAGCATCAGGGTCAGAGATGGATCTGTAGAGTTACCTTTACTTTTACACTCCCTTTTCATTATCTTCTACAGTTATCACTTCTCCATCACGACACTGTAGTTTCGATATTTCATGAGTGAACATAAGAAATTAAATGGGAATTTGGGGGCCATTTTGTGGACTCCCCAGACAACACACAAAGTCCAACAGAGGGCACAAAAAAGTTTAGAAATTCAGAAATGCATAAAACACATGGATAATATTGTATAAGATCAATCTATTTTATCTTTTAATAGCATAATAATTCAGATTTCTTCTCTATCACAAAGGAAGGGCCAAAAAAATGTTATACAGATTTTCCAGATTGCAGGGGTGCCATTCCCCTAACCCTCATGAGAAGAAAGGGATAAATGTCATTGGTCTCACTGCCTCAGGTTTCTCCGTACTCCAGTCCATCCTCTATACAATTCTCAAAATGATCCTCCTGAAGCACCGATCTCACCACACTGCCCCTTTACTCAGTAAAATCCAGAAGCTTCCTATTACCTCTAGGATAAAATATAAAATATTTACTTGAAACTTAAAGCTCTCTACAATCTGGCCCTTTCTATATTTCTTACACTTTATTCTCTTCAGCTCCAAAATCTAACTACAGTGTCCTACCTAATGCTCCTTGAACATGGCAGTCAATCTCCTGACTGAATCTTTTCCCAGTTATTCCTAATGTCTGGAATGTACACACTCCTCATGCCTTGCTTTCCTTTGAAAATTTAGCTCAATTTCAACTTTTGCAAGAAACTTTTCTTTCCATCTTCTCTGAATGTATCTTTTGTGTATATTATTACATGCACGTTGTTCTAATCATTAGAATATAAGCTGCTTGAGGATTGAGAGGGAGGTTTTGGCTTTCTTTTTATCTCTAGCACTTAGCACAGTTCCTCAAAAATATCAAGCACTTGAAAAGTTTGTGTGGGGTTCCAAAATATTTTCTTGGACCTGGTCCCTTGCATCTCTCTATTTTGCTAATTTTTCGTTATCTTCTTCAGTTCCCATTAACTCCTGGTTCTTGCCTACTAAAAATTTTAATTATCTACCTTGTGATATTTGTGTCTTTTTTGATTCCCATCTGCCTGACTAGCATTTAATTCACTCTTTTCCCAAACTTTGGTAACTGTATCTGTTTTCCCTTTTGCATTCTAAGGTTTCTAATTGTATCGCTTATATTTGTATCCACTTTGATCTTTGGGTGCCTATGTATCATTTTATGATGATCCTTTCCTCAAACTTCTATTTAAACAAGCTTCTGGATAATAGACTTGCTGGCTATTCAGGTTTCTTTAGACTCTTATCCCACTTACACTACCCTTATTCTCCCAGTACCAGCTACCTATGATTTCAACATTGACAATAACAACAAAACAAACAAACAGGAATTGAAAGAGAATGCACAGTTTTCACCCCCCTCCCCTCACTGGGGTCATTAATTCCTCCATTTTCCCACAAATGCTTATACTCACTATCAACGTATAGTTCTTCCAGACAAGAAGTTTGAAGTCTCTGAACCACTTCATTCTTCTATCCGAAGCCAAAACTCACCATTAGTCTGAGATGAAACAAGATACATTTAGGACTCATAAATACATACATATACTTGCACATGTAAGCATATGAATATACAGACAGTAACAGAAATATTCTTATACTATCCTTTCCTCTTTGTCTTCTTCTTTAAAGAAAAAGTTTTGTTATCTATCCTGGAAAGATAACCAAAATAAAGGGACTCCATTCTTTTCACTGTTCACTCATTCAACAAATTAATAACCTACAATATAACATTCATATGTGCTTAAACTTTGAGGTAGATACCCATTTCTGAAATAAAGAAATTGTAGTAAAGAAGTTAGGTAAATTGCAAAGATTACAAAACTAAGTAACTGTAAGAACAATCACTGCAGCACACCTGAGAAATGCTGCTGTGAATAGTTTTAAGGTCTAATCACGTAGTATAATGAACTCTCTATTTATTCAGCAATAAACTAAACATTGTTCAATGAAGTAAAGCATAACACTCATAACAACATCCTTAAGTAAAATATGTCATCTAATACATAAATGTGTCTCATAACACTCAGTATGTCATATGGCATATAGGAGATCATGATATCCCCAAAGTCAAGTGGTCCTATGTTAGGGTCTCCCCTAGCAGGGCATATCCTTAAGGGGTAGAAGAAAATACCACACCATCCACCCCTAGGTCACTGAAAGAACAATCTCCTTAATCAATACACAATCATCCAAGAAAGGCACCTCTCATCTTGACTCAAGGCTGACTTCCAAACTCTTGGCCCCTCCACTGTGGGCCACTCCCAGCTCTTGCCTGGGTTCACACACACAGGCAACTCTCTCCTCCTGCTCCTTGTCTCAACTCATTGGGACTGTTCCATTCCAAACCCTTCCTGCTTCTGCCTATCAGCAGGCTCCAGTGGATCCCACCCACATCTTCTGTTTCTAGAAAAACAAAATTTAATAGGGCTATAACAATATTTATACACATTACCAGCACCATCATCTCCATTCACTCATAAGGACCAACAGACAGGACATCTGCCTGAGAAACAACACAGATCAACAGATAAGACTCCTGTCTAAGAAATCAACACAGACCAAGAGACAGGGCTTCTGTCTGAGAAATTAACACAGATCAACAGAGTGCCAACATCACAAACACTTTTTCTGTTAGACCTCCCCACAAACAAATTCCCCTAGTCTCCTCATGCTCGTTTCTCTCTCTTAGCTCTGCTTCTCTCTCTAGTTTCTACTGTATACATGTATAGACACACATATATTCACACATATATTCACACATATACACATATATGCATACATATATACATAACATACACATGTATATATGTGTATGTGTGTGTGTGTGTGTGTGTGTGTGTGTGTATGTATATATACTGTTTCCAACCAAAGACTCTTGATTCAATGAAAGGAAAGACTCAATCAAAGACATTTGATTGGTTAAAACTCAATCCAGAAAAACAGCAAAAAATCCTACTTTGCTTGTTGTTACAGTACCTAAAATAAGATTCTGACTCAGAGTTTCTTGAATTCAAGTCTTTCAATAACTTGTATTTGTATGATGTTCTAAGGTCTGCAAATATTTTAGGTACTTTAAAACTATCATGTGATCTGATTCTCACAATGACCCTATGAAGCAGATGCTATTATCATTCTCATTTTTTAATAAGGAAACTAGGGCTCAGAGAAAACTGATCACACAGTAAAAAAAAAAATTCCTGAGGCAGGATTCAAAGCAAAATCACATCTACACAGTGCTTTACAGTTCACAAATACTTTCTTTACAACAGTACTAGTTATAGACTAAACCTGCATCCTAAGAGCCAAACTAGCTAAATAAAAAGCGGTCATGCTCTACCTGAATCATGCAATTAATTCTTTGGCTATGATAAACTATGAGACAATAAACAAAGGCACTCACTTATAAATAGCCCCCTGCTGTTTCCACATTAATTGTGATGGAAAAGTTAGTAGAGAACACAAAGAATTAACAAATTTTTAGGCCATCTATAAACTTTAGCAGTAGGTCTATAAATGTCAGATCATTAATAGCCAATCAACCAAAATACCAGTGGAAGAAATAAAGCACACTAATATTGACATTCTTATTATAAATGAAGGCAAGAAAACCCAGTTTCAAGTAAATGGAAAGATACTGGCTCACAAGACCAGAGATTTAGATTTATAAGTGGCCTTGAAGACCTCCTAATTCACTCTACTCATTCTACAAATGACAAAACTGAGTCCCAAATAAGAGAAATGAGTTGTCTGAAGTTGGTAAAGTTGGAATTTGAACCCCAGTCTTCTAACTCCGAAATAAATTCTCTTTGCACTTTAAGGCTCACTAAATCAATTCAGCAATTCTTTATCGCTTACTGTTTTAAGGCATTCTGTTAGGCCTTGAAGATATGAAAATAAATCAGTCCTTATCCTCAAGGAGCTAATATTATACTGGGGGTATATGGCATACACAAAGATAGGAGAATATAAATACATTTAAAATTACATAGAGTAGTTTTTTAAAAGGAGAGGGAAGGGAGTGCATGTAGTGCAGCCCAGGAAGTGCAGAGTGCAGCCCGATGTGGCAGGGACACGACTTCAGGGAGCCACTAGGAGCAGCCATTCTCAGACTACTCAACCCACAAACACCACAGAAAGCTTAAAAGGTCAGTGGGAGGGCTCAGTTACCCAGGAGAGGGGAGCATGGTCTGGACGCCACTACAGCAGCAGCAGCCACTGCAGCTGCAGTTTCCATTTTTGGAGCCTTCCTCCTAGAGCCCCTGGAGGAATTGAGCAGCTGATCTGAATCTCAACCCTGAGTGGCAGCTCTGGGGGACCTCAACCTAAAGCCTCTGAGAAAACTGAGCAGCTGATCTGAATCTCAGCCCTGACCTTGGCCCCAACAAAGAACTCAAAAGTCAAATAACTGGCTAGGAAAATGCCCCCAAAAGGGAAAAGAATAAGACAATGGAAAGTTACTTTCTTAGTGAGCAGATATTTTCTTCCATCCTTTCAGATGAGGAGGAAGAATTTAAGTCTTCAAAGGCTTAAAAGTCAAGGCTTCTGCATACAAAGCCTCCAAAATAAATATGCAATGATCTCAGGTCAAAAAAGATTTTGAAAATTGAGTAAGAGAGGTAGAGAAAAAATTGGGAAAAGAAATGAGAGAGATGCAAGAAAAACATGAAAAGCAAGTCAGCAGTTTGCTAAAGGAGACCCAAAAAATGCTGAAGAAATTAACACCTTAAAAAAACAGACTAACTCAAATGGTAAAAGAGACCAAAAAAGCCAATAAGGAGAAGAATGCGTTAAAGAGCAGAATTAGTCAAATGGAAAAAGAGGTTCAAAAGCTTACTGAAGAAAATAGTCCTTTAAAAATTAGAACGGAGCATATGGAAGTTAATGATTTTATGAGGAACCAAGAAATTACAAAACAAAATGAAGACAATGTGAAATATCTCATTGGAAAAGCAACTGACCTGGAAAACAGATCCAAGAGAGACAATCTTAAAATTATGGAACTACCTGAAAGCCATGACCAAAAGAAGAGCCTAGACATTGTCTTTCATGAAATTATCAAGGAAAACTGCCCTGATATTCTAGAAGCAGAGGGTAAAATAAATATTGAAAGAATCCACAGATCACCACCTGAAAGAGATCCCAAAAGAGAAACTCCTAGGAATATTGTAGCCAAATTCCAGAGTTCCCAGGTCAAGGAGAAAATATTTCAAGCAGCTAGAAAGAAACAATGCAAATATTGTGGAAATACAATCAGGATAAGACCTGCAGCTTCTACATTAAGGGATTGAAGGGCTTGAAATATGATATTCCAGAAGTCAAAGGAACTAGGACTAAAACCAAGACTCACCTACCCAACAAAACTGAGTATAATACTTCAGGGGAAAAACAGTCTTTCAGTGATATAGAGGACTTTCAAGCATTCTTCATGAAAAGATCAGAACTGAATAGAAAGTTTGACTTTCAAACACAAGAATCAAGAGAAGCATGAAAAGTTAAACAGGAAAGAGAAATCATAAAGGACTTTCTAAAGTTGAACTGTTTACATTCCTACATGGAAAGATAATATTTGTAACTATTGAGACTTTTTTCAGTATTTGAGTAGTTAGAGGGATTATATACACACAGAAACACACGCACACACATGTATATATATACATATATACACACACACATACACACACACATAGACAGAGAGCACAGAGTGTGTTGAATAAGAAGGGATGATATCTAAAACAATAAAATTAAGGGGTGAGAGAGGGAGGAGAAAGGGAAACATGGAATGGGACAAATTATCACTTATAAAAGAGGCAAGAATAAGCTTATTCAATGGAGGAGAAAAGGGAGGAAGTGAGAGAGAAAAAGTGAAGCTTACTCTCATCACATTAGACTTACAGGAGGGAATAACATGCTCACTCAATTTGATATGAAAATCTGCTTACACCACAGGAAAGTAGGGAAGAAGCAGACAAGTAGGATGAGGTAGATGATAGAAGGGAGGGCAAATGGGATAAGGGAGTAATTAGAAGTAAACATTTATGGGGAGGGACAAAATCAAAAGACAGAATATAATAAATGGGGAGGGCAGGATGGAGGGAAATTAATTACTCTTACACAACATGCTATTATGGAAGTCTTTTGAAAAACTATACATGTATAGCCTATATTTGAATTGCTTGCCTTCTCAGTGAGGATAGGTGGGCAGGGAGGAAGAAAGAAAAGTTAGAATTCAAAGTATTAGGAATGAATGGTGTGAAACGTTTTTGCATACAGAATACTGGAAAATAAAAAATATGGTAATGGGGTACAGAAATCTATTTTACCCTACAATAAAGACAGAAGATGGGCACAAGGAAAGAATGCAAGATGTTATGGGGTACGGGAGGGGACAGATGGGGAGAAAATTTGGAACTCAAAATTTTGTGGAAATGAATGTTGAAAACTAAAAATAAATAAACATTTTTTTAAAAAGAGAGAGAAACAACAACTGGAATGTTCAGGAAAGGTTTCATGTAGGAGCTGGCAGCTGGTCTATATGCTCTCTCAAATTTGGCTAGAGGTTCTTAGAAGCACACACAAAAAGGGAATACAAATAAGAAGCTGTTACAATAATCCAGGTAACAGGTGGTAAGGTCCAGAACTGAGGTGGTGGTCAAATGAGTGGAAAGAAGGGAATTCAATGTAAAAGGTATTAGGAAGGTAGAAGCAATACAATTTGGCAAATGACAAGACATGAGGAGTGAGAGCCTTTGGGTTTGTCAGAAACAGACAGGTTTGTAATAAGAAACTAGAATGGGGATCATTCAGCTGTTAGAGGAGTTATACAGAGGAGTTATCACAAAGAGTCACACCAGGTCCCATTATTCTGAGTCACTCTTCTCATTCTATCTTGAGATACCAGGTCACTGATCAATCTATCTTGCGATATCAGAAAAGGCCATGAAGAACCAGTACTCAATCTCAAATATATAAGGGAGCCTAATCTTGGGAGGTGGAGGTCACTGTGGGACTTTTACCTCCCTGAGGGACCCATGGAGAGGACATGCAAGATTAACAAAAATAAAAATAACTCTGAGTGAAAGAATGGAAGGAGAATAAAAACACAGAAGAAAAAGTGGTAAACCTGCAAGAAAAGTACTCCTTGAAAACTAAAACAGACCAAACTAATACCATTCAATGACTCCATGAGTCAGCAAGAAATATAAACACAAAATCAAAAGATTTAAAAATAAAATGTAGGAATTTTTATGTCAAAAACAACCACCTGAAAACCAGGGCAGACCAAAAAGAAGTCAAGGAAAGGTGCCTGGGCCATGCCAATAAAATAAAAATGACAATATTACCAAAATTAATTTATACTTTTAATACTACAAACAATTAAATTACTCAGAGGATACTTTGCAGAGCTTGGTAAAATAATAACAAAATTCATTTGAAAAAAAGTTTTAGAATATCAAAGGAAATGATGAAAAGTAAGGATGAAAGGGGAACAGTACTTCTAGACCTCAAACTATATTATAAAGTAGGAGTCATTGAAATAATCTGGTACTGGTTTAAAAATGGAAAGCTAAACCAATGGAAATGACTAAACAAGCAAAATTTAGAAACAACAGAACTCAACAACCTAGTGTTTGAGAAAGTAGAAATCATTAAGCTATCTAGGGAAAATTCTCTGTTTGATCAAAATTGCTGGGAAAACTGAAAACCAATCTGGAAAAAATTAGGTTTAAATACCTCACACCACACTCCACAATAAATTCTAAATGTATACATGACTTGAATATAACATTAATACTATGAATAAAAGAAGAGAAATAGATCGTGTAGTTTTAACATTTATGGGTAAGAGACACAATCTTAAACAAACCAGAGAGGCAATTACAAAAGAAAACCATATAACTTCACTTGAAACTGAAAAGCTTATGCACAGACATTAATGAATTTAGGGTAATAAGGTAAATATTTGAATGGAAAAAATATCTTTGTATCAAATTTCTCTGACAAAAGTCTGATATTGATACATATATATGCATGCATATGTGTACACACACATATTTGTGTGTGTATGTATAAGACTATTAGCCATTTCCTCAACAGATAAATGATCAAAGTTTAAAAACAAGCAGTTCTCAAAGAACTATGGAAAATGAATCAGTATCAACACTAAACAAATGCAACAAATAGCCTAAAGACCAAAATTTCAGAGGAAAATTGAAGTGGACTGAAGTAGAAAATAGTAAAACAATAATAATTTACTTTCTCAGACTTTGATAAACCTTTTTAAAAATTAAAGACTTGAACAAGACTTTAGAAAAGTTAGATGTGACAGGCCTCTACAAATTACTTAATGGGAATATAAAAGAGTATCAAAACATTTTTAAGCTATGAAGGGCACCTTCACATAAATTAGTCATGTACTAATGAATAGAAACCTTGAAAATGTAGGAATGCAAAAATTAAACAGATGTATTATGTACCACAATACAATAAAAAAATTCAATAAAGATCTTTGAAACAAAGATTAAAAATTAACTGGACACTAAATATCTTAATCGTAAACAATGGGTGGATCGGAGAACCAATAATTTCTTTAAAGAAAGTGACAATGGGATGAGGATACATCAGAATTTTGGGGATGCAACAACCAAAGTTTTACTCAGAGTAAAGTTTTTATCTCTTAATACTATTATCAGTAATATAAAGAGCAGATCAATGAAATTGACATGGCACAAACAAATTAAAAAATGAAAAAAATTAAACTCAATTTAAAAAAAACTAGAAATTCTGAAAAAATTCAAAGAAGAGATTAACAAATCTGAAAGCAAAAGAACTACTGGATTAGCATTGTTTTTTTAAAAAAAAGGTATTGGCTTTAAAACCAACAGGATGAATGATCAGCTAACTTAATTATAACAAGAATAAAAAGAATTGCCAATATAAAATTTTTTGAGGTGATTCACAACCAACCAAGAAAAAATAAATTATTAAGAATCAGTTTATCCAATGATATAACAATACATTTGACAACATAAAAGAAATGCATGAATATTTACAAAAACATAGACTCTATTCAGATAAACAGAACAAGAAAAAGAGGACAACATAATCTTAGGAGAAAAATATAAACAGGTCATAAATTAACTCCCAAAGGAAAAAAACTTAGGATCAGATGGATTTAAAAGCAAATTCTACCAAACATTTGAAGAAAAATTCTAATATTACTTAAAGTCTTTGGAGAAGAAAGCCTCCTACAAAATTCCTTCTACTAAGAGTTAAAACAGTGAAAGAAAATTATAAACCAGTTCTTCTAGACAAAATTAATGCAAAAAATTAAACATACTATCAGCAAGGAGATACAACAACATATCACAAAGTCTGTACATTTAACTAGGCTGGATTACATCAGAAATGCAGGGCTGATTCAGTCCTAGGGAAATTATAAGCATATTTGGGCATATTAATTATAATAACAAGCACCATACGATTAATTAAGAGATGCAGAATATTTTTTTGATAAAATGCTCAATCCAGTTAAAAACAGTACGAAGCATAAGAATAAGGAAATCTTTTCTTAATATAAGTAGTATCCAAAACCGAGCCAACATTATTTTGAAGGTGGATAAACTAAAAGTCTTCCCAATAACATAAGCAATAAAGGATAATCATTATCACAATTAAAAGGAAATAGAATTGTTTTTTATAACAACATGATAAGAAAAAAGTTGTGAGAATGAGCACAGGCAAAAAGAGAATGAAATTATTCCTTTTGCAGGCAACATTAATGTAGCTACTGAGAGAACACTAGAGAATCTAATAAACTAACAATTAACAACTTCAGGATAAAACATAAACATACAATTAGTGAATAGAAAAGAATGGAATAATGTGTTCTGAAGACTAAAGGAGCTCAGAAGGTTATCCAGGTGACCTACCCCTGAAAATGTAAGCTTAAGTATACTGAGAAAAGGCAGATATTCAATTATAAAGAAACATTCAATGCATTCACAGAAATAAATTCAAACCTGAAAAGAATTCTTGCTTCCAGAACACCTGACAACAGAAATGTAGAAGGGATGAAAGAATGTGGCACCCAATGTGTCTTACAGCTACAGAGAGACCACCCAAAGGGTGATGGTGGAAATTGACTAGGGGTGGGTAAAGGGGATCTATATTGGATATCCTGGAAATTTTTTTCCCTAGAGGAATACAGAGACCAGGGACTAGATAATTATAGGGGTCATGAGAAAGAGAACCAAGTTCAGACAGAAAACAAGAATAGATAATTAAGACAGTAAGAGAAATCCTCTCTGCAAAGTAGTAGTACAAGAAAAATAAAATTTAAGTAACTAATGAACAAAACTGGATGAAGAGGAGACAGAATTTACTTGACTATGATGGAAAACAAGGCAAATAAATAAGATGTGAAAGGAAAGGGGGCAATAAACAGGTGGGTGCTGGTACTGACAGGAAAAGTCAATAAAACTAGGGTCATCTTAAAAAAAGATTTAGGGTAAATTAACTGAAAGAATAGAATAACACTGTACATACAGCAGAATAAGAACAAATAACTTGAAAAAATCCAATGCTAGAGAAAAATTGATAAAAATATAAACCTAAAACGAGCCAATAAAAGGAAAAAGAGCAACAGATTGGAAAAGAAAACAAAGCTCTACAATCTATACCTTACAAGAAATACATTTCTTAAAAGAGAAAGAGAGAGAGAGATACAAAATAAAACAGAGGAAAGAATTTTTTTTTTACTATGCATCAAATGGATCCAAAAAATCAAGTTAAAATTATACTACAGTAGCAAAACAAAAACAAACTTTCAAAAGCTAAAAAGGCATAAACAGGGAAATTTCATTCTGCTGAACAAAAACATAGACAACACATCAATATCAGAATTAAACTTCCAAGCTTTAAATGCACCCAAATTAATAAAAAAAATTAATTAAGCTTCAAGAAGAGACAGCAATAATATAGTGATCAGAAATACCAGTATCTTTCTCTCAGTTTTGAATAAGTCTAATGAATATATATATAAAAATATGGAATTGAATGCACTTCTAAAGACACTAGAGTTAAAATTTTGTGACATCTTTTAAATAGGACTACAAAAGACTATGCATATGCTCAATACCACTTTTACAAAAATTGACAATGTATTAGGGCACAAAGACATGGCAAACAACTGTAAAAAGGCACAAATAATTACTACATTCATTTTAAAGATCATAACACAATAAAAAAGAGACACTGATTTAAAGATAACAAACAAAAAACATAGAACGAAATGGAAATTTAACAATGAAATCCTAAATAATAAGTGAATCAAAGAGCAAATCAGAGAAACAATTAATACTTATATAGAAAAAATATAACAATTTCTATTTTCTATTACTAGTTAAAGGAGTCCTCAAAGAATAAATCACATCCTTACAAACATACATTAACAGAACAGAAAAAAAAGGAAAAATGCATTGAATATGCAGTTTAGAAAATTAGAAAGCTGAAAAACCTAAAATAGGCACTAAAGAAGAAATATTAAAAATTAAAGGTGAAATAGAAACAAAAACCATAGAAATGATAGATAAAACTAAAAGCTAGTTCTCTGAAAAGGCTAATAAAATGGATAAATCTTTATTTGATTAGAAAAGTTGATAAAAATCAAATCAATAAAAAAAATGGCTAAGGTATTTGAAATCACAAGCAACTAGAAGAAATAAAAATAATCAGAACATACATGCTAACACAACTGAGGACCCAAAAGAAAGGAATGTCTTCAAATGTAAAATAAACAAATATAAAATAGAAATCTAAAGACCAGAGAGAGATCTTACATAACCAAATGTCTGGGGGGAAATTGAATGAGTTGTAAAGGAACCAAGGGTGCAGTCAAGATAGTATAGTAAAATCCAGGTAAAGTCTCCCAACATTCCCTCTTAAATTTTAAAACAATGCATCAAACTGAATTATGGAAAAGCACAGCCAAAGTAAGGTTAGGGTAAGACATTTTCCCAGCACAAGACAACTTAGAAGGTTGGCAGGAGATACAAAATGGTTGTGGGCTGGCCCAGGCACATGCAACAACAACATCAGGAGGCAGTGACAGGAGTAGCAGCAGCATGCAGAACCCTCAGGCCAGAGGTAATCAGGAGACTAAAGGAGATCTTTTTCTGGTGTTGTTTGGTAATTTCATTGCCCATATAAACTTCTAGGTCATAGTCTCAGGGCAGAGAGGAGTACTTGTGGGGTTGTTCACAAGAGAATAGGGTGAGGTTGCAGTTCCAGGGCCCTGAGGAGTTCTAGCACTTGTGGCTAAAATGGAAGAGGGGCCCTTACTGGGTAAAGGCCAGGGAGTGGATCACGACAGCAGTAACCACAACTTTCCTTGAAACACACAACTTTGGAAGCACCAGAAACTTACAGAAGGTCAGAATTAGCGCTGAAAATGCCATCACAAAAAAAGCCTAAATCATGGGACAGTGCCTCCCCAACCCTAGAGGAGTGGAGTCCAACCTTAATAGAACATTCAAAACAAGAAATAGATGGATTTGCAAGTGAATTTTATCAAACATTTAAAATCAACTAATTTAAACAGTAAATACATCATTTGGAATAATGGCCAAAAAAGGGATACTATCACATTATGAAAGAAATATGATATTGATACCTAAAGAGAGAGAAATAAAAAGAGAGAAATAGATGATAGAACAATTTCATCAATGAGTATGTATGCAAAAATCCTAAATAAAATACAAGTTAAAAGATTACAATACATTACAAAAATTACACATTATGATCAAGAGGATTTACATAATAGAAATGCAGGAATGGTTTAAAAATAAGAAAAATCATTAACAATTGCTCACATCAATAATTAATGAAAATCATGATTATATCAACAGATGCATAAAAATCTTTTGATAAAGTACAACACTCACTTCTATTAAAAACACTTATTAGTATAGGTATAAATGGATTTTTCCTTAAATTGAGAAAATACAACAACATTTACCTAAAACCACCAGCAAGCATTATTTGTAACAGGGATAAGTTAGAAGCCTTCCCAGTAAGAATAGGTATGAAACAAGGATCTACACTGTCGCTTATATTGTACTGGAGATCCTAACAACAGCAATACAAGAAAAAGGAATAGAAGGAATCAGAACAAGAAACAAAACTATCTCTTCTTGGAGATGATATAATAAAATCTCAAAAACTCAATTAAAAAGTCAGTTCAAACAATTATGTTAGCAAAGCCAGGATATGAAGTAAATCCATCAAAATCATCACCATTCTTAAATATCACAAACAAAAACCTACAAGAAGAGTCAGTAAAAGATATTCCATTTAAAATAACTCTAGGCAGTATAAAAAAACCTGGGAGTATGCCTGTCAAAACAAAAACTGTGTTAGCTGTACGAACAAAATTATAAAAACCTTTTAATACAAATAAAATGAGATTTAAATAAATGGAGAAATATTACTCATGTAGGCAGGGCCAATATAATAAAAAAGACTATTTTACCTAAACTAATTAATATATTCAATGCCATCCCAATTAAATTACCAAAAATATTTTACTGAATTAAGAAAAGTAAAAAAAAAAAATTCATTTGCAAGAACAAAAAATTAAGACTATCAAAGAAACTAATGAAAAAAATTTAAAGAAAGGAGGTTCATTACTAGATCTCAAAATATATTATAAGGCTTTAATGTTCAAAACTGTTGGGTACTGGCTAAGAAATGGAAAGCGGGGAGCAGAGCCAAGATTGTCGAGTAAAAGAAGGGACTCATCAGAGCTCTTCCACAAATTCCTTCAGACACCTCTAAAATGTGAATCTGAACAAATTTTGGAGTGGCAGAATATACCAGGAGACAGAGTGTGGCAGATTTCTAGCCCAGGACAGCCCAAAAGGTAGACAGGAAGGATCTGTTACATCAGACTGGGGAAGCTCAGATAAAATAGGCTGCACAAGCACACACTCACTCAGTCATAAGGAAGCAGGAACCTCCCTGGGCAGTCTGGGGTACCAGCAGCAGTGCCAATTCACAAACCTTTTAGCACATGACTGGAGTTGGGCAGAGCTAAATGAAAGAGAAGCTTGGTGACCTTGACAATAACAGAGGCTGCTCCTAAGGCTATCAGCCCACAGACTGAATGTTTAAAAGTCATCTACCTGAACTTCCAGGAGCCAAGATGACAGAATAAGCTATAAGTGCTCTCACACTCTCTTGTTGACCTTGAAAAACTCAGAGAATATTAATCCTGGAAAAATTCAGGAATTGTGAGGCCAGAAGAAGGGGAGCACAGCAGTCATTTAGCTCAGAAGGCTAGAGAGATCAAAGGAAAGGGTCCCTCTTGCTGTGGCTGAAAGGAACCAGCACATGACTGAAGGTGTCCAAGAAAGCCCCACCTCAGCAGAACAGCAGGAGATCCTGAGCCCCAGGGTGGTGGAGCCTATAAGCACCAACACCAGGACCCCAGGTGTGCCTTAACACAGCCAGGGGAATTGGGCAAGATTGTGGAGTAAAAGAAATAAAGTTACATCTAAATAATCAGAAAAACTTTAGTTTCTTTTGGGTAGGTTGAGCTAATATAATAAAAATGACAATTTTACCTAAATCAATTTACTTATTCAGCGCCATACCAATCAAACTACCAAAAAATTATTTATACAGCTAGAAAAAATAATAACAATATTCATCAAGAAGAACAAAAGTTTCAGAATATCAAAGGAATTAATGAAAAGAAATGCAAGGGAAGGTGGCCTAGCCAAATTAGATCTAAAATTGTATTATAAAGTAGCAATCATCAAAACTACTTGATACTTGGCTAAGAAATAGAGTGATAGATCTATGGAATAGGTTAGGCACGCAAGACACAGCAGTCAATGACTATAGTAATCTACTCTTTAATAAAAACTCAGACTCCAGCTTGTGCTATAAGAATTCACTATTTGACAAAAACTCATTAGAAAACTGGAAAACAGTGTGGCAGAAACTAGGCACAGACCAATATCTTACACTATATGCCAAGATAAGGTCAAAATGAGTACATGATTTAGACATAAAGGGTGGAACTATAAGCAAATTAGGAGAGCAAGGAATAGTATACTTGTTGGATCTATGGAGAAGGGAAGAATTTATGACCAAACAAGAGATAGAAAATATTATGAAATGCAAAGTGAATAATTATATTACATTAAAAAATCAAAGAAGAGATTAACAAAATTGAAATTAAGAAAACTATTGAACTAATAAATAAAATTAAGAGCTGGTTTTATGACAAAAACCAATAAAATTGATAAACCTTTGTTCAGTTTCATTTAAAAAAAGAAAACCAAACTACCAATATCAAAACTGAAAAGTGTGAACTCACCTCCAATGAGGAGAAAATTAAAACAATAATTAGAAATCACTTTGCCCAACTGTATGCCCAAAAATTCGACAATCTAAATGGGATGGATGATTATTTTAAAAACATAAATTGCCCATATTAACGGAAGAGGAAATTGAATACTTAAACAACCCCAGCTCAGAAAAAGAAATTGAACAAGCCATCAACAAACTCCCTAGAAAAAACATCTCCAGGGCTGAATGGATTTACAAGTGAATTCTATCAAATATTTAAACAACAGTTAATTCCAATACTATAAAGACTATTTGGGAAAATTGGGGGAGTCCTCCCAAATTCATTTTATAATACAAATATGATTTTGATACCTAAACCAGGAAGAGTTAAAACAGAGAAAGAAAATTATAGATCAATTTATCTAATGAATATAGATGCAAAAATTTTAAATAAGACTTTAGCAAAAAGAATACAGCAACTTGTTACGAGAATAATACATTATGATCAGGTAGGATTTATACCAGAAATGTAGGGCTGGTTCAATATTAGGAAAACTATTAACATTATTGATCATATCAACCACAAAACTAACAGAAACCACATGATTGTCTTAATAGATGCAGAAAAACCTTTTGACAAAATGCAACACCCATTTCTATTGAAAACACTGGAGAACATAAGAATAAATGAAACTTTCCATAGAACAATAAGCAATATCTACCTAAAACCTTCAGCAAGTATTATATGCAATGAGGATAAGCTTGATGTATTTCCAATAAGATCATGGATGAAACAAGGATATCCATTATCACTAGTTTTATTCAGTATGATACTAGAAATGTTAGCTATAGCAATAAGAAAAGAAAAAGAAATTGAAGGAATAAGAATAGGCAATGAAGAAACTAAGCTATCACTGTTTGCAGATGATATGATGATATACTTAGAGAATCCCAGAGAATCAAGTAAAAAACTACTTGAAATAACAAACAACTTTGGCAAGGTTGCAGGTTACAAAACAAACCCACACAAATCTTCTGCATTTCTACATATTACTAAAAAAGCCCAACAGCAAGAGAAAGATAAATTCTATTTAAAGCTATGGTAGGCACTATAAAATATTTGGGAGTCTTACCTGCCAAAACAAACCCAAGGACTATATGAGCACAATTACAAAACATTTTTCACACAAATAAAGTCAGATCTAAGTAAGTGGAAAAACATCAGTTGCTCATGGGTAGGCCAAGTCAAAATAATAAAAATGACAATTCTACCTAAACTAATTTACTTATTCAGTGCCATACCAATCAAACTATCAGATAATTATTTTGTAGAGCTAGAAAAAACAATAGCAAAATTTATCTGGAAGAACAAAAGGTCCAGAATATCAAAAGAAATGCTGAAGAATATGGCATAGCTCTACCAGATCTCAAATTGTAGTATAAAGCAGCTATTGTTAAAACCACTTATTACTGGTTAAGAAACAGAAAGGTAGATCAGTGAAATAGGTTAGGTGCTCAAGATATAGTAGTCAGTGGATATAGCATTCTACTGTTTGATAAACCCAAGGACCCCAGCTTCTGGGATAAGGACTCACTGTTAGACAAATATTGCAGGAAAAACTGGATAACAGTGTGGCAGAAACTAGGCATAGACCAATGCCTGATACCATATACAAGAATAAAGTTCAAATGGGTACATGATCTAAGTATAAAGATTGATACTATAAACAAATAGGAGCAAGGAATAGTGTATTGAAGAATTTTTGACTAAACAAGAGATAAAAAGCATTATGAAGTGCAAAATGGTTAATTTTGATTACATTAAACTGAAACCCAATGCAACCAAGATTAGGAGGGATGCAGAAAACTAGGAAAGAATTTTTGCAACTAATGTCTGTGATAAAGGTCTCATTTCTAAAATATATAGAGAACTGAATCAAATGCACAAGAATACAAATCACTGACCAACTGATAAATGGTCAAAGGATATGAAGAGGCAGATTTCAGGGGAAGAAATGAAAGCTATCTATACTCTCATATGAAAAAATGCTCTAAATCACTATTGATTAGAGAGATGCAAATTAAAACAACTTTGAGATACCACATCACACCTATCAGATTGGCTAACATGACAAAACAGGATGATGATAAATGTTGGAGAAGATGTGGGAGAATTGGAACACTAATTTTTTGTTAGTGGAGCTGTAAGCTGCTCTAACCGTTCTGGAGAGCACTTTGGAAATATGCCCAAAGGGCTACAATAATGTGTATTTTTGAATACACACTTTGACCCACCAATATCACTTCTAGGACTGTATCCCCAAGAGATCATAAAAATGGGAAAAGGTCCCCCATTTACAAAAAGATTTATAGCAGCTCTCTATGTGGTGGCCAAAAACTGGAAATTAAGGGGATGCCCACCAACTGGGGAATGGCTAAATTAATTGTGGTATATGAGCGTAATGGAATACTAGTGTTCCATAAGAAATGATGAACACAGACTTCAGCAAAACCTAGAAGAACTTGCATGAACAGATGCCGAGTGAAGTGAGCAGAACCAGGAGAACGCTGTATACAGTAATGTCAACATCGTGTGATGAGTAACTTTGATATACTTAGCTCTTCTGAGCAGTGTCATGATCTATATCCCTGAAGAGATCCAAGGAAGAAAAAAAAGTACCCAGAAGGACAAAAATTTTTCAATCATCTCTTTTTATACTGTCAAGGAACTGGAAACTCAGGTTGCATATCTATTGGGGGATAGTTGAGGGAATGATGCTATGTGAATGTAACGGAATACTCTTGTGCTGAAACAGTGAAAAAACCTGAAAGACTCTGATGAACAAAGTGAAGAGAGAAGGACCAGAGAAACAATGTTTGCAGTATCCCTAATAGTAACATTGTACAAATAAGCCATTTTGAAACCAGTAAGAACTCTGATTCAATCAGGGATCAGGCAGGATCCCAGGGCGACACACTCAGTACCACTCCACTTGTTTATGCCTAGTTACAAGGGTTTGTTTTTTTTTCAGTTGGGGGGAGAGGTAGGAAAGGAAAGCTAAATGCTTAATAAATTAAAATAAAACCCATCCACAATCTCCTAAGCTATTGAGGCTGCTTTTCAGGGTGAGTGGAAATGCTGCTCTTACCTCTCTACCCCAACACCTTCTAGGCACTATGCAGGTTGGACGGCAGAAGCCAAGGCAGTCTCGGCCAAAAAGGGCTAAGCAAACCAGGAGAGGAGAGAGGAGCCACCAGGCAGCACGGAGCGCACATGGGCAGAGTGGGCGCACTCACCCCCCCTCTCCAAGTCGGCAGCGGGGCAGGACAAGGCCACAGTCACCTTCCTGGTCTAATGGAGAACTTTCAGGAATCTCATCCAGGGCCCAGCTCCACCTCTGGACTTTCACTAGCCGTTGTGGCTTCTCACTAACTACTGCAACTCAATAAGCACAACCGCCCTGTGACTGCCCAACGTGGTAAGAGCGAGGGGAACACGCGATGCACGTCCCCCTCCCCCTCCCAACGGCCTCTAAGCAGTATCTCATTTGTTACTAGAGGTAACCTCCTCCACCCCCTCGATGGTTCCCTCTCCCTATCTGTGCGCTTGCGCCTGAGGCAGACGTCGTGGCGTCTCTCCACAACTTCCTTCCCTCAGGTGAAGAAAACAACGTTGAGTTCAGGAAGAGTAATCCTAGCCGTCCCTGCTATGTGGGTGGAACCTGAAGCTGGACATACATCCCTATATACTCACGGCCTGCCTCTCCAGGCCCCTTTGCACTGCTGCAGAAGGAGGAGGGGTCCTCATGGAGTGGCCATGCCCGACATCCTCGGGGTTTGATTCCCATCAACCACCTCTGCCCCTCTGGTGTGGCACGAGCCTGGGCCTTGTTTTCAGAAAGTAGAGGGAGGCCTTCTTCAACATTTAGCTTGTGGGTGGTGGGGTGGGAAATCAGATCTTGCCACGTGACCAAGAGGCAAGAGGTCATGAACTCCAAAATAAAGCCAAGTCTGGCACATAGTGGAAGGGGACATGCTTTGGGAGTTCACGCCCTGGATATTGAGGGTGGCAAGGACTCCGGACTTCACAGGTATCTTAGGAACACCTGAAGTACCTGGCCTGCAGGTGAAATATTGTGGTTGTCTATTGGTACCTAAAATGTAGAGAGGCAGATTTAGGTTGGATGTGGGTAATTTCGTAATATTTATAGCAATTCAGAAGTGGTAAGAACTGCCTCAGAAGCAGAAAGTTTATGAATTCGACATGCACAAGAGAGTCTGACTACTAGGGGTCAGGGGTGTGGTAGGATATTCATACATAAGGTGTGATTTGCAGTGAATTCCACATCCAGCTCCAAGATGTTTTAGCACAAGGGAGAGAGACTAAGAGGAATTATCCATCTATTTCAAGAAGGGTCTAGGAAGCCAGTAGAGAGACTTGATATAGAAAGCTAATTTACCAACAGCATTGTCATTTATCACAGTGATTTTGTTGAGGCTTCAATTCTGGGATTCCAAAAATTGTTGGAGTTTCATGATATTTTGTGGTGAAACCATCTCAAAGAATTCAGAGTCATACCATCTCTAATCCAAGTATAAGCATGTGAGAGATGGCAAAAAGTTAAGTTTCCATGCAAGTTATTATTAGTTGATAAAATCATTGACAGTAAGTCAAATAATGATGCTAGCCTACTACAAGTGGATTCAACCAATCAGGAGACAGACAGTGGCCTTCAGAAAATTACAAAGTCCTTGATAAAGGGACCGAATCTAGAGCTAGCTGAAACTAGCCAGGGAAAAAGGAGCTAAGAGTTACCTGGAGAAGGCTTTTCTTCACTGCACTTGCTTAATGAAGCTCATGTATATAGGCCCACATAAAGCCCTCCATTTTCTAATCATGGGTTCTATGTTAAAGCATATTTAGGAAGGAGGATCATACAAGGGATGGTTATGTAATGGGCATGAAGAGAAGAAGGTGACCTAATGGAGAACAGATCAATCCCATCTCCTGGTGGGAGGATCTGTCTTGAACATATTTATATATCATCTGACTTCTGTATTCAGTGCTCTTCCTTCCTAAGGCAAGGTTGAGCCCACTTTTGGCCAAATATCCTCTGAATTCTGCTGCAATAAATTTCTTTTTTTAAAAAAAAATTATTTATTTTTAGTTTTCAACATCCATTTCCACAAGATTTTGAGTTCCAAATTTTCTCCCCATCTCTCCCCTCCATGTACCCCAAGAGGGTGTGCATTCTGATTACCCCATTCCGCCAATCTGCACTCCTTTCTATCACACCCCTCCTTTCCCTTATCCTTATCTGTTTTCTTGTAGGGCAAGATAGATTACTATACCCCATTATCTGTATATCATATTTTCCAGTTGCATGTAAAAACAATTTTTAACCTTCATTTTTAAAACAGTTCCAATTTGTCTTCCTTCCTCTCTCCCTGTCTATCCCCACTGAGGCAAGCAATTCGATATATGTTATACATGTCTAGTTATGCAAAAGACTTCCATAAAAGTCATGTTGTGAAAGACTAACTATATTTCCCTCCATCCTATCCTGCCCTTCATTTATTCTATTCTCTCTTTTGACTCTATCCATGCTCAAAAGTATTTACTTCTAATTACCCCCTCCTCCCATTCACCATCCCTTCTATCATCCCCAACAACCCCCTCCATCTACTTATCCCTTTCCCCCCTAATTTCCTGTAGTGTAAGATAGATTTTCATACCAAAGTGAATGTGCCCATTATTCTCTCCTTAAGCCAAATGTAATGAGGGTAAGGTTCACTTTTTCCCCTCTCACCTCCCCCTTCTTCCTCTCCATTGAAGAAACTTTTTCTTGCTTCTTTAATGTGAGAGATAATTTGCCCCATTCTGTTTCTCCCTTTCTTCTACCAATATATTCTACTCTCACCCCTTTATTTTTTTTAGATATTATCCCTTCCTATTCAACTCATCTTTTGCCCTCTGTCTATATATGTGTGTGTGTGTGTGTGTGTGTGTGTGTGTGTGTGTGTGTATAATCCCTCCAACCACCCTGATACTGAGAAAAGTCTCAAGAATTACAAATATTATCTTTCCATGTAGGAATGTAAACAGTTCAACTTAGGATGCCCCTTATGATTTCTCTTTCCTGTTTACCTTTTCATGCTTCTCTTGATTCTTGTGTTTGAAAGTCAAATTTTCTATTCAGCTCTGGTCTTTTCATCAGGAATGCTTGAAAGTCCTCTATTCCATTGAATGACATTTTTTTCCCCTGAAGTATTACCCTCAGTTTTGCTAGGTAGGTGATTCTTGATTTTAATCCTAGCTCCTTTGACCTCTGCAATATCATGTTCTAAGCTCTTCTATCCCTTAAAATCAGAGCTGCTAGATCTTGTGTTATCCTGATTGTATTTCCACAATACTCAAATTGTTTCTTTCTGGCTTCTTGTAATATTTTCTCCTTGACCTGGGAACTCTGGAATATGGCTACAATGTTCCTAGGAGTTTTCCTTTTGAGATCTCTTTCAGAAGGCAATCAGTGGATTCTTTCAATATTTATTTTACCCTCTGGTTCTAGAATATCAGGGCAGTTTTCCTTGATAATTTCTTGAAAGATTCTAGGTTCATTTTTTGGTCATGGCTTTCAGGTAGTTGCATAATTTTTAAATTTTCTCTCCTGGATCTGTTTTCCAGGTCAGTTGTTTTTCCAATGAGATATTTCATATTGTCTGCTATTTTTTTCATTCCTTTGTATTTGTTTTATAATTTCACGATTTTTCATAAAGTCATTAGCTTCCATCTGCTCTATTCCAGTCTTTAAGGAATTTTTTTTTATTCAGTGAGGTTTTGGAACTCCTTTTCCATCTGACCAGTTTTACTTTTTAGGGCATTCTTTCCTTCATTGTCTTGTTGGCTCACTTTTGTCATGTGGGTTATTCTATTTTTAAAGTGTTATTTTTTTCAGCATTTTTTTGGATCTCCTTTAGCAAACAGTTGCCTTTTCATGATTTTCTTGCATCACTCTCATTTTTCTTTTCAATTTTTGCTCTAATTCTCTTGGTTTTCAAAATCCTTTTTGAGCGCTTCCATGACCTGAGACCAATTCATATTTTTCTTGGAGACTTTGGATGGAGGAGCTTTGACTTTGTTTTCTTCCGTTTGCATGTTTTGGTCTTCCTTGTCACCAAAGTAAAGATTGTATAGTCTTGACTTTTGAGCTCTTTGTCAAGGCAAATCTTTGCTTCTAATATTGGTATGGGGTGTACTGTCAGCTGCTCAATTTCCCCACAATCTATGGATCTAGAACTCCAGAAACAGTGACTGCAAGTGCCCCTGCTGCTTCTGTGGCTGCAGTGGGTTCCACTGCTTCCTCTCACATTGGCCACCCTAGAGCTGGGGCCAGACCACTCCACTGTCCTGCACTGGTCCCACAGACTTTTCCCACTGACCTTCCAATTTATCCACAGAATTTTGGGGTCTGGAAACCCCTGTAGATGTGAGAGATTCAGTCCCCCCAAGGCCTGATCAGGTCCGGTCTGTGTGGGCATGACCCACACTGCACTGCACTGTGCCCTGCCGCCAGAGTGGAGCCACAGATACTTCCTGTTGACCTTCCAGGCTGTACTGGCCTAGAGATTTGCTTCAGTCCATCATTCTGTGGGTTCTGCAGCCCCAGAATTTGTTCAGAGCCATTTTTTACAGGTATTTGGCTGGTCTTAGGGGAGCAATCTAGAAAGTCCATGCTCTTACTTTGCCACCTTTTTTCTGTCCCCCTGCAATAAATTTTCCTTGATACCTTACTAGTGTCAAGCATATTTATATACAGGCATTTATTGAGATGGATGCCTCTCAGAATGCAGGCTAAGTTGAAAGAGGAACCAGCAACTTCAGAAAGAGCAATCTGGATTTTTATAGGATAAAGATGCAATTACATAACAAAAATTTATATAGAATAAAGGAATATGATTAATATTAAAAAGGCAGGAGGAATTTGTTAAGGGATTAGGTAATGGAGGAGGGGTCTCGTCTATAGTTCTGTGATTAAACATTTTGGTCATTCACTCCTCCAACTGGCTAGCTATCATGGTCCAGTCTGTTCAAGATAGTTAGGTATTGTGATCCTGTTTTGTGCTAGATGGATGATGTGATTGTGATTGAATACAAGAATATATCAGTTCAAATATGTGGGAATGGATTTGGGGCAATAGCTAGGTAGAGGCTATGGCTGGGTTCCCATCACATGGATGCACCTGCTGTTTCTGTGGTAACTAAGTGTTCAGGAACACATTTGTTGTTCTAGTGAGTAGTGAGGTATCTATGAAGAAGTGAAGACATTGAGGAGGGGGAAGGGGTGGGATGATAGGTAGGTACAGTGGACCTGTAGTGAAGTCAGAATATTTGAACTGGGGGCAACTTTATTGAAATCCCATCAATTTCTTCTAAGGAATTTTCCCAGTGAAATTAAGGAACTGATGGTCTAATAAGCCCTGATTTCAGAAGTCCTAGTAGATAAGATAGAATGATACTCAGATGTCTAATTTTTATGTTACAAACTAGAGAAGAATCTACTCCTTGATACTACCAAGCAATAAAATTACCACAAAGCACAGAAACTAAGTTTTTGTTTTAAAGGAAAATTATTAATTTTAGTTGAAAGTATAGATTTTTTAAAATAAGTGAGTATAATTAGATCTTTCAGTTAACCACACTATTGAAATAGCAGGTCATAATGGTTAGAACACTGCCTTTAGAATCAGGAGTATCTGGGTTCATGTAACACTTTGATTAGTAGTTCCATAACCGATGATAAGTCCCTTAACATCTCAGGACCTTAGTTTACTCCTCTTTCAAATAAGGGAGTTGGACTCTGTGACATTTCCATCCCTTATAGCTCTAAATCTATGTTCCTATGAATTTATGACCAAACCCTTGTATATAGCTAAGCACCAGTTAGTGTGAATAATCAATCTTGTGAAATGAAAGTTATAATTACTGTGTTCCACTGCATAACTCACAGATTTTATGACAAATTGTTTTACCAAACACTAGGATGTGATCATTACGTGAAGCTTTTACCATCTTTGTGCCAATATTGCCTTTTACTTTCTGCCAGTCTCTCATTGAAAACTGTCATTCTGCAGCAGGTTCAGCAAACACCATCACTTTCAGCTTGATGTCCACAAAATCGTTTTTATATTTACCCACAATCAGAAAGAAATTAACGTATCGATGGCAGATGAACTGCACCGTTTAACTAACAGGAAGATGCAAATCTTACCATATCACATGACTTACTCATGAAAGGTTCACTTGCCTACCTCCCCCATTTGCTCCAGCTTTCAGAAACATACTGATGTGTGCTGTGGCTCACAATATGTGAGATATAAATGTGTATCCATAAGCCACTGCTGAATGAACTCTGTTTACCTTTTAAGCAGTATGATGAACAGCATTATACCATGCTATGTTTACACCGTGAATGATTATAAATCAGGTTTTGGAGTAGAAAAACAGGATGTGATGATTATGTGGTGGCTATGATTATGTGTTGAAACATGGTATATAAAATATGGTCATTGGTAATAGCCTAATGGGAAAAAATGCAGTTCAAATTCAAATAACAGACCACATTACCGCATTATCCAAATTAATCGAACATCTAGCTGTCAAGCAGAGGACTTTTCTTTTCTACCTCGTAATATGATTTCTACTTCCCTCGAGTGAGCAAAGTTTATCCATTAAAGGCCTCAAGCAGTGCTTGAAAATGAAACTATAAAGAATTCTGAAGAGGGAGAAAAGCGTAATATCTCAATGATAAAGCACATTGTGGTAGTACATTTATTTGGCTGGAGCATTAAGTACCCATTGTGGAGTACACAAGGAGGTGTGTCACACAAATGAAATGTATCATGGTTCTGTCATTTCATCAGTGCAGGTACTCTTTGCAGATCCCAACCAATATATGCCTTAGGAAAGTTTTCATGAGTAGCTGTGACCAAAAGAAGCTATTAGACTTCTATATTAGCTATTAGACTAGCTATATAGCCCTTTGGTGATGAAACTCTCTGAACTGAACTAGCCTGGGTACTCAGTTAACATTCCATTTCTGAGTCTGCAGTCAGTATTCTTTCAGTATAAAAGAGACAGCCAAAGCTTGCACTTTTCTTTCAGAATCCACTGTTTTTGCCATGATATAATGAACTTTAGGGGAAAGTAAATCTAAATAAATTATAATCAAAAATAGGGGAGTAGTAGGAAAAATAGACAAGCTACCTTTAATACTGTCTCTACTTCCATGACTTTCTAAAGCAACATGGCCCCCTTGCTTAAGTCTCCTTTTCTAACTTGTTGAACTCTTAGCATTGTCTCATTTGTATATTATTTCTTTATTAAAATTTTTAAACATTTTCTTCTTTTTAAATTTTGAGTTCCAGATTTTCTTCTTCCCTCCTATGCCTCTCCCATCCACTGAGAAGGCAAACAGTGTGAAATCAAATTTATGAAATCATGCAAAACATATTTCCATAATTAGCCATATCACGAAAACAGCAAAAAAAACCCTCCAAAGAAAGAAAGTTATATTTCTATTTATACTCAGAGTTCATCAGTTCTCTCTCTAGAGGAGGTCAGCAGTTTTTCATCGTGAGTCCTTTGGAATTATCTTGCACCACTATATTCATCAGTTGATCATCATTGTGCCATTGTTGTTACTATGCACTATGACCTCCCAGCTCTTCTCACTTCACTTTGCATAGATAGGTCTTCAAAGGCTTTGTCTGAAACTGTCCCCTTTGTCTTTTTTTATAGCACATTAGTACTCAATTACAATCGTATATCACAACTTGTTCAGCCATTCCCCAATAGATAAACATATCCTCTCAATTCTCAGTTCTTTGCCACCAAAAAAAGTCTGCTACATTTTTGTATGTATGGGTCCTTTGCCTTTTTCTTTGATCTCTTTGGGGTATAGACCTAGTAGTAGTATTGCTGGATCAAAGAGTTTGGACAATTTTATACTCCTTGGGGCATAGTTCCAAATTGTTCTCCAGTTCACTACTCCACCAACAATTTATTAATGTAGCTATTTTCCCTCATTCCCTGTAGTACTTGTAGAAATGCAAATTAAAACAACTCTGGGGTACCTCCTTACACCCATCAGAAATGACTCTGATGGGTGTAAGGAGGTACCCCAGAGTTGTTTTAATTTGCATTTCTTTAATCAGTAGTGATTTAGAGTATTTTCACATGACCATAGTAACCTTTGATTTCTTTTGAAAACTGCTTGTTCATATCCTTTCACAATTTATTAATTGGTCACCCACAGTTTTTATTTTTATAAATTTGATTCCATTTCCTACATATATTTTTGAGAAATGAAGACTTTACCAGAGAAACTTGGTATAAAATTTTTTGATATTTCTCTATTTCACTTTTTTAGCAAAATGGAGTTTCCCTGATTAACTCTTTCAATTAGTTTTATTTTTGCTTTTGCTTTATCTGAGATTATGATTGCCACACTGCTCTCTTCACATCAGCTAAAGGATAACAGCTTCTGCTCCAGCTCTTCAATTAATTGTGTGTCTTTCTGTCCCAAATGTGTCTCTTTTATACAACACAATGTTAGATTCTGGTTTCCAATCCATTCTGCTATCTCCTTTCATTCCATGTGTTTAACTCATCTCATTCACCCTCACACTTACGATCATGGTGCATTTCCCTACATCCCATTTTATTCTGTTTCTTCTTTTTCTTTCTCCTGTTCCTCTTCAAAAATCTGTTTTGTTTCTAACCACTGCCCTTCCCCATAGTATCTCCCCCTTCATATCTTTATTCCCCTTCCCCTCTTATCTCCCTGTTGGGAAAGATAGATTTTTATACCTAATTGGGTGTCTATCTATCCACCCATCCATCTATCTGTCTACCTATCCATCTATATTCTTCTCTCTTTGAACCATTTCTGAGAGTAAGGTTCAATCAAGCCTACCACCTCATCAACCCCTACCCCATATTCTCCTCTACTGTAAAAGCTCTTCCTTGTGTACTTCTTTTATCTGAGAAAATTTTCCTATGCTACCTCCCCCTTCTCTCTTCTCTCAGCACATCCATTTTTCTCATTCTTACTTTTTTAAAGAGATAATCCCAACCTAATCAACTCATACCCATGTCCTCTATTTATGATTCTTTCCAACTGTCCTAATAATGATAAACTACTTAAGAGTTGTGTGTTCATCATCCCATATAGAAAAATAAATAAACAGTTTAACTCCATTGAGTCTCTTATGATTACTCTTTCATGTTTACCCTTTTATGGTTCTCTTGAGTCTTCTGTTTGGAAATTAAAATTTCTATTCAGCTCTGGTCTTTTCATCAATTGTGCTTGAAAATCCTTTATCTAGCTAAATAACTAATTTTTTTTGTCTTGAATAATTATATTTAGTTTTTCTGGGTAGGTTATTTTTCTTGGTTGTAATGCTATTTCCCTTGCCTTTCAGAATGTCCTGTCCTAATCCCACTGCTCCTTTAATATGGAAGCTGCTAAATCTTGTCTGATCCTGGCTGTGGCTCTATGATATTTGATTTTTTTTCTGACTCTATGCAATATTTTCTCCTTGACCTAGGAGCTCTATAATTTGGTTATGATATTCTTGGGAGATTTCATGTTAGGATCTCTTTTGGGGGTGATCATTAGATTCTTTTAATTTTTTATTTTACCCCCTGGAATTAAAATGTTCAAACAATTTTCCTTGATAATTTCTTGAAATATGATGCGTAGACTCTTTTGTTAAAATTATGGCTTTCAGGCAGTCCTATAATTCTTAAATTATCTCTGTCTGATCTAATTTTCCAGGTCAGTTGTTTTCCCAATGAGATATTTCACATTTTCTTCCATTTCCCCCCATTCTTTTGACTTTGTTTCTTGATATCTCATGGAGTCATTAGCTTCCAGTTGTCTGATTCTAATTTTTAAGGAATTATTTTCTTCAGTGAACTTTTGGCCTCTTTTTCCATTTGGCCAATTCCGCTTTATAAGGAGTTGTTTCCTTCAGTGAATTTTTGCACCCTGTTTACTTTTAGGCCAATACTGTGTTTTAAGGTGTTTTTTTCTTCAATATTTTTGTGCCTCTTTTACTGAGCCAATGATTCTCTTTCCATAGTTTTCTTGCATCATATCTTTTCCTAATATTTTATCTTATTCTTTTGCTAACTCTAACAGAAATTTTTTCAGGTCTTCAGTCAAATCTTCTTTGAGGCATTGTTTATAGTTGTTTTCAAGTTATTTTCTTTTGAGTTTGTTCTTGTTCTTCCCTGTCAAAGTAGTAACTTTTTATAATAAAGTGTTTGTTATTTGCACATTTTTCCAGCATATTTCTTCACTTTGAACTTTATGTTAAAGTTTGGTTCTTCTTACCTGAGAATGGAGAGGCACTATCCTAAGCGCCAGGCTTTTTCATGTTGCTGTTTTCAAAGCTAGTTCTGGGGGTCTGCAAGTTTTACGTGCTTCCAAGGAGATTTGATGCAGGAAGAGGTGTGGTCACTGCTCTCCAGGTCTGCACTTTGGTCTTTATCCAGGAAGGTCCACTTGTAACATTGTAGTGCTCTTCTTGACCCAGGGACTTTGACCCAAAACTATCTATGGGCAACATAGTTGCTAATCAGTGCCAGCAAAGATTTCTCTGTAATCTCTGACTAGTTGATCAACCTCTTTACTATTTCTGGGCTTAGACCTTCTGAATCTACTGCTACTGTTGTGACCACCTCCAAAGCCCACCCCGAGTGCTCCTACTGCCCTCCAGGCCTGCACGCAACCCAGTGTTGCAAATTTCTTCAGACCTCCTAAGTTAGGCTAGAAAAATGTCTCCCTCCCTCTATTGTTGGCTCTGCCATGTCAAAATTTGATTTGAGGCATTAGTTTAAATTTTTTTGGAGGAAAATGTTGGGAGAATCCAGCTGTTTCTTAGTTTGTACTTCACCATCTTGGCTCTATCTCTGTATTATTTTCTATTCTAAGTGTCTTTGTGGGGCAAGTGGATGACAGAGTGGATAAAATGCCAGACCTGGTGTCAGGTAGACTCATCTTCCTAAGTTCAAATATGACCTCGGACACTTACTAACTGTGTAACACTGGACAAATCACTTAACCCTCTTTGATTTAATTTTCTCACCTGGAAAATGAATAGGGAAAGGAAATGGCAAACCACACCAGTATCTCTACCAAGAAAATTGCAAATGGAGTCATGAAGAGTCAGACACAACTGGAACAACTCAATAACAAGAAGTATTTTTTGCATGTCATGTCACTCTACTTGAATGTAAGCTCCATGAGGGCAGGAACCATGCCTTATCTTTTCTTAAAATCTTGTTCAAAAATAAAAATAAATTTTCTTTAACAGCCTCATGATTTCATTGGTATATGGAACTTCTACTGAGGAAACTCCCTCTATAGTACTTCCAAGATGTTAAATGATTTACCCAGGTTTACACAAGCAGTGTGGTAAGGAATGAGGCTTTATCCTAGGCTTTTATTTTTAACTAAGCAATCAGCTCTTGATTCACGCCAAGTCTATACAATTAACCAATTTTCTTACCCTACTAAATTCTGCCCCTCCTTATCTCCTGGTACTTGTTCTGGGAGGGAAAATGTATTGGTTTCACTGAAAAAGATTTTGAGTACTTCTGATTTTTCTTTTCATGCTTATTTCACATCTGCAAGGAGTTCCTAGATACAACTAGACTACCCCTAGACACAGAAAGAGGAAAATTAACTCTTTATTATATCTGTACATCAAGAAACAGATATAGAATTGTTTTCCATCTATGCATCAGATATAGGCAGCAGCTGTGGATATGGTGAGAGCCAGTGGTATAACTTTTCACTACTTTTTTCTTTATTCATTAGCCATCATCTCTGGATTAGCAATACCCAGGAATACTTGCTCCAGTGTCGTTTGACTGATGGAATAATCTTCCAAATGGTATTCTTCTTTGGCATTCTCCAAGATCCCAAATACCTTTGAGGCAGTAAACAGTCAGTGTAAGACTCTGAAAGACTCCTGAATGTGCTCTTATATATGCATTGGGTGGGAGAGGGGAGAGATGTGTATGTGGTTGCAACGTGGGTGCAGTGCAATGGGTGGTGCAATGGGATTGCATTCATTGGTATGAAAGTAAGGGAACCGGTAAGTGAAGGCTAGAATGGGGATAATCACTTTTTACAGCCATAGAATGAAACAATAAATGAGAGGGGGAGGGGAGGTATGAAAAGGAGAGACTGAGAGAGAATTTCTTATAAAATTCACCCTTCCAGATTATAAGGCATAGAAATTAGTCATTTAAGCTCTCATTTTATAAGGAATACATGTCAGAATAAGGGAATTTTTTTCCTTTTTTGACTTATTTCTGTGATTTTACTGGTACTGGACATTCCTGGTAAGGAAACTTCCATGACCAGCACAGAGTAGCAAATGTTTTGAAATTGAAAGCCTGACAGAGTTTCTTGGTATAATTAAGAACAAGAAATCCAAGAGAAAGTAGTCTTGCTGAATATCAGAAGAAAAACTAATAGGATGGAAAGATTTTCACCCAAAGGGAAAAACCAATTCTTTACAGAGAAAATGTCCCTGATAGACTTGAGTTTATTGCATTTTAAGATACTTGAGTCTTAATGTCTCATACTACCCATCCACTGTGAGACTACTTATCCTTTCTCCTGTGGCATTCAGTTAGCCCTATACTCACCTTTGACCACTTGAGATTCTCACTGGGAATGCAGAATCGGAGAATTCTTTGGTACTGGTGTACCAGGGTACTATCTGAGAAAAAGCAAGAGATTCTTTTGATGGGCATGGTTAGGGCATTTCCATTAAGATTAATTTTTAAACCCAAAACAATTATTATTGCTATTCATGTTAACAAAGACAGAATATGAAGTGCAAATAATTTAAATGATCTTTTTTCTTTGAGACAACTGGAGGATAGAGGTTTGGTTCCTGTGAAATGTAAACACCTCCAGGACAGGTCCAATGGAACAGGAAGCATTAAGCCCTACGGCAAGTTGGGTTGGGAGGTAGCCTGGGCCCCAGTCACAGGAATTTTCACCTCCTAGACAGTGTGGAGAGTCCAGCATCTAAGCAGGGCAAGATTGAGGAACACTCTATTGGTAAAAGATGCCAGGAACAGCTGTGCTGCCCACATATGACCTAGGGCAAGAAGAACTAGCACGCACCTGGTGGGTGCAGAAGCAGTGGGGCAGCAGTGCTGCTCTTTGTGGACACTTACAGTGGGGTGAAGTTTCTGGTTTCAGACCAGACCAGAGAGGAGAACTGAAGAAGGATCTGAAACCAGAGGCATCACACAACCAACCCCTCCCTTCATCCTTCCCCGTACTACAGGACTAGAGGTTATTACAATAATTTTTTTTAATAAGCAGACAAAGGAGAAAGAACTCGATCATAGAAAGTTAACACAGGAATAGAGAAGACCAGGACTCATCTTCTAGAGGAGGGTACGGAAGCAAAAAAAAGCTTTTTCTATCCCAAAGAGTAATGATGAATGGTCATCTGTCCAAAAAAAAAATTTCATAGAACTTAAAAAAGACATTAAAAATCAAATGAGAGAGATGGAGGAAAATTTTTTTAAAAAAAGAAGAACCTGAGAAAACCAAGTAGATTATGAAAAGAAAGTTAACCATCTGGAAAAGGAGATCCATTTTTTTTTAATACAGTATTTTCTTTTTCCCCAGTTACATGTAAAAACAATTTTTAACATTTGTTTTTAAAACTTTGAGTTCTGAATTGTCTCCCTTCCTCCCTCCCCATCCACCCTCATTGAGAAGGCAAGCAATTTGACATGTTATACATGTGTAGTCATGCAAACATATCTATAATAGGCATGTTGTGAAAGAAAATACTTTAAAAACTCAAGAAAAATCAAAAAGTAAAAAAAGTATGTTTCAATTTATATTCAGACACCATCAGTTCGTTCTCTGGGATTGCATAGCATTTTTCATTACAAGTCCTTCTGAAGTTCTTGAATATTTGTATTGCTGAGAATAACTAAGTCATTCATAGCTATTGATCTTAAAATATTGCTGGTGCTTTGTACACAGTACCTTACACTTTGCACCAGCCCATGCAAAACTTTCCAGGTTTTGCTGAGAATATCCAGCTCATCATTTCTTATAGTCCACGACTATTTCATCATAATCATATGCCACAATTTGTTTTGACATTCCCCAGTTGATGGGTATCCCCATAATCTCTAATTCTTTGCCCTCAGAAAAGAGCTGCTATAAGTATTTTTGCACGTATAGATCCTTTTCCTTTTTGTTTTTATCTCTTTAGGGATATAGACCTAGTAATGGTACTGCTCGCTCAAAGGGTATGCATAGTTTTATAGCCCTTTGGGCCTAGTTCCAAATTGCTTTATAGAATGGTCTAATCAGTTCACAACTCCACTAACAGTATATTTATGTCTCTTTTTCCCACATCTCTTCCAACATTTGTCATTTACCTTTTCTATCCTATTAGCCAATCTCGTGAGTATAAGGTAGTACCTCAGAATTGTTTTAATTTTCATTTCACCAATGAGTTGCAGTATTTTTTTTATGTGGCTACAGATAACTTTAATTATTTCATCTGAAAACTGATTGTTATCTTTTGATCATTTATCAATTGTGAATGACTCTTAATTTTATGAATTTGACTCAGTTCTCTATATATTTGAGAAATGAGGCCTTTACCAGAAGGAACTTGCTTCAGTTTTTTTTTTTTTGAGAGAAACTAGCGTCAAAAATTTTTCCACAGTTACATTGCTAACTGTATTTCCCTCCATTTTATTCCTTTGCCCCCCATTTATTCTATTCTCTCTTTTTGCCCTGTCCCTTCTAAAAAGGGACTGACTACCCCCTTCCTCATTCTGCTCCTCCCTTCTATCATGTCCCTTCTTTTATCCCCTTCCTCTCCTACTTTCCTGTACGGTAAGATAGATTTCTATACTCAATTCAATGTGTTTGTTATTCGTTCTTTGAGCAAATTCTATTGAGAGTAAAGTTCACTCCCCCTCATCTCCTCCCTCTTCCCCTCCATTGTAAAAGTTTTTTCTTGCTTCTTTTTGGTGAGATGATTAACCCCATTCTACCTCTCTCTCTCTCTTTCTCCTGGTACACAGATCTCTCTCACTACTCAATTTTATTTTTTAGATATCATTCCTTCATATTCAACTTGAACCTGTGCCCTATTTATATAAACTCTTTCTGACTACTCTAATAATGAGAAACATCCTATGAGTTACAAATATCTTCCTATGTAGGAATGTAAACAATTTAGCATTATTAAGTCCCTTATAATTTCCCTTTCTGTTTACCTTTCTTATGCTTCTCTCGAGTCTTGTATTTGAAAGTGAGATTTTTTATTCAGGTCTTGTTTTTTCATTAAGAATGCTTAAAAGTCCTCTAACTCATTAAATATCCTTTTTCCCCCTGAAAGATTATACTGTTTTGTTGGGTAGATGATTCTTGGTTATAATCTTAGCTCCTTTGCCTTTCAGAATATCATAGTCTAAGTCCTCTGATCCTTTAAGGAAAAAGCTGATAAATCTTGTGTTGTCCAAACTGTGGTTCCACCATACTTAAACTGTTTCTTTGTGGCTGCTTGCCATATTTTTTCCTTGACCTGGGAACTCTGAGACTTGACTATAATATTCCTAGGAGTTTTCCTTTTGGGATCTCTTTTAGGAGGTAATCAATGGATTCTTTTTCTTCTTATAATTATTATCATTTATTTTTACTTTTTACCATTCACTTCCTCAAGATTTTGAGTTACAAATTTTCTCCTCATCTCTTCTCTTCCCCCACTCCAAGATGATATGAATCCTGAATATCCATTTCCCCAATCGGCCCTCCCTTCTATCAGGCCCCTTTCTCTTATCTCCTTCCCTTCTATTTTCCTGTAGGGCAGCACAGATTTCTATATCCCATTTCCTGTGCATTTCATTTCACAGTTGGATGTAAAAATAGTTTTTAACATTCATTTTTAAAACTGTAAGTTCCACATTCTCTCCCTCCCTTTTCCCCCTCCCACTATCATTGAGAAAGCAAGTGATTTGATATAGCTTATATATGTGCAGCCATGCAAAATACCTCCATAACAGTCATGTTGTGAAAGACTAATTATATTTTCCTTCATCCTATCTTGCCCCCTATTTACCTATTTATTTCTATTCTTTCCTTTGACCCTGTCCTTCCTCAAAAATGTTTGCTTCTGATTACCCCCTCTTCCCATTTTCCCTCCCTTCTATCATCCTCCCCCTCTCTTATCCCCTTTCCCTCTACTTTCCTATGGGATAAGATAGATTTTTATACCCAATTGACTGTGCATGTGAAATGGGAGTTAAAAATCTTCTCTGATAGGCTATTAATAGGTGGGACTATTGAGGGAGGCTTGATTAGGGGAGGCTTGCTTCCTACGAAGGCCCACACCTTTTACCGATTGCTAATGAGGCACTGAGTCATGAGGGATCATGCCCGTTGGCTATGAAAAGAGTATATATACTCTTAAGGGAGATTTTACTTTGGGGTTTAGTTTTGGAAGAAGGTTTGTGTGCCAGATGAGACTCTGGAAGCTGCTAAGCAGACCCTGGCTTTGACAACCTAGACCTTGGTACTTTCCTCTGGTAACGATGTATGTATATAATGGTCAGACAATTGGAAGCCTGTCTGTTGGTTTTTACTTCTCCGCATTTTCTCTTTTAGTTGAATACATAGGAGGCTTGGTACCTTTGAAAATATAAAAGATGAAAGGCATGTCTGAAAGCATGACCCCTCAAAAGTTGCCTTTCCTTCTATCAATGTAAATATAAGAACTTGTGATAGCAGGCCTCCCTGTGTATTTTGGGGTGCTTACTGATAGAGTATGTTATTCCTTCCTTAAGCCAAATCCAATGAAATTAAGGCTCACTCATTCCCTCTCACCTCCTGCGTATTCCTCTCCTTTGTAAAAAGTTTTTCTTAGCTCCTTTCTGTGAGATAATCCTTCCCATTTTACCACTCTCTTTCTTCTTCTCTCAGTAAATTCCTCTCACCCATTAATTTAATTTTTTAGATATCATCCTTTCTGTTCAACTCACCCTGTTCCCTCCGCACACATATGTGTGTGTGTTTGTGTGTATACAGTTTTGTATAATTTTAAAGGTGTTTTTATTATTACCAGTATTTTTTGTATTTCCTTTACCAAGCTGTTAACTTTTCATGATTTTCTTGCATCACTCTAATTTCTCTTTTCAATTTTTCCTATTTTTCTCTTCCTTGATTTGCAAAATCTTTTTTGAGCTCTTCCTTGAACAAAGACCAACTCATATTTTTCTTGGAAGCTTTGGATATAGTGTCTTTGACTTTATTGTCTTCTTCTGAGTGTGTGATTTGATCTTTCTTGTCACCATTATAACTTTTTAGTCAGTTTTTTATTTTCATTGTTTGCTCCTTTACCCCAGACTGTTACTCACCTTTTAACTCTTTGATAAAGTAGACCTGTGCTTTCCAGTGTGGAGGGCATACTGTCCCAAGCTTCAAGGGTTTTGTGCAGCTGTTTTCAGAGATATTTCTAGGAATCTGTAAATTTTAAGTTTTCCCAGGGTGGTATGACCTAGGGCAGGCCTGTACAAACATTCAGCCCTATAATGTTGATGTAATAGGAAGATCTTTCCCATCTGTTAATAGACCTATGTGAACTGTTTTGAGTTCTGGCCCAGCTCATAACTGTGATACATCCTGAGTCACATGGAACCCACTCTGGGAGGAGATTGCCCAATGGAAAAAGAGTAGGAGAAGCTTCCCAATGGAATTTTAACTGAAATAGAAGGTTGAGGAGAGAGAAAAGTGTGTGATCAGGGGCAAAGGGAGGAATTCTGCTTAGGGAAACTTGATTGTGGGGAGACCTAACAGAAAGAATGCTTAAGATGCTGGTGTTTCCTGGATTGCTGATGAATATATTGCTAAATCTTACATTCTGGTATCCTAATAGTGATGTTCTAAATAAATACTTTGGTTCTGCCTTTGAGGAAGAGAGTTTATTATATTTTGTGAATCTTCTTTGGAATACATACACATATTCATAGCTACTGTGGGTATAACATTGGTGTTACATTTGGTGATAAGGGTGGGATCTCAAAATATAAAATCTCTAATTGGAGGCAGGAAAGCTTTAAGGAAGGAAATGGATGTTCCAGAATGGGAGGATTCACCTTATTCCTCCTTGTGAGAGAATGGACTTTAGAAGCATAGGGCTTTGTGAAAACTAGGAACCGAGGCTACAGAAGGGAGAACCTATAGATTTAGAAAGATGTTTTCAGGGAACCAGGAAAATAAGTGGCAGAGATATGTAGAACAGGATGGGTGTTGTTAACAAGTTATTGTATTATATGTGAAAGTAGAGACAAATTTCTGGGGGAAAAGGTTCAGTTGAAAAAGGAGATGATTTGCATGAGAAGCAGGGTCAGAACTTTCCTCTAGAAGAGCAGGCTGGAAAGTATCAGGTGGTAACAGAAAAGACCATCATGAGAGTGGCTCATAAAAAGAAGAGAAGTTAACAAGAGGAAAGTGCATGCAATCCTTGCATCTTTGGGGCCTGATCAGGACTCAGACACCTGGGAGTAAGACATAGGGGAGAAAAATGAAGGAAACTCAGATGAGGATGTTTCGGGAATATGAATGCAAATCTAGTAAAATGAAGGAATCAGGAAAACCAGGAATGCCACCCAGTGTTTAAGGAAGTAACTGAGGATTTTACTCAGCAGGAAGTCACAGATATATTAAGTTGATTCAACCAAAAACTTGGAGAATCAGTCACAAAGGGGCTGGAGGAATGTGGATAGATAATATAGAGTGTTTGAAATTTATAGGTATGAGTCAGAATATCTTTATACAAACTTTTAGGAATTACCACATTCAAGGAAATATCAATGGAACTAATTCGTTAGCATTAGCTGCCAAGGGATGCAAGGAATAGTATGCCACTGGCTCTGTGTGGCCTAGTGGAGATAGAACTTGGCATTCACTTAGAGATTATATGAGAAAGTTAAAGGAAGAGTTAATGAAAACTGCAGTGATGGTGGGAGAACACATATCACAACACCCACTTATATGGCTCCTCATAAAAATATAATAGTGAAGATTACTCTTTCTGCTTATAAGCCCCTGATTTTGACACCTCTTTCAGAGATACTGGATAAGATTTCACACTTAGGTGACCTAGAGGAATGGGGAAAAGGTAAATTTCATCAAGAAAGAAGAGGAAATAGCTAGTGGATTCAAAGTCAGAATATATCAATACTATTTACTGCTTTACTGAGAACAGGGATAGATTATGGAAGAATAGATGGTATTCCAACTAACAGACTGTAAAAGATGTACTGGGAAAAAGGAATTTAATAATAGATAGAATAGAGAACTGCCTCTACAAATCCTCCTGAATCATTGTATCCAAGTTTGTCACACTTGCAAGGAGAACAAGAAATAGGCCAAGCCCAAATTCAGATTAAAGTACATAGATGAGATTACAGATTCCATATCAGTTTAACCATAACCTGGAAAAATGGATCAACCACTGTAGCTAGGCATTAATAGATACTGGGGCAGGGGCCTCTTTTGTGTATGGAAACCCTGATAAATTTAAACATAGAATCCTTGTTACCATCACAGAACTGGGAGGGACTGAAATACCAGCCATAGAAGTTAAACTAATGATGAAAATTGAGCAATTATCTAAGAAAGAATATATAATGGTAATTGTACCTGTTCCTGAATACATTATTGGGATAGATATATTGAGAGGTATGACTTTAAATTTGCCTGAAGGGAGATACCAATTTGCAGTAAGGAAGATAGGAATTAGTGTAGTTCTAATGGGTAAAATAAAAATTAAACCAGTCACTTTATCTGAACCTTTTGAAGTAATTACTTTAAAATGGTATCATGACACGTGGACAAGATGAAATGAACAATACTATAAAGAAATAAGTTGAGGTAGGAGTATTAGTTTCTACAACCAGTCAATGAAGTAATCCTGCTTGACCAGTACAAAAGTCAGATGGGATATGGAGAATGACACAATGGGACTGGTTTGCTTGCACTTGGCAGGGCAGGAAATATACTTCCACCCACTTGCCACAAGGATATCTGCATAGCCTTGCTATTTGTCACAGGATTGGGGCTGAACATTTGGATGAATTAAAACTGTCTGGCATACAGATTACCCACTACATAGATGATATTACGATACAAAGAAAAAATTTAGAAGAGGAGAAGAGTTTGATGTTTTTATTGAACATATAAAAAGCAAATTTTGGGAAGTTAACCTTGCAAAGTTTCAAGGACCAGCTCAAACACTAAAATTCTTAGGCATACAATGGAATAAAGGGCTGATAGAGATTCTCCCACAAATCTGACAAAATATTCAGAATTTTCCTATTCTCTACCAATAAGAAAGAGACTCAAAAGTTTAGAGGATTATTTTGGATATTGGAGACATGACATATCATATTTAGGGTAGATTCTGAAACCCTTATATAAGGTTACTAGAAAGAAATATAAACTTGATTGGGGACCTGAGCAGAGTAAAGCTTTTGAAGAAACCAATGCTGCTATACAGTTGGCCCTAGATTTATGGCTTATGCAAAATGGCCCAGTGGAATTGCAAGCGACTCTACAGGATGAATATGCAAACTGGAGTTTATGGCAAAAATAGCAAAGCCAAAATAGAATTTTGGTCTAGGAAACTCCCTCCAAACTCCCTTTGTTATAGCATTTTCCATGTACAACATAATAAAAGTATGTCTACAGGAGCCTCAGAAGTTAGAGGAAGTGAGGACTTTTGAGCAGGGAACTCAGATAGGGATGGATGTGGGAAAGGAGGTGGAGGGGAAAGAGGCAGAATCCTGGCCAGAGGAAGCCTCATCACCCTCAGCATCCCCAGAACCCTCATCCTTCACAGAGCCACCACCATCCTATACTCCTCCATAGAGGAGAGGATCAGCATGTTCCTCACCTGTGTCACGTCCTCCACCTATGCTGGCACGGCCCCATAAAACTCAGCTCTTACCCCTAGAAAAAACTTTTAAGGTTAGACAACAGGGACAGGATAAGACAGAAAGGAATCTTAACGAATGGGGATTAAAGATTGCACCTGAAAAAGTGCAGAGAAAGTCACCTTATTCATACTTAGGCTACACACTAGGGCCTGAAGCAATTAGACCACAGAAATTAGAGATCAGAAGGGATTCTTTAAAGACACTAAATGACTTTCAAAAACTGTTAGGAGACATTAATTGATTAAGATCCTCTTTAGGGATGGCAACTTGTGAGCTGATGCCTTTGTTTAACATATTAAAAGGGGATCCAGATCTTACATCTCCTCAACAATTGATCCCTTTGACTAATAAATAATTACAAAGAATTGAACAAGCAATGAAAGACAATTACATATGTCAATTCAAAGTCAGGATATGAAATAACAATACTAGATACACCACTTACACCATTAGGAGCTCCACATCAGGAGAAAGCAATTTTGGAATGGGTATTTTCACCCGCCCAACCAAAAAAGTCCATCACACCTTTTCCACAATTAGTAGCTCAAGTGATAAGAAAAGCTTTAAAAAGAGGCATTCAATTAACAGGACAAGTTCCTCACATAATACACATATCATATACCAAAGAGCAAATTGAGGAACTGCTTACTCATGACATAGAATGGCAAATAATATTAACTATATATCAAGGACCACATGACAGTAATATCAAACATGACCTATTTTGGTTTTTACAACCTTATCAATGGATAATTCAGACACAGGTAAAGAGGGAACCTATCAGGAGCAACAACTATATTTACTGATGTCACAAAAAAACCATAAGGTAGCTTACTATATACCCCCTTGTACACAAAGACTTATTTCCATGCCTTTTTGAATTTACACCAAAAAATGAGCTTTTTGCTATAATTCCGGCCATTCAAGAAATATCAGGTCCTTTAAACATTGTCTCAGATAGCAAATATGCAGTATATACAGTTACTCATATTGAGACAGCTCAAATAAAAAATCAAGATAATGAAGTGCAACAATTATTCATAACTTTACAAAACACAATTAGAATACATCAAGGAAAGATTTTCATAATGCATGTTCCTTCTCATACACTCATATCCACTTGGCCCCATAGCAGAAGGAAACAAACAAGCTGACAGTTTCTTGACATTTACTTTTCTAGAAGCAAAACATTCTCATCAATCAGCAAACATGCTTAGAAGACAATTTCATATAACTAGAGAGCAAGCCAAGACCATAGTGAAATCATGTCCAAAATGTATTCCATTTTTACCAACTCCACAAAACACAACAGTTAATCCTCGAGGATATTCACCTTTACAAATTTGGCAAATAGATGTTACTCATATTCCAGTATTTGGCAAAAGTAAATATTTACATGTCACTATAGACACCTATTCTGGTTACACTATTGCCACCCTTCTTACCGGGGAATCTACAAAACATATAATTGATCATTTATACAGATGCTTTTCTATATTGGGCATTCCACAAGTTCTTAAAACAGATAATGGTCCTGCATATACCAGTCAAACCTTCAGTGTATTTCGTCATTTTTGCAGAATACACCATAAGACTGGAATTCAGTATAATCCCACTGGTCAAGCTATTGTAGAACGTTGCTACCCTTACATTAAGACTCTCCTTCAAAAACAAAAGAAAGGGGGAGAAGATGGGAACAAGATGCAACGAAGAATTGATATGGCTTTATACACTACAAATTTTTTGACAACAGACTGTGAAGGGCTCACACCAGCCCAAAAACAATTTCAACAACAACAACAAAAAAAAAAAACCACACTTTATAGACCACAGAGTCATAAAAGTTTATTGGAGGGATCCGAAATCAGGGTTGTGGTTCCAACCATCTGATTTACTAACCTGGGGGCGAGGTTACGCTTGTGTTTCTCCAGGAAATGGCCAGGAGGTGGTCTGAATCCCAGAAAGGAACATCAGACCCACACCATTCCTTGGAGAAATGGATGAGGAAGCTGTGCATTCAGAAAGAAAAGAGACACGGTGCCCAGAGGCCTCAGCATCTGCAGGACAAGAGCATGAGAATGCTGATTGCGATCTTCACTGCATTCCAGATCATCAGCACCAGGACAGCTGCCCAGGTGGAGACAGAGACTGAAATGGAGAGATGGGCTGTAGTGCATAATCCGCCTTGGGTGAGGGTGGTGGGTAGGGATGAAGAAACTGAGGAAGTACTTATGGTGGGAAATCTTCAGTGCTGTTTAATAAGGAAATTAATATTCCTAAACCAGAAAGTAGTTCAAAGTTTTTGCATAATTTCACAGGGCTAGCGCCTATTGCACCTATATGCTTTTCTAAAAAGAGTAGTATATCACACTGCTTTAGGCTGACATATATAAATCTCACTGCACACTATATTCCTAGAACATATGGAATTTACTGGGATATAGTAACGTTAGGATTGCTAAGCAAGGAATCCATGAAAGGCATGATAAGGAGACCATCAGCACCACCTTGAAGTAAATTATTTGGATGGGATAATAAATTTAAATATCGCCCCGCTTGTTAGATGCAAACTCTTTGCCATAATGTGACAAATAACTCTACCATCCTGTTACAAATATGGAATCAAAATCATGATACATTGGCTACGGGAGGCTGGATTTTACCTGAAATAGTTCCTCCCTCAGGAAAATCAGACATTCAACTATGGAAGGCTATGGCTTCATTGGGATAGATTAGCGTGACTACACCCGCTGACAAATGGGTTAATAACATAATGACACACGTGCTTGCTTAGGAAAAAATTTTGCCTTTATGGTAGGAAAATTTGGAAAAGTTTCAGTAGTAAAAAAGGGTTCTGTATGGAATGTAACTTGTTTTAATTGTACTGTTACAGAATGTATTGACCCCAAAGTCCAAGAGAAAGATATTGTTTTTGTAATTACTCGCCCAAGATTTGCAATAATGCCTGTTAAGAGCCAAGGATGGTTCCTGTCATCTGCTCATAGGACTTTTGACCAATTGGTGGTAAAAATAGGAAAAAAAAGATGTATAAGTTGTATTGTGTTAGGAATTGTAAGCTTTGTAGACGCTATAGCCTCTTCTGTATCTATAGGATTGTCTGCATATACTATGCAAGAGGAAACAGTGCAAACGCATTTTATGGAAAATTTAGCAAAGAATGTATCATTAGCTTTAAAGGTACAAACCAGAATTAACAATGACTTTTATCATATTTTAGATACTATGAGAGAAACCATTGTGCAAATAGGGAATGAGTCAGACATATTAGAAGCTAAGTTAGCAATGAAATGTGACTATAGATTCATATCTTTTTGCCTTATACTTGTCCACTATAATAATTCATATTATAATTGGAAGAAAGTAAGAAATCATCTAAATGGAGTATGGGGAAATAGCACATTGACTATGGATACAGATGACTTAAACGAAATAGTATATGATACTGAGAAAGCATCCAAACAAAATCTTGACCTGGCAACTATACCTAATAAAATTTGGAAATATTTTACTAATGAAAATACTTTCACATCTTTGTTTCACTGGATCATATCTATACTACCTTTGTGTTTATTAATATTTGTGTTTCTCTGTATCGAACCACCTCTCTATAGGTGCCTTCTCTCTCATGGGAAAAAAATCTTCAAATCCAAACACACTTCCTATGACTAAAACAAAAGAAAGGTGGAAGTGTTGAGGGTCAGGGTGTAGTGTAGGTAATGTCCAGGCCAGAGTTTCTCTGAAGCCTGGTCTATAATCTGTGTTCACAAACATCTGTTAAAGCTCTCCACAGGGCAGAGCCAAGATGGCGGAGTAGAAAGACTCACATATGCTAGCTCCGAACCCACAGCCTATGGATTTCCTCTAAAAAGAACTCCCAACAAATTCTGGAACAGTGGAAGCCGCACAGCAACACAGTGAAGGAGATTTCCATTCCAGAGAGCCCTGAAAAACCGATCCCAAAGGTCCATCGCACACTGGATGGGAGCGGAGTCCTCCCCTGCCCTGGCCACACGGCACTGAGAGGAGCAAGCAGATCCGAGCAGGCTTCAGGGACAGAATCTCCAGCGGCCACGAAAGTCCCTCCACCCACAGACTCACAGGTCAGTGAGAGAGACGGGCTGAGAGGGGAGCAGGGTGTCTCCATGACTCGGGCCCCCTTGGGAGGCGGCAGTAGAGGCAGCGGCAGAGGCGGCAGGCGGCCAGAGGCTCCTAGAGCAGGCAGGAGCTCGGCAGGAGCTCCATTACAAAAGGTCTCTGCATAAACACCCTGAGGGAACTGAGCCTGGGAGGTGGCCCTGCCCCCACCTGAGCACGAGAAATTAAGCTCCCATTGAATAGCAGCCAGGCCTGCTGCCAAAAGCCCTGAGGCTGGGGAACAGCATTTGAATCTCAGACCTCAAGCACTAGCTGGGGGGAACCTAGGCCGGGGGTGGAGAGGACTCTCAGAAGTCAAGTAACTGGCTGGGAAAATGCCCAGAAAATGGAAAAAAAAATAAGACCATAGAAGGTTATTTTATTGGGGA
>CM053772.1:75018778-75035291 GCA_028658325.1 Potorous gilbertii | reverse complement strand
GAATCCACCAATCACCGCCTGAAAGAGATCCAAAAAGAGAAACTCCTAGGAACATTATGGCCAAATTCCAGAGTTCCCAAGTCAAGGAGAAAATATTGCAAGCAGCTAGAAAGAAACAATTCCAGTATTGTGGAAATACAATCAGGATAACACAAGATCTAGCAGCTTCTACATTAAGGGATCGAAGGCTGTGGAATAGGATTTTCCAGAAGTCAAAGGAACTAGGTCTAAAACCAAGAATCATCTACCCAGCAAAACTGAATATAATACTTCAGGGGGAAATATGGTCTTTCAATGAAATAGAGGACTTTCAAGCATTCTTGATGAAAAGACCAGAGCTGAAAAGAAAATTTGACTTTCAAACACAAGAATGAGAAGAAGCATGAAAAAGTAAACAGCAAAGAGAAGTTATAAGGGACTTAACCAAAGTTGAACTGTTTACATCCTTATAAGGAAAGACAATATTTGTAGTTCCTGAAATTTTTCAGTATTTGGGTAGTTGGTGGGACTACACACACACATACACACACACATGCACACACAGAGACAGAGAGCACAGAGTGAATTGAATAGGATGGGATCATATCTTAAAAGAAATCAAGGTAAACAGTGAGAGAGAAATGTAGTGGGAGGAGAGAGGGTGAAATGGAATGGGGTAAATTATCTCTCATAGAAGAGACAAGCAGGAGACTTCTTAGTGGAGGGAAAAAGAGCAGAGCTGAGAAAAAAAACATGAAGTTTACTCTCATCACATTCGACTAAAGGAAGGAATAAAATGCACACTCATTTTGCTATGAAAACCTATCTTATGATACAGAAAAGTGGGGGAGAAGGAGATAAGTAGAGTGGGGGGGATGATGGAAGGGAAGGAAATGGGAGGAGGGAGCAATTTGAGGTCAACACTCTGGGGAGGGACAGGATCAAAAGAGAGAATGGAACGATGGGGGGCAGGATAGGATGGAGAGAAATATAGTTAGTCTTACACAACACGACTATTATGGAAGTCATTTGCAAAACTACACAGATATGGCCTATATTGAATTGCCTGCCTTCCCAAAGGGAATGGGTGGGGAGGAAGGGATGGGGAGAAGTTGGAACTCAAAGTTTTAGGAACAACTGTTGAGTGTTGTTCTTGCTACTAAATAATACAGGTAATGGGGAATAGAGAGTTATCTGGCCCTACAGGACAATTGAGATGATGGGGACAAGAGAAGGGAGGGATGATAGAAGAGAGAGCAGATTGGTGATAGGGGAAATTAGAATGCTGGGTGTATTGGGGTGGCGGGAGGGGACAAATAGTGAGAAAATTTGGAACCGAAAATCTTGTGAAAATGAATGTAAAAAGTTAAATAAAAAAATAAATATTTTTGTACATATAGGTTGGGGTGTAAGCTTGGTTTTCACATGAACAGTCTTGGGTCAGGTAAAGGTGAGGGCTTCTAAACCGCAGAACTCTCACGACCAGGGAGCAGCTGGGAATTGAGGAGTGAAACAGGAGCTATCTTGTTTTTCCCCCTCTTCTCAGTGGAAACTTGCTGGGGAGATCATCCCACCCTTGAGATTGGTATGTGGTTTGAGCACACCTGTTGTTAATTGGTTAAGGGGCTGAGAGCATGCACGGTGTCTACGAGTGAACTATGCAGCCGGGAGAGCTTAAATGGGGAAAGGAAAGCCTAGGGGTTGGGTTCCTCTCTCCTCCAGAAGGAGAAGGGGGCTCCACGGGGAGAACTCGTCCTACATGATGACATGTAGCTGGTATTCGGAATAAAGTGGCAGGTAGGCCAGACACATATACATGCTTTCCGTGTTCCTTTTCTCTCTTTGGGGTATAGATGTAGTAGTGGCATTATACTATCAAAAGTAGTTTTATAGCCTTTTGGGTATAGTTTCAAATTATCTTCTAGAATAGTAGAACCAGTTCACTCTTCTATCAACAATTCATTAGTATACATATTTCCCTCCAACATTTATAATTTCTGACAACTGTGAGGTGGGACTTCAGTTTTTTTTAAATTTTCATTTTTCTAATCAATAATTGTTTAGAGAATTTTTTCATATAAATATAGGTAAGCTTGTATTTCTTCTTCTGAAAATTCCCTGTTTATATTCTTTGTTTACCAATTAGAAAATGGCTCTTATTTTTATAAATTTGATTAGTTCTATACTCAGTATATATTTTGGGAAAGGAACCCTTCATTAGGGAAACTTGCCATAAAAATTTGATATTACTTCATTGTACCTACTAGCAAAATATAGTTTCCCCATTATTTCTTTTAAATAGGGCTGTTTTTGCTTTATTTCAGATCATGATTGATACCCTTGGCTTTTTTACTCCAGCTGAAGCATATTAGATTCTACTTCATCCCTTTATTTTAACTCTGTGTGTGTGTGTTTCTGTTTCAAATGTATTTTGAGTAAACAACACATTGTTAGGCTCTGGTTTCTAATCTGTTCTACTATTCATGTCCATTTTATGAATGAACTCATCCCATTCACAGTTATAATTACCGTGCATTTCCCTGAATCTTACTTCCTTTTGCTTCCTCTTCTCCCTCTTTATTCTGTCTCTCATCAAAAGTGTTTTGCCTCTGACCCACCCATACACTCTCCCTTTTATTATTCCCTCTTTCTTTTATTCCCCTCCTCTCTTGTTTTCCTATTGGGTAAGATAGATTTCTATAATCACTTGAATTTGTATATTTTCTTCCCTCTTGGAATCAATTCCAACGAAAGTGAGGTTCAAGCATTTTCCACCTCGCTCATTTTCCCTCTACTGTAAAAGATCTTCCTTGGGCAACTCTCTTATGAAGAAAAATTTTCCCTATTCCATCTCTCCCTTTCCCCTTCCCCTAGTGCATCTATCTTTCTCATCCCTTCCTTTTTTTTTTATTTTGGAAATCATCCCAACACAGTCAACTCACACCTATGCCTTCTGTCTGTGTAGACTCCTTCTAGCTGCCCTAATAATGATAAAGTTCTTAGGAATTACATGTATCATCTTTCCATGTAAGAATGTAAACAGTTTAATTTTAGAGTCCCTTATGATCTTTTGTGTTTACTTTTTATACTTTCCTTGAGTCTTACATCTGAAATCCAAATTTTCTGTTCAGCTCTCATTTTTATATGAGGAATATGTGGAAGCTTTTCATTTAATTAAATATTCATTTTTTGCCCTGAAGGATTTATACTTAGTTTTGATAACTAAGTTATTCTTGATTTTAATCCTAGCTCCTTTGCCTTCCCAAATATCATACTCCAAACCCTCCAATCCTTTTCTGTAGAAGCTGCTAAATCTTGTGTGATCCTAACCGTGACTCCACAATATCTGGATTCTTTCTTTCTGGCTCTTTGCAATATTTTCTCCTTGACATGAGAGCTCTAGAATTTGGCTACAATATTCCTGGGAGTTTTCATTTTAAGATCTCTTTTTAGGAGGTGATGGGTGGATTCTTTCAATTTCTATTTTACCTTTTAGATTAAACTGTTTTAAAGACTCTCTTTAAGTAATTTTAACCTACTTTTTTGAAAATATTACAAGGGTAACAATATCATATTTAGAGCATCATTAATTTTAGATAATGCTCCAAGTCTTCCAAGTACACTTAGGCTCATTGTTGAAAATAAGCATGCAATTGTACTAAGCTTTAGAGAAATTCTCTGTACCTCCTAGTGTATGTTTGAGGATTTAAAGAATGATAAAACGACTAAAGTAGTTCAAACAATAATAATATTTTCATTATACTGTGACTACAGGCTTATTTTTGGGTATGATATTCAGTACTTTTTATTTTTTTAATTTAGCTTTCTATAAATGCTTTGTTACTACATGATAAAATTGAATCAGTAATATATTTTCCTTATCATTTGCTTAGATAGGCATATTGTAATTTGGTTGATATTACATAAAATTATATTATTCACTTATTTACATAAATAAACTGATAATACATATTTTAAAATTTAAATTGCATTATTTCCACTTGCAATAATGGCTGGAAGCAAATACTATATTTTACATATAATTGTAAATAGTGCAAATCTAAATATGAGACTATTTCACAATTTTCATTATTTGCACTAATTAGGACTTAGTTGTCAGCGTGAATGTATTAATCATTCTGAATTAAATTGGATGATTACCAACTCTTTCAAAAATTAAAAACCTACTTCTGTTAGTAGTTTGCCTTAAGAACCCTACTTTCTGGTTTCCCATTTGTTACACAGCATTTATTTTGATGGAGAAAGGAAAGGGAGATGAGATCTTTCAACAAAGACTGACTTTTAAATGTTACTTGTCCCATTAAGTCTAGATAAAGGTCCTTTAAATTCTTGCTATGTGAAGCCCGGAGGCCTGTATTTTGATCAGTCTACCAGCTTTCTGAAATGGTTCTGATATATGTACTCTGACATTGACTCTTACTGTCAAATCATTGTCCTAATACCTTCAACTACTACAATATATCAATTGCTAGACTTGAACTCCTTGCCTGAAATCTGGCTTAAACCTCCCTTCTTTGCATTTATAAGTGTTTACCTAACCTAGCTTCTGGCTCAATCCCTATGTTGTCCCTTACTTCAGCTAATCAGTCTCAGTTTGAACCCCTTTCTCAGGTTGGGTTCTTTATCCTCCACATTCCCCTAGAAAATAGCCAGTTGTATTTGTGGTATACTACAATGACTCTTTGATCTGGAGTCAGAGTACCTAGGTTCAGAGTGCCTAGGTTGTTATGACTCTGTGATTGTGAATAAGTTATTTAACATTTGAGGGTCTGTCCAAGACACAAAGGACTAATTCCAAGGAGCAGAAAGTAATCAGCCTCTTGGACTTATTCTTTGACGTTTAGTAGCAGGTGTTCCCTAAATGGAGAATTATGTAGAAAATACCACTGCCACACCACTAACAGGTGAAATTGAGGTACATTCCATGAGGGCATATTGAAGGATATGGTAAAGCTGAATATAAGATGAATAGTGAAAGAGAATGTTAAAATTTCATTGGCCTCTTTAGGTGCTTTCAGATGAAAAATATGCTTTTCTAGGCCTGTAGAATTTCAAGACCTATACCAGGAGTTGACACACTGATAGAAACACCAGAATCCATGTAAGATCCAGGGGAAAATTCTTCAGCAGTGGTTTAATTTTATTGTTCTCACTTATAGAGATAAAAATCTTTATCCTCAATATCATTTATCAGCCGTCTCATTTCATGGTTGGCTTGAAGGCTGGGAGAGTCAACTGTGGCCAGAGTACATACTGATGAACTTAAAGACAATCTTTTTTGAACTAGTCATTGTTCTTTCAGACAACTTTTCCTAACACACACTCAATATCCTTAGTGGTCTCAGATACACATAATTACTACCTAGGACAGGGGAGGGAGTGGCTATCATAATAATTAGTCTAAGGATAACACACCTTCAGCGACACTATGAAGTGGCTGTTTTACCAGGATGGGAAAATTGCCCAGTTCAGGTACTAATATTTATCCTTAGAATGACCTTTAAAGAATGATCTTAGAATGACTCTGTCACAGAGAAGGGTAAAGTAAGGATACAGTCAGATTTCTTGCAAAAGTTATAAAGGGGGAAAATGATGAATTGTTAGCACACAAACTATGAAATTGTCAACAGCTATAAAATTTATTAACTCAAAGTAGAAGCAAAAATAATTATGATAGAGAAAACATAATTTGTTTCCATTTAAAAGTCTCCAAAAATGACAACCTTGTGAAATAGATGCTATTATAATCCTGATTTTACAGATATGTAAACTGAGAATGCATAAGGTCAAGTAACTTACCCAGGATCATTCAGCTAACAAGGCTCTGAAGCATGATTCAAATAGACTCCAAGATCATTGTTCTTCTCTACTCCACCATTTTGCTGCCTCCAAAATGAGGAGGTATTTGTGGTTTCAGTAAATTGTAGATGATAAGTGTATTCAAATCTAAGCAAGGACTTGACCCACTTCTACATGTGTAAATTAATACAATAGTAGAACCTCAAGCTCTGAGAAACATCACAACAGTCAAGGAAAGCAATGTTTAATGGAAAAGGCCATCCAGGACAGGCACCCAAGCTTCTTCATCTGTAACATGAGGTCGTAAGATGAAATAATTTACATGCTGCTTGGAATTTTATGATTCAATTAGTTCATTAACCATTGCAAATCTCCTGTCCTTAGCCCTCAGTCGTCCCTCCATTTTCCTACCTATTCTCAGCTTAACTCCTCTTTTGGAGATGGTATATTTAAAATTGACACAGTGCATAGCGCCCACTGTCATTACAGAGCTGGAATAATCTATTTCTTGTACGTTTGTTTGCTAAAATGAAAGAAACAATTCTACTTGTGTTTAAATGAAGGATATTATGTAGACAGTTTTAAACAAAAATAGCCAAAACAAAGGAAAAGAAGTGAGCTGACAGGCATATCCTTTAAAAATTGACTAAAAACTTATCTTTGGGGGGAATGTGCCATGTAGTAAATGATTTTGTTTTTTCTATCTTAACAGCTATTTCTTTAAATTCTGCTTGTATGTTTATCAGCTTGTGTGTTTTTATTTCTTGACTATGTCTCCTTAATCATGTTGGTCAGTCTTCTCTTTCTGTTTCTCTTTTTTAAAATAACCTGTAAACATGGAGGTAATTTATTTCAATGCTTATTCTTTCTTTGGTAATTATGCTTATCAGATAAAATATAAGCTCCTTGAAGTCTGGTATTATTTTTGCTTTTTCTTTGTATCCCCTATGCCAGTACATTGCCTGCCACAGTTTAAGTATTGTAATAAATGATTATTGACTGGTTACCTGTCATGTGTTTCTACTATTTGGAAATTTTACAATCCCAACATTCTATTTGTTTTGTTTTCTTTTTCATGAATGCCTCAAATGTTCCTCTTTTGCTGCATGATTAGTCTCAGTTTTGCAGGGTATGTCATATTGGGTTGCAGCTTGAACTTCTTTGCTTTTTAGAATATACTACTCCATTCCCTTCTATGGTTTCCAGAGGTTATAAAATAATTTTGTATTTTTTGATTTTCCTTTATACTTAATTGAGACTCGAGGATGCTTTACTGAGGTCAAATGCATACAAACATAGAAGAATATTAATCTGATAAGTAAAATTAGATCCAACAAATAAAGAACACTGAAACCAAAGCAGCTATGCCCAGTGGACAAAGAAACTGTTAAGAAAAGAAAATTAAGTAACATAGAAAGACATTTTGCATTCAGACATACACATGTCCACTCCCCTTAAAGTGCATATAAAGGACCCAAGGAAATGAAACTTTTTGAGACATCCCAATGAAATTCAGCTGAAGCTATGAATGTTCTATAACAACTCTGATGCTTTATGTTTCCAAGACTGACCAGTAGCAAACTTGGAACAAACATATGGGAAGTGAATGAAACTTTGTCATTAATACAACTTTTGAGAATCAGAATTCCATGCCCTAAACCATCCTCTCAGGTCTGGTTACGTATCTCTTACATAATATCTGGAATAGATTTTCCCTTGTCCCTAGGTATGCTTCAATAACCACATGGTAACTATACTTTCCAAGGGGATATCCTTGTGCATATTGATAAGACTAAAATGGTCATGTATCAAACAAACATCTTGACAAGGAATTCCCATCTCTTCCATAGGAAAAATGCCTTCAATGCTTCAAAAAGGAAATTTTATTAGAAGAGCACCTGGCAAAACACTAATTCTCACCTGTAGTTCTTTGTGATTTTATCTGAATATTCATCCAAGAGTAATAAGTGCAGCATTTTATCCACATATTGGTTGATATAAGATTCAGGGATGCCCCAAAGTCGAGCATACATGGTTAGTATCTCCCTTGATGTCATGTAGTCCAGCAGAGCATCAAATTGTGGACAGTAGCTAAATCTCTGTCTCACCTGAAATGAGAATCCAGCCCCAGGAAGTAGGTAAAAGTCAAAGATTTGGGTTAAATGAGAAAAATGTAATAGTGTGGTTGCTATAAACACAGATGAGGCTGATGATTTATAATCCCTACTACCCAAGTTCTTGATTGATAGGGAATGTTCACCATAATGTCACCACTGGCCCTATATTTTGTTGCCAAGATTATGCTTTCTTTTTGTATGAGCATTTTGGTTTATTTCTTTTTTTTTTAACTGTGGGATTTTCTTTTAGTATTCTACACTCTTCAGCCAGTGTTACCGAGTACTTTTATGGGGCCAGCATTGTTCTAGGAATAAGAAGTTAAATTTTTAAAAACCACCTTGTTCCTTATTCTCAAAAAATCTCTTCGGAGGGGAGAAAAAATGGTGAAATTAAAGAAACTTGCTTTAGTACATGATTATAGATGAGTATAGCCAGTAAGTATTATAGCCATTATATAGAGAGATATAGATTCAAACATAAAATGAACCTGAAGGTCCATAAGCAAAGACTTTGATAACAAACAAGAAGAAATAAAGATGAATTTTGCCTACCATTTCTGTCATGGAAACATTTGAAAAGTTGAGAATGTGGGTAGGATTGAGGCTCTAGATGTCAGACAATCATATTGTAACTGGACTCCTTCCCCACAGCTCCTTCATTAATCCATGGCTTCGAGTCATTCAATATCATGTCACTCATGATTTTAGAGACAATTGGGACAGTTAGTTGGGAGCTTCAGTGAATTTAAGAAAAGGAAAGCATGAATGCTTTCTCATCTTCTGACCCTTAGGCTTGGTTCTCCTGGACATAGCCTCTTCCTTTCCTAAAGTTCTCTCTCTGTCATTTGTCATATGAAGCATCTACCTAAAATTGTCAACAAGTATTATCTGTAAGCTAGAAGCCCTCTCAATGAGATCAAGAATGAAGTAAGGACACCAGTTATCCCTACTATTATTCAATATTGTACTAGGAATGCTAGCAATAGCTGCAAGAGAGAAAAGGAAATTGAAGGAGTCAGAATTCCTTTAATGAAAGGATTTATTCTGTGAAGTTTGGGTTCAGTCAAAGGACCACACTTGAAGACCTAGAGGGCCACAGGTGGCCTCGAGGCTGTAGGTTCCCCACCTCTGTACTAGACATTCAACTAAGAAATTAGTTGAAGCGATTAATAATTTTAGCAAAGTAGCAGGATATAAAATTAAGCCGGATACAAATTATCATTTCTATATGTTACTAACAAAACTGTGCAAGAGGTGATAGTAAGAGATATTTCATTTGAAGTAACCATAGACAATCTAAAACACCTGTGTACCTGTCAAGACAAACCCAGGAACTATATGAACATAATTATAAGACACTTTTTATACAAAGAAAATAAAATTTAAAGAAGTAGAGAAATATTGTTAATGGGCATGCCAAGTCAATATAACAAAATTGGCTATTTTACCTACACAAATTGATTTATTTAATGCCATTCCAATTAAATTACCAAAAAATTATTTTATTGAACAAGAAAAAATAACAAAAATAATTTGGAACGACAAAAGGTCAAGAATATTAAAGGAATTAATGAATTAATAAAAATGTAAAGGAAGGAAGTTTAGATCTTAAACTAGATTATAAGGCAGTATATTTAAGGCAGTCAAAATTATCTGACACTAAGAAATAGAATGGTGGATCAATGGAACAGACTTGTTTCTTAAACTTTTTCCACTTGTGACCCTTTTTTGAGTTTGGCAGCTTTTGTTGGCATTGTGTGGGCTGAAGGCATGCTCAGTGCAAAATGGGCTTTCTGTTCAGAACCAATGCTGCAGTGACGTTGCCTGATGCAATATAGGCAAACCCTACCAGAAACACTTCAGATTCATTACGTGCTTGATTTTTAATTAATTTTTCATTGTTGGGTATTCAGGAACCTTTTATTTTTGCGATGGGGTGGTGACAAACAGTTTAAGAAGCTCTGGGTAGAACAGGTATACAATACTCAGTGGTTAAGTGACTATAGTAACTTCTTGTTTGATAAATGCAAAGATCTAAGTTTTTGGGATAAGAATTCACTAACTGGTAAAAATTGGTGGCAAAATTGGAAAGCAGTCTTAGATATATAATACACAATAGTAAGTGACCATAACAAACCTGAGGCTCCAAACTTTGGGCAGGAGGGATGAGGTGCAGGGGTAAGATCTCAGTATTTGATAAAATTGCTGAGAAAATTGTAAAACAATTTAGAAGAAATTGGGGATAGGCCAATCTCATATTTTATTTCCAAATAAGGTCAAAGTGGATAAATGATTACAACATAAAAGGTGATATCATAAGTATATTAGAGTAGCATAGTAAAATTTACCTGTTAGATCTATGGATAAGAGGGGTTTATGACCAAACAAGAGATAAAGAGGATCACAGAAATAAAAAATAATTTTGATGACATGAAATTAAAAAGGGTTTTTACAAACAAACAGATGCAGTCAAAATTAGAAGAACAGCAGGAAACTGAGGGAGAATGTTATAAAGAATTTCTCTGATAAAGGCCTCATTTCTCAAACAGATAGGGAACTGAGTAAAATTTGTAAAAATAAGAGCCATTGCCCAATTTAAAAAATTGTCAAGGAATATGAACAGGAAATTTTCTGAAGAAAAAAATTAAAACTATCAATAGTCACATAGAAAAATGCTCTAACTCAGTATTGATTAGAAAAATTCAAATTAAAATAATTCTTATATATCACCTCACACCTATCAGATTGGTTAACATGACAGAACAGGGAAATGAAAAATGTTGATGGTGATTTGGAAAAATACAGACACTAGTGTTGAATTATGTCCAAAGGGCAAGAAAACTGTATGTCCTTTGAATAAGCATTACCACTACTTGGTCTGTATTTTTAAAAAGTCAAAGAAAAGAGAAAAGGACCTATTTGTTCAATAAATATTTATAGTAGCTCTTTTTGTGGTAGCAAAAAATTGGAAGCCAAAGGGATGCCCAACAATTGGGGGATAGCTAAACAAGATGTGATACATAATTATGATGGAATAATTATCGACTATAAGAAATGACAAAGAGAACAGTTTTAGAAAAACTTTGGAAGAGTTGTACAAAATGATGTAAAGTGAAATGAGCAGTACCAGAAGAATGTTGTGCATAGTAACAACAAATCGCACCTATGCTTAGGATATGTATGCTTAACCAAACATGGTAGAGCAATAATTATAAAAGATAAAGTGGGTAATTTTAGTTACATGAAATTGAAAAGCTTCTGTGCAAATGAAAGTAATGGATCTTAGATACAAGAGAAAATAGCTTCCTGGAACAAAATCTTTGTATGAAATTTCCCACAAAAGGATTTGTTATCTAAGATACAGAGACAACAAAGAGAAATATATGATTGAAAAAGGCACCATGGAATAAAAAAGTAATCAAAAGTAAAGACAAAGATTCTCAGAAGAATTACACGTTAACGAAAAATAAAAATGTTCCCCATAATTAATAACAAAAAAATACAAATCAAAACAACCCAGATTTCATCTCACTCTCTTGAAATAAGCAAGAATAACAAAAGATAAGTATAGTTTCTGGAAGAGAATATGAGGCATGTTTGTTGCATGGATGGGTAAAATAACGAATTTGTACAAGCCACTCTGGAAATAAATTTGGAGTTATGCAAATAAGAAACTAAAAAAACCATGCCCTATGATTGTACTGCTGTGGGGAAGCTATGTGGTGCAGTGGACAGAACACCAAGTGTAGAGTCAAGAAGACCTGAGTTCAAATTCAGCTTCAGACATTTACTAGCTATGTGGCCCTGGGGAAGTCACTTAACACTGTTTGCCTCAGTTTCCTTACCTATAAAATAAGCTGAAGAAGGAAATACTATCTTTGCAAAGAAAGGCCCAAATGAAGTCACAAAGACTTTGACATGAGACAAAACGAAAGTGACCAAATAACAACAAATTGATTGCACTACTAGGGAGAGGTATAGATCCATATTTTAGCACCAAATAAATGGTAATAAAGTATATGCCTATCAGATCAAATTGTGATACACATACTATAAAACATAATGAATATGATAAATATGGAGAAACATGGAAAAGAGTGAGCTGATGCAAAAATGAGGCAAACATGACAATGTAAATGGAAAGAAAAGAACAAAATAAAAAATTAATGTTGTGTAATTTCAAGAACAAGCTTGGCCCCAAAGAAAAGATATGAAAGGATATTTCTCCCTATTTCTTTTGTAAAGTTTAGGGATCCATGAATGTGAAACAATATACATAATATCAAGAATATGCATTTTTGATTTTCCTGCTTTTCCCCCTCTTCCGGCAATATTCTTTGTTACATGGGGTAAATCTCTTAGAGAGGAGAAGAAAAAGACATAGAGGGAGAACTAGGTGATGTTGGAAATAGATATAAATATAAAATTTTATTTAAAAAACCCAAGGTTCTCACTGCTAATGTCCTTGGCATTGTTAAATGGTTCAGCATCTGAAATAGATATGACTTTGTCGATGGAAATGATATTAAAGTGATGCATTACTATCTGTCTTCCTACAATACTCTTAAGGATACTGGGCTTTTTCGTTTCACCCACAGCTGAACCCTCATGTATTTGCTGCCTTCTTTTAGAAAGTGAGCTATTTGAGCAGATCAATAAATTGGGAATACAACTTTGAAGAAACTAGAAAAAGAACAAACTAAAAATTCCCAAATGAACACCAAATTGGAAATTCCAAAAAACAAAGGATTAATAAAATTGAAAGAAACCCATTGAACTAAGAAATTAAACTATTTTATGAAAAAAACACAATAAAATAGACAAACCATTGGTTAATTTGATTTTTAAAAGAGAAAGAAGAAAACTAAACTACCGATAACAAAAATGAAGAAGGTGAATTTGCCACCAATGAAGAGGAAATTAAAGCAATTATTAGAGACTGTTTTGCCCAGCTATAAAACAATAAATCTGACAATCTAATCAAAATGGACAAATAATTACAAAACTATAAATTGACAGATTAACAAAAAGGGGAATAAAATACTTAAGTAGCCCCATCTTAGAAAAAGAAATTGAACCACCCATCAATGAATGCCTGAAGAAAAATCTCCAAAGCCAGATGGATTCACAAATGAATTCTACCAAACATTTAAAGAAAATCCAATTCCAATACTATGGATCTCTACCAAATACCTTTATGATACAAATCATGTTGTTATTACCTAATCCAGGAAGAGCAAAAACAGAGAAAGAAAACTATGGACCAATTTCTCCATGAATATTGATGCAAAAATTTACATATAATACCAGCAAGGAGATTAAAATAATGTATCACAAGACCCATACACTATGACAAGGTAGAAATTATTTTTTCTTAACTGTAAATTTTTTTCTTTTTCTATTTCTTTTTGGGAGGGATTTATACCAGGAATATAGGGGAGGTTCAATATTAGGAAAACTATCAGCATAATTGGACTTATCAGTAAGAGTATCAACAAAAATAATGTTATATCAATGGATACAGAAAAATCTTTTCTGTGAAACATCACATGCATGCCTACTACAAACACTGAAGAGAAAAGGAATAGATGGAGCTTTCCTTAAATAATAAATGTTATCTACTTCTGTGAGACAAGAGGGTGGAGTAAGCTGTTAGTGCTCTCACCCTCCTTTGTGGACCTTGGAAAACACAAAGAATATTGCCCAGGGAAAAATTCTGGATAGTGGGACTAATAGAGAGGGGGTACAGCAGTATTTTAGCTCAGGAGTCTAGGGAAATTGAAGGGAAGGTTCCCTGTTGCTGTGGCTGAAGGGGAGAAGTATAGGACTGGAGGTGTCACAGCAAGCCCCAGAAGACCAGAAGGAGATCCTGAGACCCAGGGGAGTGGAGCCCATAAGCGCCAACACCAGGACCCCAGGCATTCCTTAATACAGCCATGGGAATTAGACAGACACCAGTGCAGATAGGAGTCCACCAGTCACTGAGCCTGTACTCTAGTGCAGCCCTAGGGGAGGAAGAGAACAAACCACCCCTATATCTCATGCCACAAGCTTCAGTGTGATCCCGGGGAAACTGAGACTTCACCTGGCCTTGGCCTTGGCACACACCAGCCAGCTCAGCACCATGTAAGCTGCAGCATTACATAGCTTCTAGTTGAAAGAACCAGAGGCTACAGCACACCGGGCTCCTAGCTCCCAATACAAGAAAAATGGGACTCTGCCCCAGAAACAGAGATCCACATTAACAACATTAGCCAGGGAAAAAGCAATCTCCATGATCAAGAAGAAAATTGGAAAAGCAAATGGAATCTTATTATGGGGACAGGGAAGATAAAAATGTTAATTCAGAAGACAACACTATATCCGCATCTGAAATCTCAAAAGGGAATATGAAGTGGACTCAAGCCCCAAAAGCATTCTTGGAAGAGCTCAAGAAGGATTTTAGAAGCCAAATTAGAGAGGTAGAAGAAAACTTGACCCAATGATTGTAAAAATACAATTGACAAAATGAAAATAGAATTCACTGAGAGAATAATAGCTCCTTAAAAAGTAAAATTGATCAAACACATAAGGAGATACAAAACCTAACTGGAGAAAATAACAAGGAAAAATTAGACAAATGGAAAAAGAGGTACAAGAACTAACTAAAGAAAGTAATTCGTTAAAAATTAGGATTTAGGAAGTAGAAACTAATGACTCTATGAGGCATCAAGAATCAGTCAAACAAAATCTAAAGAATGAAAAAAAATAGAAGAAAGCACAAAATATGTCATTGGAAAAACAACTGAACTGGAAAATAGATCCAGGGGAGAAAATGTAAGAATTGTTGACCTACTGGAAAGTCATGATGAAAAAAAAAAGAACCTGGACAGTATCTTCCAAGAAGTCATCAAGGAAAACTGCCCTGAGGTCCTATATCCAAAGGGCCAAATGGTCATCAAAAGAATCTACTCTTCACTTCCTGAAAGAGATCCCAAATTGAAATGCCAAGGAATATTATTGCCATATTCCAAAATTATCAGGTAAAGGAGAAAATACTGCAAGCAGCTAGAAAGAAACAATTCAAATATTGAGGAACTACAGTCAGGAACACACAGGACCTTGCAGCTTCAACATTCAAAGATCAAATGGATTGGAATATGATATTTCATTAGGGAAATGAGCTTAGACTATAAACAAGGATCAGTTACTCAGCAAAATTGAGCATAATCTCACAGGCCAGGGGACACATATTTAGTGAAATAAAGGATTTCCAGACCTTCTTGATATAAAGGACAGAGTTCAATAGAAAATTTGATCTTCAAATACCAGGCTCATGAGAGGCATAAAAAGTTAAACAGGAAAAAAATCCACTTGTTAAAATTTAATATTGGAAAACTCTTTACATCCTTATATGGGAGCACGATACTTGCTAATCTTAAGAATTGTATATTTATTACAACATTTAAAAGGGATATACTAGAGGGAGTGGGTGCAAATTAACTGATGTGATGATTAAAAAATCTAATTAAGTGTGTCAAGGGGGAAGAGAAAAGAAGGAGGTTGAAAAGGTAAATTTTATCACATGAAGAAGCCCCAAAACGTACTATAGTAGTAGCAAAGAAGGAAAGGAGATGAGCATTGTTTGAGTTTTACTCTCATTGGGTTTAGTTCAAGGAAGGAATATACTCTGTTAAGTACAAAAATCTAACTTGTCTTACAGGCAGTAGGATAGGAAAGGAGAAAGAAAAGGGAAGGGGTTTAATATAAGGCAGGGAAGACTGAGGGAGGTAATGGTTGAAAGTAAAACTCTTTTGAGGAGGAGAAGGGAGAAAGGAGAAATAAAAGCACAATTGGTAGGATAGGGAGAAAGACACAGATAGTAATCCCACTGTAAATGGGATAAATTCTCCCATAAAATGGAGGTGAATGGCAGAATGAAATAAAAATTATAATTGTATAATATGTTGCTTGCAAGAAACACATTTGAAACAGGGGGATAGATGGCAGAGCCAAGATGGCAGAGTAGAAAGACTCACATATGCTAGCTCCAAACCCACAGCCCATAATTATCTATAAAAAGAACTCCCAACAAATTCTGGAACAGTAGAAGCCACGCAGCAATGGGGTGAAGGAGATTTTCATTCCAGAGAGCCCTGAAAAACTGATCTCAAAGGTCCGTTGTGCACCGGACGGAAGTGGAGCACTGCCCTGCTCTGCCCTGGCCACACAGCACCGAGAGGAGCGAGCAGATCCAAGTAGGCTTCAGGGATGGAATCTCAGGCGGCCACAAAGGTCCCTCCACCCACAGACGCACAGGTCAGTGAAAGAGACGTCTGGATGGGCTGAGAGGGGAGCAGGGTATCTCCATAACTCGGGCCCCCTGGGGAGGCAGCAGCAGAGGCAGCGGGTGACCAGAGGCTCCCGGAACAGGCAGGAGCTCAGCAGGAGCTCCATTTCAGAAGGTCTCTGCATAAACCCATGAGGGAACTGAGCCTGGGAGGTGGCCCTGCCCCCACCTGAGCACCAGAATTTAAGCTCCCATTGAATAGAAGCCAGGCCTGCCACTGAAAGCCCTGAGGCTGGGGAGCAGCATTTGAATCTCAGACCCCAAGCAA